>OX418219.1:59840513-60437582 GCA_948455865.1 Conomelus anceps | reverse complement strand
GGTCTCCAACACAATACGGTATCTGTTTCCACTTCATATCACATTTGGAACTAAAAATAATACTTCGAATTAATGTTACAAGCCGGTAAATAGGACGAAGTAATGATGTTAGCAAGGAGGAGAGAGGAGGTGATGGATGAAGGAGAGAGGAAAAGGAATGAGATGGAAGAAGAAGAAAGAGCTGATGAAGAGAAGGAGGAGAAAAGAGGAAAAGGAAAAGGAATAAGAGGTGGCGGAGGAGGATTAGAAGGAAAAGGAATATTATATGATGATGATGGTGATAATGATGGATGGTGATGATTATGGTAATGGTGATGATGATTTTTTTTTTTTTTTTTTTTTTTTGTAGATTACGTCTTGGAGACTCCAGTTAAGGAGTATAAGACAAGTCAGATCAACAATATTATACACTAGATACCATAATTACTTACTTCAATTAGTTGAGGTGAGGCTTAATTTTGATGTGAAAGGAACTCTTGTACACTATAAAAAGCTTTATCAACTAAATATTTCTTCAATTGTTTTTTAAATATTTCTATATGTTCAAGACTCTTCAAAAACTGCGGTAGCTTGTTGTAGAATTTCCTACCAATATAACTAGGTTTTTGTTTGAATAAGCTACTATTGTGACTCACCAAGTGATAATCTCCTCGGCTTCTTGTATTATAATCATGTACATCAAGATTTTGGTTAATATCATTCGTTTTTACATATAAAGTAGCTTCATACACATATAAGCAGGGTACAGTTAGGAGACCAAGTCTCTTGAACAACGGCCTACATGAATCTAATCTATACACTCATGATGATGATGATGATAAGGAGAAGGAAGGGAAAGGAGATGGGAGAAAAAGAAAGAAGCAGGAAGAGACGTCGAAGAAAAATGAGAACAAAAGAGGAGGAGAAGAAGAATAAGAAGAGGAGGAGGAGAAGAAGAATAAGAAGAGGAGGAGGAGAAGGAGAAAGAATATTATCTATGTTAATATGTTGATAATGACGATGATGGTAATGAAGATGGCGATAAAGAGAAGGAAGAGGAAGGAGATGAATAAGGAGAAATAGGAGACGAAGAAGAAAGAGAAGAAAAGAGGAGGAGGTGAAGAAGTCGAAGGAGAAGAAATGGTGAGGAGGAGGAGGAGGAGGAGGAGGAGAAGGATGATGAGGAGGAGGAGAAGGATGATGAGGAGGAGGAGAAGGAATATTATCAATGTTAGTATTCATAAAGACAAAAGGTTTACACCCTATAGCCCTCCCTAATAAAATAGAGAATAAATATTAAATGAAAAATGTAATACTATTACTATATACTTATCGAAATATATTTATATTGTGGAAGTACTTAATGGTTCAAATCTTATAGTTTTCACTGAGCATCCCTTCGTAGTGTTAAGTGTTAATTCTAAGTGTTACTGAGACATTCTAATCATGATTTGATAACTCTTCATTGAAATGTTAAAAAAATCTAGCGATTAGTACTATAATAATTCCAAGTTTTTTCTTGAATTTCTGACCATACGTGCCATAAACTAACTATTTTTCAATTGAGATTACGTTGGACTATCTGTTGATAGTATAGGTCTGAGCTGAACTTTTTGACCTAATCAAAAAACAATCTGTTTTGAAAAACCTGTCAATTAAAAGTTCATTGATCTAAATCTAACATAAATCAACATGACAAAATCTGGCTGTGTCTCGATATTTCTGTTATTAATTATTCTCTCATTTCATTATTTTTTCTGAATCCTCCCCCTCCTCCTCCCCCCCCCCTCCTCCTCCTCATCTTATTCTAATTGTTCTTCCCTTCCTCTCTTCTAGTTAATAGCCTCCAGGCAATAGTCATAAAAAATGGATGAGCTCCAATCACTCTCACCTTATAAATTAAAACTTCTGGAAACTAAAAGCTCAACGATATTTCTTTCTCACTTCATTTACTGCTTACTTTGTTCATACACGTGCCATACGCCTTAAAATACAAGTTATTAAACATGTTCAAACTAATTTTGCTGGTAGCACGCCCATACGTCTATACAAAACAGAATTAAAAGCCAAAATTCTCAAAGAATGTAAGAAAGATGTTTAAAGAACAAAATTGAATGCGCGATTGATTGACGGAATTAAGCACCAATATTCTTTAAATAATATGTGAAGGATGTTTATAGAGCAAAATTAATTGACTGAGGATAGATAGATAGATAGATAGATAGATAGATAGATAGATAGATAGATAGATAGATAGATAGATAGATAGATAGATAGATAGATAGATAGATAGATAGATAGATAGATAGATAGATAGATAGATAGATAGATAGATAGATAGATAGATAGATAGATAGATAGATAGATAGATAGATAGATAGATAGATAGATAGATAGATATTTTTATTTGTTAATTGTCACTAGGCTTATCGCCTATGGTGACAGATACATATTAAATATACAAACATACAAATACAGAAAAAATAATGATAATAAAAATAAAATTAAAATGAAATAAAACAGATACATGGAACACAAAAAACAAAATAATAAAACTTGTATACATAAACTACCGTTGCAAAATTGAATTGAACTTGAAAAAATTATAGCTCTTCATTCAGAAAATTGTAAAGTCTGTATTTAAATGTTTTATAGGTAGGTGAAAATACAATAATAAGAGGTAAATCAATGGTAAGAGGTTCCAAAGTCTTGAGGCAGTAGCAGTGAAGGACTGATTGTACATGACTGTACGTTGATTTGGAATCTGAGGATAAGAGGTATTCCAAAACCAAAATACCTAAAGATCTGAGGATGGAGTTGCTTATGGGCAAATTTGAAAGGTAGATTTACAAAAGATGGGACTGATGAGAGCTAGGGAATAATATTTAGAGGACTAAATGCCTAAAGAATCTGTGGGTGGAGTTGTTTATAGAGCGAGTTTGAATGCATCATTTACTGAAAATGAAAGATTTAAGAAGCTGAAATGTCAAAAGAATCTTTAGATGGAGTTGTTTATAGAGCAAATTGGAAAGGTAGGATTTACTGAAGATGGGGCTGATGTAAGCTAGAAAAAAATTAGAGGACTAAATTCCTTAAGAATCTGTGGGTGGAGTTGTTTATAGAGCGAATTTGAATGCATGATTGAATGAAAATGAAAGATAGAAGCTGAAATGTCAAACGAATCTATGGATGGAGTTGTTTATAGGCCAATTTTGAATGGTAGATTTACTGAAGATGAGACGAAAAATAGAAAATATTTTTAAAAATATGTGGATGTAGTTTACTGAAAAAAATCAATGCCTGATTGACAGGAGATGAGATAAAGATAAAAATGCAGGAAAACGATAAACTTACGGCTTTTAAGTAATCGTAAAAATGGACGACTTCTGGAATGAACAGATTTAGGTCTTCTCAGTGCTAGTCGGCCATCTTGTAAACAATTTTAGCATTCCCAGACTGGTATTCTAAATAGTGGTATGTAAACAGCTATCAAGCATACACAAACGAAAGACTTAATACCGAATGGGCGAGTCTCAGACGAATTCACAGCTTGAGACGAGGCTAATGCGTTTATTTTGGAACCCTGGTAGCATCCGAACATGAAATCCATCATCCCTATGGAGTTTCGAAAGCTCGAAACGAATTCCTAGCCAGACAGATGAGCTGGAAGCTTGCTATTAAATACTTCTTAATATTGAGCTAGGAATGTGAAGCAGTTTCGTAAGGAATTTCCGTTAATCTTTCTTGAAACTTAAATAATAACTAAAAATAATCTTTCTCGATACTAATAGTAGTAGCATAGACCAACCACCATGATTTGTCCCCATTCTATGGTAGTAGTATGATAACTGTACCCTGCTTATATCTGTATGAAGCTACTTTATATGTAAAAAAGAGTGATATTAACCAAAATTTTGACGTACACGATTATAATACAAGAATCCGAGGAGATTATCACGTGGTGAGTCACAATAGTAGCTTATTCAAACAAAACCCTAGTTATATTGGTAGGAAACTCTACAACAAGCTACCGCAGTTTTTAAAGAGTCTTCAAAATATAGAAATATTTAAAATAATTTAAAAAATATTTAGTTGATAAAGCTTTTTATAGTGTACAAGAGTTCCTTTCACATCAAAATCAAGCCTCACCTCAACTAATTGATATAGTAATAAATCATGGTAACTAGTGTATAAGATTGTATAAATGTTAAACTGACTTGTCTTATACTCCTTAACTGGAGTCTCCAAGACGTAATCTACAAAAAAATAACATAGCCTCCTTCTTTCAAAGAAGTTTAATCCACCATAAATTAACCAAACCTTAACCAAAAATAGATTTGTTTTATGGTTTTATTTATCTATTTAAAACAAATAGATTTGTTTTATGGTTTCATTTATTTATTGAGATAAAAATGCAAAGATACAACAGACTTAGTGCCGTATTTACAAATATTCCTCCAGCCTCTCTTGACCCGAGGAACTTTTGAAATGTAATGTATTTTAATAGACTTTCAAGAGTCCCTCGATACACTGAAAGAACTCTTATAAATACAGTAATTAGACTCTAAAGCTGCTCTCTTCGCAAATTTTGACTTTGTTACATTTTCCAAAACATTGAGGTTAATTTATAGACAAATTTAGAATCACTGAAAACTCACTTATAAAGTATTAGGTACGCATTGGAATTAGAAGTATCATTTCAATTTAGATTAAAAAAATCCTGAAATTGTTCTGGATTTTGTTTTTTTAGATGGAAAATGTAAATTACTTGAAAGGAGCAATATTTTCAAAGCATTTTCAAAGCATTTAAAAAGTTATTATTTGCCCTAAAAAATTTTTGTAAACCAATATTTCTGTCTTATTGACTCTTTCTTCCGAGATATTGTTGGATTTGAGCATAATAGAAAAAAATGTAGTCAATTGTATGTGCAATAAATATAAAACTTAATAAAAGTAAAATTGACAACATCTTTGTGTTTTTTACCTGTTATTGATCCTGAATGTAGATTCTGGATAAAGTGAATACTCTAGAATACTCTAGATTGGTAATAAATTTACTAAAATAGATTTTTTCTACTTCCTGTTAGCTCACCCAATATTCTCCAGTCTTCTGAGGATGAGCTACATCAAAAGTATGATCATTGTTGTCCAGTATTCATAAATATTCCTTACCTGAAAACAAAGAAAAATTATTTAGTAGGAAGTAATTAAAAAAAACCCAAATAATTATAAAATTCACTGTAACAAAATTAATCAAATATTTTGGCAATCAAGTGAAATAGAGAAGTAAGGATCACATATCAATAAAATATCCTTGGAAATGAGTGGATATTTTCAACAGTTTCAAATAAAAATTCACTAAATACTGAAAGTAATTATTGTTTCAAGAGTTTTTGATGAAATCCTTTATTTTTTTCTTTTGAAAGGTCATTTTGAGTAAACATTGTTCATTTTAAGAAGTTTTGAAGATTCCCATTCTTTCCTATGATAAATTGAGTACAAACATGTAATTTATTTTAAAAGATAGTCAAAATAAAATTTTAGATCCAGTACTAAACAGCAGAGAATCACCAACTAAAAATATTGTAAAAAGGTTGTAAAAGAATAAAGAATATGGATAGCTGCATAGCTTCCTAAAGACATCTTTAGGCTATGATAGCATAAGCTACTAAGTAGCATTTAAGATTTCGCATGAAAAGCAGAACTGGATTTAGAATAAGGACAACCTTTAAACAAGGACTAGGCTTTATGATGCAAATTTCCAAAAGAAGCATAATTTTAAAATAAAACCATAGGAGCTTTCTCTCTGAAACCTTTTTGCGAGAACACATATAAGTTAAGAAAAATATACTTAATTGGGATTATCATAAAAGACTAGTCTGTTATCTGATGATTTGTCATCGTCTGGAACCCATTAACGTCACATTTGAAAAAGTTCAACACACCAATATGGACATAAAGTTATGGATTTCCTTTTTGAGTCATATCGACAAGAAGCAAAGCACCAATACTTCAGTGACATGTAACATCCCAAGACTTCATATTATACATTTCTTCAGGTTATGGTTTCATCCCATGTCTATTCTTCATTGACCTAAAATAACATTGATATACTGGAATTCTTCGTCTTTGAACTGTATAATATTGTCATTTTGTTTAATTGTTTCAAATTAAAGCTGTAGCTATAACAGATACTGATTTTGGTATTCAAAATCGCTCTATAAACAACTCCACCCACAGATTCTTGAGGCATTTAGGCCTCTAAATATGTTCTATCTTTCATCAGTCTCATCTCTAGTAAATCTACTTTTCAAATTTGCCCCATAGACAACTCCATCTGTAGGTACAGTATTTTGGTTTCGGAATACCTGTTGTCAATCAATTTTTCTCTATAAACATATTTAACATATTACTGTATTTAAGAATGTTGGTGTTTAATTCTGTCAATCAATCGTGCATTCAGTTTTGTTCTATAAACATCTTTCTTACATTCTTTGAGAATTTTGGCTTATAATTTTTTTCTATAGACGTATAGGCTTGCTGCCAGCAAAATTAGTTTGAAAATGTTTAAAGAACTTGTATTTAAAGCCATATCGCACATGTGTAAACAAAGTATGCAGTAAATGAAGTGAGAAAGAAATATCGTTGAGCTTTTAGTTTCCAGAAGTCATAATTTATATGTTTAGAGTGATTGGAGCTCATCCATTTTTTATGACTATTTCCTGGAGGCTACTAACTAGAAGAGAGGAAGAGAAGAACAATCTCAACCATTGATTACTTCCTGATAAAACAATGAAATAACATTGCTAAAATTGAATACTTTTGTTCAAAATGGCATAATTTAGTGTCATTTTGATAAATGGACAAATTTTAGCAGTATTTTCTAAGCAGTGTCAAATTAAAACTGTATCATTGGCTATGGCTGAAACACAAAACACAAAAATGGAATAATTAAAAAAGTGTGATCAGATCAGTCTATACTTATGTGCTAATTAACCATATTAATTTATGGCATTTGTGTGAGCTTTTGATTACTTTCAAGTTGATTTTGTTGATTTAAAAAGATTGATGATAAATGATCAGCACTTATCGATTGATGGAGTACCAATAGGAAGGGTCACTGAATCTCTAATGCAGCGCACATTAATTCTTCAGGAATTGAGTTTCAGATATGATCCAATAAAATTCGTATTATTCGATCAATTAGTGGCCCCGTTGGTTTTTTTTTATCTCTTTTTAACTGACAGTGATTGATTGATTGGTGTCAGCCTACTTAATGCATTGATAAAAGTAATATTGTGCTTCTACCCTCGTCATTAAAGCCTTTAGTACCTCAATATGTGATAATTGAGAACATTCACGTGAATTTTTGAGTATTTGATCGATTACATGCATAATATTCAAACTAGGGAATGTTTATTTACGAGATATTCAAAAGTATTGAATAGTAATAAATTTTATCAGTTGGTTTCAAAGGAATTTACAATTTATCAAACTACCAAATATTATGTTGGGATTCTCAGAACTATTGAGCTTAGGTCAGGTTTAGTTATTCACTGAAGTTCTTTCATTTTTTTCACCTAAAGCTGGGCATTTACGTTCCAACTTGCAGTACTGCTAGATTGATAGTCGACTCCACTCACGCTCCTACTTGCAATCCAACTTTATTCCTAGTCAGCTGTGAACGTCGCTCTCGAGCCGAAAAATGTAACCGAAGTTGCCCCGATGTTGCCCGAAGGTCATGCACTGACTGAGATAAGTTGGACGACTTTGATCCGACTCCCCCACACACGCTCCAACACCGTCGACATTCGGAAGTCGTCCCTCTAGTCGCCCATCTACAATTCCAACCATCCAACAAGCCCATTCACGTTCCGTTTTCGGATCCAACCTTGGAGGTTGGACTGCAAGTGGTACTGCAAGTTGGAACGTGAATGCCCAGCTTTAGGCCATATTTAAGCCTTCAGTTTCTCTTGACTGGTGGTGGAGGGACTCTTGAAATGTAATGAATCTATATAAGCAATTCAAGAGACAAGATTGGAACATTCATTGTGTCAAAATGAGGAGGATAAGAAATGCTATTTCATGTATTGGAGTGAAAACTAAACTTTAATATGATTAATAACTTTCGTTTTTTATTTCAATCACGTTACGGTTCTACAACCTCAATAAGCTCCAAATAGAACTTATTGAGTGATTGTGAACAGTGTAATCAGTGATGGCTGCAAACAATTTGCAAAATTAATTTCTATCAATACATTAGAATTTCACTGATTTTGATGAACTAGATTTGCTCAACGAATTAAATTTCTTTACATTTTTTTTATTTTTACAAGAAGTAATCAACAAATTTGGTATCATATTTATGAGTGATTCAGAATAAAATTTATGCTCCCATTCGTGTTTTGAATTGAATAATTGAATAGTGAATAATAAAATGCAAATTTTTATTTATTTATTTATTGTGACAAATTTACAACGAGTGTGAAGGTGCAACAGACTCAAGTCCAAAACTGGTCCCTTCACAAATGTTGATATGTTACATTGTCCAAAACATTGAGGTTAACTCAGAATAAAAATTTAAGATATGCTGAAAACCTTCACTCGAAAAATAATAAAATGTATTTTCTCACTTGACCACTATTAATTTAAAAGTTCACTCGAAACGAAACACTAAAAACAGTTAATAATATTAGATTTTTAAAGAAACTTTTGAGTCGAAAAATATTATCTGGTATATTATGAATATGAATATATTAAGAAGAAAATATGATAAATATTTATTCAATATCACTTTTTCAATGATTGTATATTTTGTGTGCTGTATTTGATGTGTAATTTAGAATGTATGTTCCCAAAACTGTTTTGTATGAAATAATAAAATTTATTAAATAAATAAATGTATTTTCCCTTGATTTAAAAGAATAATAACGAACGTAAGATCTGAACTGGGAAGAGATTGCCTGCATACTGACTCATGTTTAGAGACCTTCGATAAGCTGCGTTCTCGTAGGTCCTGTTTGTAACGGTGACCGATTAGATTTG
Source organism: Conomelus anceps (assembly GCA_948455865.1). Classification (NCBI taxonomy): domain Eukaryota; kingdom Metazoa; phylum Arthropoda; class Insecta; order Hemiptera; family Delphacidae; genus Conomelus; species Conomelus anceps. The sequence continues at coordinate 60,428,558 of OX418219.1, read as the reverse complement.
CCAGCAAAAAAAGACACTGTTCTCTGCTGAAAATCACTTCCCGGTGGTTCGGAACCCACCTAAAACTGTAGGTTCAACTCATAAATCACCATCATCCAACTCATTACCCACGCACAGGTCTCAGACCTATGTGGGCTTCATCCTAAAAAAAGTGTATTTTTTTCGGAGGATGAAGCCCGCATAGGTCTGAAACCTGTGCGTGGGTAATGAATTGGATGATGGTGATTGATGGATCTATGAAACTACCTCAAGGCTTCCTTAAGTTAAGGGAGACTTGGAGAAGCCCACCTCCAAAAGCTTATTAAGTCTCCCTTGAGTTAAATTCCAGCTAGTAAATCATAGCGATTCCAATATCTTCTTGAGAAATTAATTTGGTAAAATTAAACAATTTAGGACTTTTTAATGTAACTTGACACGTCAAATTCTCTCTTATCAACTCAAGTAGTATGAGACAGTTTGAATTTAATAATAATTGATGAATCAAGCTATGAACTGATTAATTCAATATCAAACAGGCCTATCACAACAGAACTGATTCATTTTGGTTGATTCACTTATCATAATTAACAAATCATACAGTGAGCAAGTAGATAGCAACAGAACGTACTATAACTTCATGGAGTGACACTCCCTAAAAACTAGTAATTAAGCTCTACAATATATTATATAATATTTAAAGTACTATATATTTCTGTGTTCAACAAAAAATCACCAAGCCCTCGTTTTTATTTGTGCCGGGTCCATCACTCTACGAAACAAGTCATTACGTTTCAAAAAACAGACGTTTCTATAGACATGTATCAACTCTCGCTCCTATTTGCGCAGTATAATATATTTCTGTGTTCAACAAAAGTCACTAAGCCTACGTTTTTATTGTTGCTGGGTCCATCACTCTCTTCAAACCAGGTCATTATGTTTCAGAACACAGAAATGTGTCAACTCCTGTTTCCAATTGCGCAGTATAGTGAATTTCTGTGTACAACAAAAGTCACCAAGCTTACGGTTTTATTGTTACTGGGTCCATCACTCTACAAAGCAAAACAATTCATTACGTTTCAAAACACAGAAATCTTAGGTACCTAATCTCGCTTCCATGTTTGCAGTAGAATATATTTCTGCATTCAACAAAAAGGCACGAACCCTCGTTTGTATTTGCGCCAGGCTCATGAAAACCGAATACTGACCATTCAAAGCATTCCATTTTCTGTCGAACTATATTCAGATTTTACAGGCGCAAATAATTTGACATGCGTCTACAGAATTCTCGTCCACAAAGATGGCTTTTTTTGATTGGGAAGCAGTGAGCTGTGACTCTCCTAAAGCTGTGCCAGAGCTGAGTTTCTTTGTCTGACATTCAACGAAACAGAAAGCTGTAGCCAGGCTCAACATGCACCAAAATAATGGATAATGCTCCGTTGCGGTCAAGCGTAATATTTTACTTCAGTCATAACTCTGAATGTCCACGTTGGGTTCGTTTGAGACGGTTTTATTGTTCTATGCCCGGCGACATAAAAATGAAAATAAAACATTTCCATTTGCGATGTTTGGGCAATATCCAGTTTTGCGAACATGCTCTCTTTTAACTTGTTTGTGTCTTCGATTGGTGGAAACATGTTTTCATTTTAATGAGATCACCCTTGTTACAGGAAAATTTGGATTTATTATAAGTTAATTTTGTTGAGAAAATTTGAAATTTTTAGAAAATGAAGAAATATGTGGCTTTCTTCTAAGAAGAAAGGAAATGCGAGGGTGAGGAGTGGGAGGAAGATTTGGAGGGGAGGAGAAGAAGGATGAGTGAGAAATATAAAAGTGATTTTCAATTTTAATAATAGAGATGCTTTTCATTAGCGAACAGATAAGAAAAAGAAAACAAACTGTAAATATATCACTAAAATACAATTACAATTAGTTTTTGTACACTACTATAATCCAGTCGCTTGAATAGGCGTATATGATTTTCCACCTTATTTCCATATGGCGTATATAATTTTCAATTGAATTGACAATAATTATTTATTATTCATCATCTAAATACAGACAAGCATTCTGCAGATGTCATAAAAAATTGGGTTTCATTGATAATAGAAGTTTAGCGATTTGATAGACCTCTCCAATGATTTGAAAACTCCTCAATTACAAGGTAACTTCCAAATCTCTTAATCCAGCAATTATTCTTTTTCTCAACTTTATTTTTAGTCTAACTTGTTCAATTTATCCCATGATTACACTTTCAACAGTTTAAAAATTTCTATATCCATCAGCAAATTGTGTGTGTGTGTTTTTTATATAGATGGAATTAAAATACAAATACGGTAGAATAAAGCCACTCTATTTGAAAAATAACAGAAACAGATTTAGAAAATAGGTCAGCAAAAATCAACACTAAATCAATATAGCTCTTTTCTGCCATAACCTACAAACGCTTGCGCTGAATATTGAGCTCACTGCTGCAAATTATTCAGCACAACTTTTGCATCAACCGTAACCGATGCACTGAAATAACTGAAGAGTTAGTTACTGCTTTTCACAAGTCATTTAATAGCAGCTTGCAGTGCAATGCTCAGTACGCAGCTTTGAAACACATCTGGCACTGACGTAATAGCAGAATAACTGACAGCAATTATTGCTGAAAGCAGGCATACCAGATCCCAGATCAATTAGAGAGCATCTCTCATCTCACCAGAAGAACTGCTATGGAAATAAATATTAAGGCTGTGTGCAGGGTTTATGGTCATAATTTTTTTCAAAGTTTCTTGTATTGAATATTATTAGGGCTTTGAAATGTTATCTATTGCTGAGGAAATTGTTTTTCTTCATTATTTTGTGAAATAGAGGGTTCAAAGTTGAAATTTTTCGGTTTTGGGGCAATTGATTTCACCTGAGTGATTTTAAACTTTTGATTAATTTTCCATAACTTAAAAGACACCTTAAGGAATAAAATGACATATTTTTTATTTCAATCTAATAGTTTTTTCAAAATAATGTTTAAAAAAATTTGAATTTTATACAGATTTAAAAAAATGTATTTTGAAAAAAACGAATTGCTTGATTGGATTTAAAAATATATAATTTTATTCCTTAAGGTGTCTTAGTTACAGACAATTTATCAAAAGTTTAAAATCAATTTCTTTATTTTTTGTTTAGTATTCATTTTCCAACCAAACAGGTTTTGTAACCTTTGGAGCGATTGAAATATTTTGTTAAAATTAAATGTTAAATGTTGAATTGTTGAGTTGTTTTATTGTGCCTTCTCTGTATTGTATTGTTGTGTAGTGGAAATAAAATGTGATTTTGAACTTGTGTGGAATAGAATAGAATTTGCTTTTATTCGCAGGACATGTTATACGTATAAATTCATACGTTTAAAAATTCATACATGCAAGCAATCCCCTTTGTCAATGAGCGGCCTTCAGGGGTAGTTGAGATTTCACAGTATTTTTTTTCTTTGGAGGATGAAGCCCACATAGGTCTGAGATCTGTGCGTGGGTAATGAGTTAGATGATGGTGATTGATGAGTTGGACCTACAGTTTTAGGTGGGTTCCGAACCACCGGGAAGTGATTTTACAGCAGAGAACACTGTCTTTTTTGCTGGCCAATCTAATCGGTCACCGTTTCGAACAGGACCTACGAGAACGCAGCTTATCTCTCTGATTGAACAGATACCTGCTACGGCTCGCGGCTATCACTTCCCTTTCACAGTATTATTGTTTATAATGAATGTCTTTCATAAATTTTCGGATCACCAAAGACAATGTAATGTAACAATACATTGTTACACGTTACATTATATTGTCTTTGGTATCACCAAATTGATATGAGATGTGCAGCAATAAACAAATATGTAAGATAGAGAGTTCTATAGAGTGAATTAATTCATTTATTCATTATAGAATATTATTAGAGTTTGTAGATTCATAGTTTATAGTTTTATGTTGTATCAGTTTTTGCACATTTTTACTATTTTTTGCACAATAAGACATTGAGCGTTAAATTCGAATTTGAATTTTAGGGGGGTGTTATTTTATTGCTGTAAAGTGGAAATAAAATTTATATTTTAATTTGAATTTGCGTGAGATTTTTATTTGATGAATTGACTGAAAATTTTTGAACACTGAAAGATAAAATAGGCGCTGTATTCGATTCCGTTATGGTATTTACACACCTTGAAAATAATCTTTTGTTAACCAGACACAGTCACTAATAACATAGAAGAACTCGAGAGAGCAGTAAGAATTGAATAGAGAACCGGGAATATAACGCCTTCTCTGTTAAAGGGCGTGAAAATCTCAAGAAGGGGTTGTAAGTGGCGGCACGAAGAGGGAAAGGGATGAAGAAAAATAAAAAGAAAACAAAGGGCGAAGAAGAATCCAGGTGTGTCACGTGTCAAGGGTAGAAAAGAAGATAAGGAGGGAGAAAGAGAAAGATAGTAGATTAGGAATGGGAGCGTGACCTTCAAAATGCTATATTGAACAATCTTTGTATTGATCACCATTTTTGGTCTCATACCCCTTCAACGATTCCAGTTTGATGAATTACTTTCTAGGGGTTGATGGAAAACTGGTTTCATCGAGATTAGATTTTTCATCCAATTGAACACGTAACTGACCTTGTTCAACGTAATTGGTAACATTGACCTTGCCAAAAATAGTATTGGTAACACTGACCTTGTAGCTTATTGTTCTTCAGTAATGAACAAATAAGGACTACTTATTGTTTCATATACTAAATTCAATTCAATATATGTATTCTTAGAAAAAAATGTGTACAAATTCCTCAACTAATTACCCCTTCAATATGAAACAAGTCCGTGTTTAGAGGTGTCAATACAAATTTATCAAAAAACAGTAGAGAATTTAATAAAGACAAGTAGTTTACGAGGTTGAAAAAAAACTAAATAAAATTTTTGAAATATGAGAACAGAAGAAACAAAACTAAATAAATGACGAAGAGAAGACAGCTGACATTCCTAAACAAGGTATGAAATTATGGAAAAAAGAACAAAAATCAATATAAAAGAGTGAGAAAAAAGTATGAGAGATATTTTTATGTTTTTTATTATTTATGATATAAAACAACGCTTTCAATAATTTTTATTTGATATTAATGAAATTTCAAATATTTTATATTTATATGCTTATCAACTTTTTTGTATTTCTAGTTATTCCAGTCAAATGTTGTGTCATGAATGCAATAATGGGTGTTTATTGTGGTTCTCTCACATATTGTAATTTCAATAAATAATCTCAATCCATTTACCATTTTATAATTTTTTAATAAACTCTCATAACTGTATAAGAATTTTGCACCATCATAAACTTTAATGAGCCTTCAACTTTTATAACTTTATACTGTACATAACATTTTTCCGGTATTGATTAGCCCACTTTATAACTAAAACTTTCAATCATTTTTTCAAGCAAGGACCCTTATAACTAGGTTGCTGACTCATTAGTAATTTGTATATGAAAATAACATATTTTTTTATTAAGTTTGAACAAATTTTGCCAATTTTCAGTCTGAGAACTACTGAGTTCATTTGTTGAAAGAAAATACAGTATCTTTTAGGCTATTTCAATAATCAAGCCATTTGTAAACATTATTTATTCAATATTTTTTTAACTTTATTTGCTGTTTGAAAAAATTTGGCCAATTTTCATTCTTTGAGAATTCTACTAGAGTTCATCTGTTGGAAGAAAATACCGTATTTTGTAAGCTATTTTAACAATTTAGACGATAGTTTTTAAACAAGAAATTCAAAGCAACTTATTGCTGTATAGTACAACAGACATCTAATAGTATATACAACTCATAGGGTTCAACTAAATGCAATGTTTGGTAGCTCAATTACTGGATCGGAGAGCCCACATACGGCTTTCAAGATCTGTGATGAGAATAAATTACATAACTACCCCAGCTGTCAAGGAATTTATTAGGGCCTTGTTAAAAAGAACTATTATAAGCTGCATTTTATTTTATTTTTCAAGTCAAGCAATCATTATTATGATTATTCAAGTACTGTATGTTGAAAAGTAATGTTTTCTATGAATAAGGCTGGATGTTGTCATGCCACATTATAAAAAACGGAGATACAGTACTATAGTTTTGAAGTTCAACCATTCTCGATTTTAATTTTTGAACGTTTTTGTGTGCCACTGACATTTAATCAATTTTTCATCAAGGGCCCTCGTAACTAGAATGTGAACTTATTTTTAGATATTAAAAAACTGTATTTTTTATTATATTTGAACAAATTTGCTCATTTTTATTGTTTTAGAATTCCAAAGTACTTATTACTAAGAGTTTATTTGCTGAAAGAAAATATTTTATTTTGTAGACTATTTCAACAAAATTTTTTCAAAAAATTGAAAGATTTTTTAATTTGTATGTCTATTTTTTAAATTTCCCTCATTTAACAGTCCTTACTGGCAAAAATTTCGTGACGATCGGATATTAGCATAGCCAACATTTTGTCACAAAAGTACTATTTTTAATATTTTATCCAAATTATAATTTTTTAAATTTCCCACAAAAGTATAATTTTTCAAATTATCTGATTTACCTGCCCTTACTTGCACAAATTACGAGACGATTGGAATTGGATATTAAGCAGTGTGGATATTTTGTGTGTCATAAAATTGAAATACAAAATTCACAAATTTCACACAAAGTATAATTTTTTACATTTCCCACAAAAGTATAATTTTTCAAATTAACCTCATTTACCAGCCCTTACTGGCACAAATTTCGTGACGATCGGATACTGAGCAGTCAAAATTTTGTGTCACAATAGTAAAATTTTAAAAATTCACAAATTTCCCACAAATGTATAATTTTTCAAATTTCCCTCATTTACCAGCCCTTACTAGCACAAAGTACGTGACGATTAGATATCGTGCAGAATCGGAGGGTTTCGTATCGAGGGAAAGTAATGGAATAGGTCTTCCTACTCAGCAAGCACCAAGTTTTTTCCAAGTGTGCTTTCCTATAGTAAGTTTGGTGTTTTTTCTTTTTTCTTCTTTTCGAGCGTGTCTCAATTACAAGCCTCGGGGATCTAATCTAATCTAGTGGTCGATGTGCCTTGCCTGTCTTCTCCTCAAACTGAATTCATGCGTCTCATCACTCAACAACGAAATGGAGATGCTCCTCGAAGGTCAAGTTACTTGTCGTGGTCAGTTACAGGCGATTCAAACTAATGGTAAAAGTAAGCCGCCGGCGGCCCACCCATTTAAAACACCGTCACCCAATACATGCTTGTAATGATGTGTTCGTGATGTTTGGAACAAACTTCCAAGAATTGGGTGTTAAAATGAAGCATGTAATGAGGTTAAATTGACTGTGATGTGATGTGGTTTGATCAATTATTTGATTATTATTTATTTATTCATTCAACCAACATACAATCAATGTTTAAAAGTAGAATCTTTAAAAGTAGAATCAAAATTAACATTCTTTTTCTGAAAAAAAAACTTGTGGATTATTGTGCTTCAAGGTGAATTTTTAGTGAAACAGACCTAACCTAAGGTTTTGATTCTAATTTGAAATTTTGTGAAAAGCAGTTTTCGGCAATAGCCTGTTAAACAATAGCCTAAATACAAAAGGGTATTGCTCAAAACTGCTTTTCACAAAATTTTAAATTAGAATCGAAATCTTAGGTTAAGTCTGTTCCACTAAAAATTTCACCTAGAAGCACAATAATTCACGAGACATTTTCAGAAAAATAATATTAACTTTGATTCTACTTTTAACAAAGCACTATCACAGTCCATAAAATATAAATATAATTATGAATTTTGAAATTTCTGAGCAAAAAATTTATACTACTTACCTCACATACTACTGCTGATTTTTTTTGGAGGATGAAGCCCACATAGGTCTGAGACATGTGCGTGGGTAATTAATTGGATGTAGATGATTGATGAGTTGGACCTACAGTTTTAGGTGGGTTCCGAACCACCGGGAAGTGATTTTACAGTAGAGAACAGTCTTTCTTGCTGGCCAATCCAATCGGCCACCCTTACAAAGAGCGCCCAGGAGTTTCGTAGCTTATCTCTGATTGAACAGGACTATATCTCGATTTAGTGTGGTTTGAGTTTAGAGCTGTTTGTCAATTAGTTACCCAGTTTGGCTCTTAATCAGTTTTAGGTCCAGTACCGAGCGGGGCAGATCTTCTAACTGGGGAACTTTCATAAGAAATCTTCATTTGAAACAACTTTTTGATAAGTCTTTCAAATGAGATCTAAATAAACCTATACAATGGAGTATCCAAGGGCCCAACGAGTTTACATAAAATAATAATTACTATTATTAATTCAGTGTGATTGTAGAGTGTGATGTGATGTTTTGAGTTTAGTGTTTCCCTGGGTGATACCTAGCTCCGCTAATGATTAATTTTAGGTCTGTCCCGAGCAGGACTGGGGAACTTTCATATGAACTGTTCATTTGAGACAAATTTCTCAGAATTTTATGTAAACTTATTAAGTGTAACGACATGTTTTGAATTTAGTGTTTTCATGGTTGATTCCTAATTCCCTCCTGAACAGTTTTAGGAACCCCTGGTTAGTTTTAGGTTCTGTCCCGAGCGGCACCTGGTCAACTTCGTTCTGAACATTTAGGAGCAAGCAGATGATAAGAAAAATTATGCCTTGTGAATTACGTTTAGTTAATCTCAGATACAAAAAAGGCTACATCAATCAATACAAAAAACTAATGTCTTGATAAAAAAAAAACAGAGATAACATTCCAAATATGATAACCAGTATTATAAAAATACACGTAATAATGTAATAGATTATTGTTCTAAGAAACATTCATCTAATAATGTCATAATAGCAATTATTTCATTTTTTCTCAGCTTCTTGGAAATAAAATAACCGAACCGCTATCTTCTGAACTGATTATTTGACGTAAGTTATTATGTTTTCACAAGCCAGTATTTTGTCCATTGATAAAAGTAGCTGGCTATAGTAATGATAATAATATATATTGAATTAATTGATGAACAATTTGACAAAATCGTATTTGGCTCTTTCCATAAATGGAATTTAAACAGAATTGTATTTTTTTATCGATAACTGACATTGCACAAGACGGGGATATAAATTTATGGGGCCAGCTTGGACCTATCTATTCAGGAATGAGAATTAATGAGTAATAATAATATTAATTTTAATAATAAAATAGAAAGATGAAAATAGAAGATTCCAAGAACATCCTAAAGCTAGAAAAGGTACTGTAGTATCAGAAGAGAGAAGAAATACAACATCGGAGAGAATAAAGGAGTAGTGAAAAAAGCGGAAAGAAGCATCCATGAAAAAATAATTGATTCAACGTACTCCAAAGTGGGTGATTCGAAAAAATAATAATAATAAGCACAGGCACGGGGCTTTTATTGGTGGGGATCCCTTAACGGGATTAAACTCACCGTTTGAGTCAACATGATCAGCCATGTTATGGGGAACATGGTGGATCTACAACTTTAGGTGGGTTCTGAACCACCGGGTAAGTGATAATGAATAATAATAAATCAGTAACTTATTCTTAAACACAGTTACAAGAAATTTGGACCATAAAAATGATATCGACAGATTGATACTTCTATCATTATTTATATACTGTAATAGATTTTGATCATAGATTGAATAGACTGATGACTTATTTTGTTTCTTATATATCCGTTACACTGACAGTTGAACTCGATTATCGAAGTAACGTGATTCCGGAAATGGAATATTTTTCGACCGTTCTCTAATTTTTTTAATTACAGACGACCGGTTTTCAACGCTTTGACAACAAGATGCTAACTCTTTGACTCATGAGCAAGCATTTAAAATAACCGGAAGGTATTAGTTTACGTGGAGTAATCTTTTTCGTTAGTTAAAAAAACAAGAAAAACCGTAGTTGGAACATGGGATATGAGTGGTTGACTGGAAGGCCAATGACTCATACAATGAACTGCAAATACTGCTAACACACGCGAACATTGTACGTGAAAGGTAAAAAATGTCTCGTTACTCAGCCACTTCAAACAGCACCTCACCAAATGAGGAGTCTAAACAAAAACACCCATGAAAGATCATGTGGAAGGAATGCATGAGGCAGTCAGAAACGTGAGTCATAGCGTTTTGAGGAGAATTGTTCCAATTATGTTCGTCTTGAAAAAAAAGGATGACTGTCTAGGAAAGAGAGGATATACAAAAAATTATAATTACTCATTTATGTTGATTGGTAGGCTACAATAATAATTAGTACATTCCTGGATTTCTTGTTCCAAAACGATCTGCGTTGTTAATATTAACTTTTTATGGTAAACCATAAAAAGTTTAATTATTACATTTCACTAAAAGTTGTTTAATTAAAAAGTGTCAAACTGTCAAATTCTATACTCTATTCTATATTCGAATTATATTAATATTGTATATACTCAAATTCTGTACTCTATTAATAGACTACTCTAATACTGAATAGAATTGACTAGGAGCATTTCATTAAAAAAAATTCAGCAAAATCAACTTGTATTCCTGATGATTTTAAAAGAATGACAAAATCAATTCTATTCAATATTAGTTTTATATGAGTAGTTTCATGTTTTTATCTATTATTGCCATCTGTAATAGAGATACATTATCCACTGTTACACCCATGTAGACACGTGTTATGATGATGATCATCAGCCACATAGACAGGATTTTCTTTCGGGCGGGACTGATGCCGTGTTAGTCCTTAACTAGTAAGGGAGGAGGGGGGGGGGGTTACAGGGTTATAAAATGACCAAATATCCCTCAAAATTTCTGGTTGTGGCGGGGCTGAAGCTACCCCCTCCCCTCACCACTGCTATGATGATGATAATTCTCGAGTTCAGTGAAGAGAGGCTCTCTTGTCAAATTGAAACAGTTTTGTAAAGGATATTCCACCATAATTAACACGAGGGGGGGGGGGGGGGGGGTCGGAGTGCTACTACATTTAGACGAATGTATTACAAAACTCACATTTTCTTCGCGTCTGCAAAGAGTCTGCGTACAATCTGCATTTTAGTACAGTACAGCGAAACAGTACTCACACCCTACATAACAACGCCTCACTGTACTAATAGTGGTGTATACTATGTGTGTTTGTAAAGTACCATAGCCGATTTCGACTGTAGCTTTCTCTTAAATACCTCAACATTAAGTTCTAGTCCAAAGAGCGTATTACGCAAACGAGGAGTGAGGTAGGTTGCAATTACTTTCCTCACTGAGCTAGCAGAGTTGTATCTATGCCAAGCCCACTGAAACAAATTCTCAACCTCTATGCTCAACAGTCCACTCCCACCTTTACACATGATCTGGCTGCACAGGTGAGTGTGTACTATCTAGCACACCTCTAAGCTACTTCCTGCGTCCAAGCCATCATTCGACAGAAACGTTTGGAAAGCAACACAGTTAATGTAGCCTTTTTTTGAATCTGTGTGTACTATCTTAGACGAACCATCAAGTTTACAAACTTTATCCCAAATCTATGGTACTATAGTAGTTTAATAGTGGTGTATACCACACCGTACTATAGTAGTGTAGTGAAACCTTGACTGGAGGCATTAATTTTGTACGGATGGTATCAGGATCAGACTGACCTACTTTGTATAAGCACAGCAATTGCACGGTGAACTGAACAAGCACCCTCCTCCCGATCTGCCAGTGTGACGAGCTGTTGAGTATTTTTTATGAATTAGCGATTGCACAGATAGCAGCACTATCCTTCTCCATTGTTGGAGCGTTTGTTTTGCGCTTCACAGGAGTTTTTAAAAGCAGGAAATTGGAATTGGAAGCTCGCAGGAAGCCGGCGCGGTTGATTTTCGTTATTGCCTTCTCTAGCTGACGGAAGTCATTTTGAATTACAGTCACACCCAACTTTCTCTATCCTGACACCTCCACCCCCTGTTAACTAATCCCTCCCGCCTGTCATATTTACAAGAAGGGTACATTGTATAAATTGTGTTCTAGGCCTACTCCATTCTGCCAATTTGTTTTTGAAAAATTTTGTTTTTTTCAATTTAGGTATTTTATCAAAATGCTCCTTCATTTCTATCCTGCCACCAATTAAATACCCTTCAAACTGCCCACCCCATGTCGCCCTTACAATAAGGGTACATTGTATACATTGTGTTTTATGCCTACTCCCTTCTGCCAATTTGTTTTTGGAAAAATGTAGATTTTTTCAATTCAAGTATTTTATTAAAATGCTCCTTCAACTCTATCCTGCCCCCAATTAAACACCCTTTAAACTGCCCACCCCATGTCACTTTTACAAGAAGGGTACATTGTATACATTGTGTTATAGGCCTACTCTCTTCTGCCAATTTGTTTTTGTAGTTTTTTCAATTTAGGTATTTTATCAAAATGCTCCTACAACTCTATCCTGCCCCCAATTAAATACCCTCTAAACTGCCCCCCCCCCCTGTCACCCTTACAAGAAGGGTACATTGTATGCATTGTGTTTTAGGCCTATTCCCTTGTCAATTTGTTTTTGGGGAAATGTAGTATTTTTACTTTTGGTATTTTATCAAAATGCTCCTTTAGCTCTTTCCTGTCCCCTCCCCCCCTTTAAACTGCCCCCTGTCATTTTTAAAGGAAGGGTACAATGTGTTTTAGGCCTACTCCCTTCTGCCAATCTGTTTGTGGAAATCTTAGTGTTTCTTTACTTTAGGTATTCTATCTAAATGTTCCTTTTTAATTAGACATCTTTCTTTTTTATACTTTAGAAATTTTAGGCCAAAAAATTATTATATTTTCCTTAAAAAAGAGTTTTTTCGATAATGATCACGTTCAATAAATTTCATAAGCTGATGCACTTTTTCAAAAATTAATGCATTTTTTTCAAAAATTGATGCATTTCTCAAAAATTGATGCATTTCTCAAAAATTGACGCATTTTATCAAAAATTGATTAGATTTTGAAAAATTAATGCATTTTTTCAAAATCCTATCCATTTTTTTCAAGAATTGTTACTTTTTCAAAAATCAATGCTTTATAAGGTAATTATGGATACTTGAACTCCCTATTATCACTTACCCGGTGATTTGAAAACCATCTAAAAATGTGGATCCAACATACACAACATCATTGTATCTTCCTTTACCTCATTACCTACGCACAAGCTTCAGACTTATGTGGGTATCATCATCAGGCTGCCGGTCCCGGCTGTCTTATAAATAGTCGTTGAGTCACTTAAGAGGCCCTGAATTTATTCAGGTGCGACCTGACAACTCTGACACCAGACCTGAGCCAGCCAGGTCACACTATATTATTATCATTAATAAATGATTGTACTTCCCACTATGTAAGTTTATCTCACACCCTTATTTTGAGCCAAAACTTCCCATAAAAAGGTTTGCGTATCAGGGAGAAATAACGATAATAATTTAATGTAATATTACCGTCATTTCCAATAGAAATCCCCAATCACTGCAATTAATGATGTTGCATTGGGTTGAGCCCCACATTTCCTCAATGACTGGTAATCACCTTGTTACTCGCATTGTAACATTCGGATGTTCATGGTTTTGGGGGTTATCTTCGGCTTTTGTTGTGTTGAATATTGCTTGTTATGATACCATACCATTCGCTCCCCTAGACAGTGTTTATTGTGCCAATTCATTTCTTATTTTCAAAAGACAAACATCAGTTATTGAAGGGTGGTCTAGGATTATGTGAAGACTTTGAAACCAACCCTTGTGAGTTATCCAAATGGGAGATCCGCAATCGCTACATGCTATTTAGGTCTGGTTCAATGTGACTCAGAGTGTGTAACGCCACAGGGGTCTGGCGTTCACTTGCTTATGGTCTGTAGTCGGGATTGCAATCATCCCATTCGCGGAATAGAAGGCCCTGGAGGGGGGGGGGGGGTAAAGCCTGAATAAACTATCAACACCTGGCTGAGCGCCCCACCAATTTGGGTAATAACAGCTGGACTCTTGTTGCTGGAAATTCTGGCGTAGTACATTTATAGAATTGAGCTGAACTAAAGCTGTTCATCTGCAGTTGTAGTTATAGGAAAGTGTTGGTCTATACTGAACTCAAATTGAATAGATATGATATTAAGATATAATGTACAACTCATTAATTTGTTAAATTCATTCACTCAAATCAGGGGAACCCAGAATTTGTTGGAGGGAAAGCAGCTAGGGGAAGTTATTGGTCTGTACTGGGCTCAAATTGAATAGATATTAAGATATAATGTACAACTCATAAATTTGTCAAATACATTCACTCAAATCAGGGGAACCCAGAATTTTGTTGGAGGGAAAGCAACCGAAAAAACAATCTCAACCCAGTACAAAATAATTAATACAGTTTCTCTTTACTGTTGATTGAGAATTTTCAACTGAGGCTGTACTTGGATAAACTGAACTATATTCAAAATTAATAAATCAAGATATTATATACAATTTATTTATTTTACAATCTGTTCACCTAATTCAAGGGCGAGCCCATTGTTTTTTCCGGGGGATATCAGCTAGAAAAGGTATTTATCCCCGTAAAAAATAAAATATAGTTTCTTTTTGCTTTTGATTGGGAATTTTGTCTAAAGAAATATTTTGTCTAAATAAAGCTTTTTTCAGTGTTGATTGATAATTTGGTGGGGTGTACACCCCCTTTTCACTCCTGAGTTCACGTCTGATCCAATTGTTTATTTATTTATTAATGTTCTTGTTTTTAATTTCTTTATTTAGTTTATGTGGTTTACCATTTTATTCTGGATTTTTTTCTAAGGATTTAATTATTCAATTAGTAATTTTATCTGAAGTAATTTTTTTTTTTATTTAATAATTTTTTTTAAATTAATTTATTTAATTTATTTGTTTATTTATAGACAGAATAACAGAATAAATGGGAGAATGAATAGACTTTCCAGGAAAAGTGTGAATTTCCTATCTCAGCATACTGAACGTATTTTTTTTTTTTAATAATTTTAGTTGATTATCAGTAAATTATTTTGGAATGCAATGTAGTAAAAAACGTTAAATATTGCTCAATTTTTCGTTTGTCAAAAAGAAACCATGTCTGTTACTTATTGACTTGTTTGACTTCGACTGAGTTATTGGCCTTCAATATTTTACGCGTTATCGTATCATATTACTATATTTATTATGTCATACTATAACGTGTTTATTACATTGTTGGTTTGTGTTTGGTCACAGGTTTTCTACTTGATTATCATAACTGTTTCGAAATGGTACGGTATTTATTGTTAATAATGGGCATGTCTAGAATCAGCCAATGGCAGGCCTCCAAAGTGGAGTTTGACCTATGAGAGGCACCCAGTATTTCAAACAAAAGTATTCGCCTAAAAAGCCACGCTGTATTCTAGTTTAATTGGGATTTAAACTGAGGTGACAGTCGAAACTATAGTATCTTGTGTTACTAATTTAAGCGGTTGTGCTATTAGTTTTATTCATGACAATTAACTTGACTTTTTTTCTAAAGTTGCCCAAATTTCTTTAAAATGAATCATATTTTATTTTTTTATTTTTTTTTGAAGCCCACATAGGTCTGAGACCTGTGCGTGAGTAATGAGTTGGATGATGGTGATTGATGAGTTGGACCTACAATTTTAGGTGGGTTCCGAACCACCGGGAAGTGATTTTACAGCAGAGAACATTGCCTTTTTTGCTGGCAGATCTAATCGGTCACCGTTACAAACAGGACCTACGAGAACGTAGCTTATCTCTCTGATTGAACAGAACAATTTATGGAGGAGTCTTACTTGACAGAATTACTAATCTCAAGAAAATACTATTAGTAGAGGAATAGAATTAGAAACTAATACATGATATTCATAGAATATGAAGTCAGATCTGGTGATAATAATTGTGGCAAGATTACATTTTTTATATATAGATGCAAATAACTGATGTTCGAGTTCATAAGATGGTGGGTAAAATATACCCTACTTGGGGAAAAAATCATAGAGAAAACCGATAATAATTAACGAGGATTTGCAAATTTTGAATTGATTATTGGTGAGCATTGAATTCATTGCAGCTCAATGACTTTCCTGAGACTTTATAACAAACATGTTTTTTGTAATATTAGATTAAAGGCTTCAAAACCTAACCTAACCTGACTATTAACAATTCAATTCATAATTGAGACTATCATTATCATCTATATCTTGATAGTAGACAATTATCTATCACGCACAGGAATGTGATCGATATAATAGAAATAGTTATGGCGCATATTGGAATGTGAAATGATATGGGAACGGCGAAACATGGAGACCTTGAAAAGACTGTACTCTATATTCCCTATGGAAGTAAGAAAATCAACTCACTCTACACAATACACAACCATACAACTGCACTGTTGTGGGCTGGAAATCCCTACCTACCAATGTGGTTGTAATTAGATGAAACGAAAAATAAATAAAATATAAAATAAATTTGTTTGGAGAGGAATAAAATGTTCGCAATGAAGAGTACTTCACAATTTGTGCTCTAGAAGTGAGAAAATTGTTTTTCAACTTGATTACAACTTTTTACAACTTAGTTGAAGTTGGCGCCTTGTCGTTAGAAGTCCACTGGAACCTTTCCAGCCTCTATTGAACAAATTCAACACTGCAAAATGAGGTTATAAGGTCATTCAATGAGAATTCTATTCTCGGGGCTATTAAGATCTGGCAGGGTACCAAAGAAATTAAAGGCTAACATTCGCTGTAACCAGCAGAACGATCGCTCCCCCTCAGTGGATAGAACTCTTGTTCCATGATTTCAACACTAGTGTAGATCCTAAATTCAGAATGGAACTGATTGAATTTCGCTTGAAAAATTAGAAAAACAATCGTTTTTCCAAATCTTTCTGAGTTTCTCTATTAGTTCTTTTGTTTTTCAAATACTAAAATCAATCACTTCTATAGAAATTTTTCTTAAAGGCACTGATTGAATTCCCCTTGAAAAATTATAAAAAAAATTATAATTATAATATAATAAATAAATAAATAAATATACATATAAAAATTTATAATTATAATATAATAAATAAATAAATATATATAATTAATAAATATATATATATAATATAAATTAAAATTAACAATTCGTTTGTGCAAGTCTTTCTAAGTTTCTTGAAAATCTTTATAAATTTCTTCCGATTTTTCAACATTTCAACTATTAAAATCATTCCCTACCATACACAAGACTTCTACATGTACTAATCCAAGAAAGTCTTCTCTACAATAAAATAAACAGATAATTCATTTCCAATAAATCTAAAACTAAATCTACAACTAAAAGTAATTACAATTCCAAAAATTTTATTTTTCAATAGAAATTACCCTACCCAAGTATGGAAAACCATGTTCTAGAGTAGGGTACGAGAAATATTGGATAAGAACATCATCACTTTGAATAATAATAATAATTATTATTATTATTATTATTTGAAATTTTATCAATTCTTATTTTGTATTAAGCATTATTTGAATAATTTATTTTCTTAGACATTATTTTTACAGGTGCTACAGCCACGAACAGTCCTCTTTAGAATTGAATTAATGAATGTATGGATCAAATAAAGACAGTCAGATTATTCCCAAAAATATTTTTCGATTATCCTTTATAAAATTATTTATTCCTAATTTATTTATTCATTAATTTATTTCGAATATCATTAATGTTGATTATTGAAAGTGAATATCGTTAGTGTAATACTCTCAAGTGAAATAATGTGTGTTATGAGGATTGAAGGTTACGTTATTCTGGTATTTGAGCGGATTCTGAGGTAATCTCTACTTGAAGCTCACCTCTGCTGGCCGGACACATTATGTTTCCCGGGTAAAATTGGCCCAACAAGTGAATGAACGAAAGACTTTCAATTATCCTGAATTAGAAATGTAATAAGATATTTGAATTTAATTGCCAATAAAGCATACGCATACATACATGTTGATGAAATATTATAAATAAGAATAATTTAGTAGCAAACTAATAATATGATGTTCTATATCTATATAAAAAATGTAAGAGCTAATATAAAACACCGGATGCAAGGTTCTATCCCCTGTTATTAAAAATATAGTGATAGAAATCACAGGGCTAATCACACTTCGAAAAAGTGGTTATTTTTGTTAAAATTTTGTTGAGTGCAACATACACACACAAATCTGAATCAACAAGCACACAAAAAATAAGATAAGGCCGCCAAGTAGCTGACTGGATTCTAGATATTATTATTAGTGATCTTATCATTGATTAAAAAACAAATCTAGACCATAATCAAGTTGTTCAGAGGTTCCATCTAGATCTAGGAGTAAATGTAGGGCCAAAAAAGATTGAGAAACTGCTTTTGATGGAAATTATGAACTTCCTGGCAGACAGGATTGTGTCTTCTTTAGATAACAGATCTTATTCGTGAGCTCCAGAGCCGTAAATAAGAAAAAAGGAGAACACTTCAATCTAGAATTCACAAGGCATTAAGTCTGCGCGCCGGGTTTTTGGTAATCATTTTTTTTTCAAAGTTCCTTGTATTGGGTATTATCAAGGTATTGAAGTGTTATTTATTGCTATGAGAAAAAAATTGTTTTCATCAATTATTTTGTGAAATATGGGGGTTCAAAGTTGAAATTTTTCGGTTTTTGAGGGGCAATTAACCTTAAGAGCTATTTTGAACGTTTGATCATTTTTATACAACTAAAAGACACCTTAGGGAATAGAGTAACACAATTTTTATACTTCAATCTAACAATTAGTTTTTCAAAAAACTGAAGTTTTCAGATTGTTTAAAATTTGTTTTGGACAAAAATGAATTGTTTGAAATTGAAAATGTCATTCCTCAAGGTGTCTCTTAGTTATAAAAACTTATCAAAAGTTTAAAAGAACTCGTAGGTGAAAACAATTGCCCCCCAAAACCGAACAATTTCAACCTTGAACTTTCATATTTCACAAAATAATCGATGAAAACAATTTTCTCACAGCAATATATAACATTTTAAAGTCCTAATAACATCCAATACAAGAAAAAAAGACTTACAAAAAAATCAAGACCAAAAACCCTGCGCACGGCCTTAATTTTATGGTGTGCTACATCTGTGTTATTGGAATTTTGAACACTTATTAATTTAATTGTTTAGTACCTATTATGTGTACACGCAAGGGGAATAAAGTTTAGGTATTCCAACAGAACTTAAATTTTTTTAATGGTTTTGATTCAGTTTATATTGTAATAAATATTTGCAAAAAATGCAAATTTTCAATTTATTGTAAGACAAAACTTAAAGATTCAGATTACATTGAAACAAATATTTAAAAAAACCTATTTTCCTGGAATTTTTCAATATTATTGATTTTTTTGTAAAAGCTATTACATAATTATTCTAAGACTCTAAATCCCACGGTTAAAAGAGAAATTTGCTGCTCAATGAGAAATAATTCACATTGCAATATGAATAATTTCCACCTATTAGCAATATTTAGATCTTTTCTCTTATAGTGATATTTTATGAGATGAGGCAATAAAAGATTGCATCTTCAGCAAATTATATTCAGAAATTAAAAAAAAGATTGCATCTTCAGCAAATTATATTCAGAAATTGGGAATCCACTGTTAAAGTTATTAATTGTAAATTGAATTCTTGTCAAATGAGAACCTACTGCTGGCTCAGAGGTTTTTTCCTTGTCTGGTAGTGTCTTTTTAAATGTAATTGCATACTACTTTAGGAAAATAATATTAATTCGAATTCTCTGTTATTTATGTAACAATATGTTGTAATGTTAGGGTACACTTGAAAAAAAATGATTTCAATTTATAAAATAAAAGTAATTATCCATTAATCATGACATACCTACATTTTTTAAAAGAATTTTTTTGGGCGTTTTAGGTGCTTTGAATGTTCATGCAACATTTATTATTTAATAGTTCACTAACAATTTAGAAAAAACTAATTATCACAATAATAATAATCCATTGTTTACACAACACTATAATTCTGCACAGAGAAAATAGAATACTCTGAACTATTTTATTGAATAGATAGAATCAGATATTTCCGTCTTATTGTGCCACAGTCAATACAACAAGTATTTATATTAATTAAGGCCTTAAATATTGATATATATAAATCCATTAATTTGATGTAAGGCTTAATTTTGTTAAGTTTATTATTTCAATATACAACATGCTAATTCGTACATCATAGTGCAAACGCTAGTGAATTGAATTAATTTTATAATAAAATAGCCTTTGATTCCAATATATGTTTGACTCCCAAAGTAGTATTTAGTATTTTTTGTTTTGTATTAGCTTCACTGAATGTTCTTCTGTACAAAAAATATAGAATACTCTGAGCGTTTTTATTGAAGTGTTAAAATCTGGGAATTCACCTGATTCTGCCATGTTATGTTATGTTATGTTTGAAGGGACGGATTCAAAGATCCAGAAGATTCAAAGATCCTCACACGTCAACCGAAGCTTATTGTGTGTCCCTAGTACGTTAGTTAGGCAAACCAATACCTGTGCCCTTTACAAGATCCAGGAGTTTCTTCCCTATGCTAACGTCTGATTCTGCCATAGTACAATATTAACAAAATTAATGTAGGCTTTCAATTAATATTATAATGCCTTTGTGTATAACCTAAAAACATTGCATACCCTGTGACGAGATTGATCTGTAATATGTAATGTTACATAATGAAGTATGATATGTAGCCTAATATTTATGTAATATGTAATATAATTATAAGAGAAGAATAAATAAAAAAAAATGGAAGTAAAGTTATACTGTATTAGCTTGAGACTACATCAAATAAGTTTTGTGTGATAGAAAATTATCCAATTATATAGTTATCTATTATAACTTAAATTATTATTAGTAATTTATTCATGTTTCAATCAAGACCGAATAAATTGGTTAACATTGAATGTAATATTTCCATCTTTGATAATTTCAAGTTCTTTCGAATCAAAGCACTATAAGAAAATGAACTTCACAAACAAAAAATAACTTCCAAATGTTTAGAAAGAAAAATTCTGATCACACGCTCAGTTCAGCATATTTTGCCTCCGAATAATACCAACACTAAAAATGTGTAATCCGATAACAGTATCAAATTGCAGGAGCCTCAAAAGCGGTTTTGGTGGTTACTACGGTGTTGGGATATATTAAAATCATATTGCTAGAACACAATACATGAGTTAACATTGATGCTGGCAGTTTGATCACCGTTCAAAAACTGCATACTTCAAAACTTCAAACTACTTAATATTTTTTGAATTTCAAGAAAACATTTTGTAATTTGTCACAGCAGTAAAAACAAATATATGATTTATTTGCTATGTATTTTTGAATAATAAGACGAAGTTGTCACAACCACATTTATTGAAAACAGTGAGATACTTGATTGAGATTGATAAAGGTGTAACAACCAAAATTAGTGCAGTATCTCACTTTTTTCAATAAATGTGGTTGTGATAACTTCAAGTCTCATTGATTATGGATATCTTCTACAATATCACATCACCACTAAAAAGGTGTTGATTGGTCATGCGGTGAGCGTGGTGTTCAAGTGGTCGTGATGTTCAGTCACGACCGCTCAAGACTGCGCTTGGATGGGTGACCGTGCTTCAATGACTTGATGTTACAAGCTTTATTATCACTTACCCGGTGGTTCGGAACCCACCTAAAATAGTAGGTCCACCATGTTCCCCGTAACATGGCTCAAACGGCGAGGTGGAACTACCTGTAAGGGTGTCCCCACCATACGCTTATTATTATTATTACCACTAAAAAGAAAGACTATGTTTTTTTTTATTCAAGTATTTTATCTGAGTAGAATTGGTTTTTGCATTATTTTTATTTTTATTAATCATTCAATTTTATTGTAAATGAAACTGTTAGCGTAAATTTAAGTTTGTAATGATTAAAGTAATGCATTAATGTAAAATAAATTCTAATTTATTGCACATACGTTGTAGAGGTTAATTATGAGATAGGACCTTCCTTTCTGATTTTCCATTTTCATGAAAAACTGGCTCTTTATGGTAACCTTTTTCAACTCGAATAATTTGTATAAATAGTCACAAAAGTCTTCAATTTTAATTTATAATTTTTAATCACATAATACAGAGATGCTAATATTCTGTACATTATGTTCAAGATGAATAATGTTTATATTATCTGATCAATCGAAAAAATGGTTGCATACGGTGCAACATAACTGTCTACAAGATTCAAAAATAATGTGAAGAGGATGGATCTGATAAGCAATACACTCCCTAATTGAATAAATTAATGAAATTGAAAATAAATTTTTAAAAATTAACACTAAATTGCACATAGCAAACTCATACTAGCATAAAAGTAGTGAATACCTGTATTAGTGATTTACGAGCAAATTGGAAGTTGAATTTCTCAAAACGTTTCTCTTGACAGAATCCATATTCTTACCTGAAAAGTAAAGAAAAACGAAACTTAATACATTTGATCACCTGCTGATTTAACTATAGTTATAATAAACATGAACTATCAAGCAGAGAATATTTTGACAAACCAATCAAGTATCATTTGAAGTGATAATAGGCAGTAATAAAATAAAATTGAATTTTGGTTTATAAATGCAAGTATATTCAATTCCATATAGCCAATCAATAATCTTGGATAGTCTAGAATAATAATACATAGACAATAATACATTTGTGTAAATACATTTCACCATACAAAGACCCGTAAGGGTCTCCCCACCACGAAAAGCCATACGAATTTACTATTTACTTTACCATACAAAGAATGTTCAATGCTTTGAAGTATTTTGGCTTGGTACAGTACTTCAATATTGCTTCAGTTTTATTTGGGATTTTCTGTTATTTATGTAACAGGCTATGTTGTAATGTTAGTGTGCATTTGAAAAATGGTATCCACTAATTTTATGCTAGTAATTGTTTGCCATGTGAATTTTAGTGTTTTATTTATTTTAAATTTTATTAATTTATTCAAGAGTGTTTTGCTTCTCAGATCCATCCTGTTCTCATTATTTATAAAACTTTTTCAGTGGTATTGCACCGTATGCAACCATTTTTTTTTCGATTGATCAGATAATTTAAGCATTATCCATGTTGAATAACAATATTTTTCT
Source organism: Conomelus anceps (assembly GCA_948455865.1). Taxonomy (NCBI): domain Eukaryota; kingdom Metazoa; phylum Arthropoda; class Insecta; order Hemiptera; family Delphacidae; genus Conomelus; species Conomelus anceps. The sequence continues at coordinate 60,405,459 of OX418219.1, read as the reverse complement.
TTATGACAACATAATGTACAGAATATTAGCATCTCTGTATTATGTATGAAAAAAATTATGAATTAAAATTGAAGACTTGTGATAATTTATAAAAAGTTATGAAGTACCGTAATAATTAAGCAGGAAACCAAAGAGCCAGTGATTTTTGCACGGAAGAGGGAAATTAGGAAGGAAGGTCTGTTATTTATGTAACAGGTTATGTTGTAATGTTAGTGTGCATTTGAAAACATGCAAATTTGAATTTTTAAAATAGAAAAAATGTTTCAGTAATCAGAGCAGTGCTACATTTTTAAAAGTATATTTTGTTCCTGGATTTCTTGTTCCATGAAGAACTGCGTTGTTAATATTAACTTTTCATGTGAAATTTAACGACTTGCAGTCAAATATTTGTTAAGAATAAGTATAATAACTCACTTAATCTGGCCGAGTACTTTCGAATCTACGTAGATTCGGCCGAGTACTTTCGAATCTACGTAGATTCGGCCGAGTACTTTCGAATCTACGTAGATTCGAAAGTACTCGGCCAGATTAAGTGAGTTATTATACTTATTCTTAACAAATATTTGACTGCAAGTCGTTAAATTTCACATGAAAAGTTAGTATATTTTGTTTTTTTTGCGATTTAGGTGCTTTGAATGTCTATACAACACTAATACTTCAATAAATTCATAACGTAAAGTATTTTTCATTTTGAAAATAGATATTGAAGTAGATATTAGAAGTTGCAAAAATGATTTGTCAAGTACGTTAATGTAGTGTTCAATACTAAATTACCAAAAATTGAGAATTGAGAATACAAAAAATTGAGAATTTCAATTAATTCCCATTCTTCTGTAACTAGACACTTATAACTTCACGTAATGTTACAAGAGAGTATAAAGGAGAGTATAAAAAGGCTTTATCTTGAACAGGGATTGCACGTTTATTTGAACAACTGGCAATTTAATACCTGCAAGCTTGACTATAGATAAGCTTCACACGTTGCTTGTCACACCTGTCATTTTATTATGCATGAAAAGGTGATAAAATTGAGCACATAACAACTGATACCAGTATCTAAAACGCAATATACTGTATATCAGTGGGTAAATATTCCTAGAATCACGGAAAAGAGAGTTCAATCCCAGTTGATAGTAAAGCATGTTGACAGAATTTTGAGGAAATACTGTAGATCTATTTTCAATTTTCCTCTTAGCTTATAAATGTGTCTTAGCTTATAACGGTTTTACAATGTAATGTTAACATATTGTCTTGTCCAATGTATTTCAAAATAAATAAATAAATTGGATGGGTAACCTTGCTTCAATGACTTGATGTTATAAGCTTTATTATCACTTACCCGGTGGTTCGGAATCCACCTAAAATAGTAGGTCCACCATGTTTCCCATAACATGGCTCAAAAGGCGAGGTGGAACTACCCGTAAGTCTCCCCACCAATAAAAGCCATACGCTTATTATTAATAAACACTAAAAACCGGTTAATATTTTATGATGGAGTTCCACAGTTCAGATTGATGTCTAAAATCTAGTGATACGTAATATATTTCCATTTTTTTATCATAATTTTATACTTTTTCAGGTGAATTCACACAAAACTTACAAATGTAATGTTCAAAAATTGCTCTCTTACTTAAATAAGATTGTTAAGATTATATAAATAAGATTAACAGGTAACAGAATTATGAGCTATTAAGATGACACACTCAAGGATAAGTTGAACTAATTAAAAAATCTCAAATTGAGTTTTATACAATGCTCTTGAAACGAAAAGCTATTCTAAGTCGAATATGATGCAATAAATAATGGATTTTTCCAATGATTTTGAAAATGAGGTTGAACACACAAGATAAAATTGCAGAGATTTTTCTCTACTTGAGTTCGTTTCTAAATATAAATCATAATTTTTCTAGAATCTAAAATTGAAGTTCTTTCTGCAATTCAAATTCAGAAATGTACACTACAATGAAATTACAACATCAAAACGACTATATTTTTTACTATATTAGTTTTCCTACTCAAATTACTTTCTGAATTGATTCAAGTTCATTATTTTTTTGGAGGATGAAGCCCACATCGGTCTGAGACCTGTGCGTGGGTATTAATTGGATGATTGATGAGTTGGACCACAGTTTTAGGTGGGTTCCGAACAGGGGCGGATCCAGGATTTTTGTAAGGGGGGGCGCACCCTAAACTTTTTGTAGGGGGGGGGGGTTATGGAACACCCTGCACAAAAAGGCGGTCCGGGGGACTCGCCCGGAAATTTTTTAAAATTTTAGATGCTAGAAATATCTTTTTAAGGGGGTAATGGATAACCCCCCACGGGAAGGTGTCTAGGGGATCTCCCTAGGAAAACATTTAGAGATTGCCTAGAGATTACTTTTTTGAAGCAATTAAACTGAAAAATTTGTTGTTAATTAATATGTACAAAAATGATTATTGTATTATAGCAAAATTAATTGAAAATTATCATGATCTGACACGTGTTCAGACCTGAAATCTTATTGAAAGTAAGAAACAATAATAATTGTTCTATTCAAGGGGGTAGAGCCAGTAAGAAGGAATGTAATATACATATTTTTAATTTCCTCAGTGGTTTTCATCCTTATATGAACTGTTGGTACTATTGATGTCAATGACGATATCGAACTTGCATTTTACACCAGCACTTAACTTCTGTAAGTATGTAGTATCAGACGCGTTTAAGGACCTGATTCCTATTCTCAGTGGATAGAGAATAGAGACTGCTGTAAAGAGTACACTACATAGAGTATACAGAGCGAAACGGATTAGGCCTATGTATTCTCTGTTTGCTGAAGATGGTACTCGGGTCTTGAAACGCGTGCGCTACTACTCACAAAAATGTAAGTACGTTTAATGCAGGAATCGTAATTAACATCGATATCTTTTAGGTACATTATTTATGTATTTGGAATTAATAGCAGTCAAGCATAAAATTAAGTATATTTTAAAATAATAAACACAAAACACCAGGAGGCCACGTTAAAGTAAATTTCATCTAGCTCTCGTATCATTGTCAATAGGTGATCCGGACCTTTATTGTTTTAGTAAGAAAATTAGAGCCAGCTTACTTGAAACTATTCCCATTCCCTTATGTTGATCATTTATCTTTCCTGAGTTTGGCTACCGTACAAATAGGGCATCGTTATTAAAAATTTCCCTTGCAACGGGTTTTGGGATAGCCTACCCTTGTAACTTTTTTAAAAATGAAGCAATTCCCCTGAAACCACATTTTGAGCGATTCTAGATATGAATTCATCTATTTTGAAAATTCAACCCAAGTTATGTGTCAAAGCAAATTTCATCAAGCTCTTGCGTTATTGTCAAAGTGTGATCCGGGCCCTCTCATTGTTTTAGTAAAACAATTAAATGCAGGTATTTATACTCTGCTCTTTTTGTTCCCTCACGTTTTCTGATTCTGGTACTGTACATACTATACTTGAAAATTCTTTTAAAAGGAGAGTTTGGGGTTGCTCTATAGGCTATTATTAATTTTTTTAATTTCTTAAGTATAATTTTATTGAAGTCGGTTTCTTTCTTGTTAAAAAAATAATCCATCTAATACCACACTTTTATCGATTTCATACATCTTTTGACAAATGTTGTCTCTAAAGGCTTCTTAAAATTTGAAAATTTATTTTGTCTGGAAAGGATCTATCCACCTGATTCCCTTATAGCTACGCCACTGTGATGTTACATGAACAATGAATGCATAAAAATTAATCGATTTTTAAAACGTGTTTAACATTGCGAAAAGAATTAAACCATTACTACTCATTATACACTTACAGTTAGTTATACATAGACACTACATCATACAACCTATAACTATGCATAGTGAATCATTCAAATTAAAGTGATGTTGAAATTCAAAACTTAAATTTTCTTCTAATAAACCATGAAAAATTGCGGATAAATATTGCGCGCCCCCCCCCCCTCGCATTATATACCCCTAGTCCGGGCATATTTAATCCAGCCCTAGTGAGGGGTCACCAAATGAAGAAATAGCCAAAACAATCATGTCTATTTTTTAAAATAAATGTGGCTAATGACAATATTATTTCACAATAGTCTTATTAATTTTGGATATCTACCATATCACCAATACAAATTAGATTATTATAAAAGGATGTTAAAGAAAAATAACGATTTCGAATCAGTTGGATTACTTAATAGATGTATAAATTATGTAAAGGTGTATCATTTTTCACTAGCATTAACCATAAAATATATTTTCACACTACCTCAAGGGGGGGGCGCGCGCCCCCCGCGCCCCCCTGCTGGATCCGCCCTTGGTTCCGAACCACCGGGAAGTGATTTTACAGCAGAGAACAGTGTCTTTTTTGCTCGCCAATCTAATCGGTCACCCTTACAAAGAGTGCCTAGGAGAACGCAGCTTATCTCTATCTGATTGAACAGATACCTGCTGCTACAGCTCACGGCTATCACTTCCCTGATTACTAATAAACATGTTAAATAATGCTCAAATATTTAAAATTTCTATTGTATTAATATCACACTCGTGACTCAAAGAATCAAAAGAATGAGCGTCATTGCATAATTGAAACTCTTTTAATTGTTTAATAATTGATAAATACAATACCACAATTACTATAAACAGGAAATATTGTGGCATAATGTGACCTGTAAATATTGACAAGTTTATGACTATTGATTTCATATTTGGAGAAGTATCTAACAGAGAAAGACAGAATTAACTAGTTTATAAAACTGATTTCATTTTCGGTGACTAATTATAGATATGAATGAAATATATTTCCCAAGTCAAAGAGGCCTACAATTTAAATATTCAGCTTCATTCATAACTAGGGAGAATAGAATAGAGAATTCCATTCTCTCTGTTCACAACTAAGTGGATATAGGTCAAGAGGCTAGAGACACTTTCAAATGTAGCCAGTATCCTATTTTTATCTCAGTTACAGTTTTATTGAATTTAAATATTAATATTAAAAATTAAATATAATTAAATATTAATGACCATTTTAATAATGGTCATTAAAACCGTTATTGATATAGGGTAAGTTATGTCTAATCACCTTTTTTTTTGTAGGATGAAGCCCACATAGGTCTGAGACCTGTGCGTGGGTAATGAGTTGGATGATTGTGATTGATGAGTTGGACCTACAGTTTTAGGTGGGTTCCGAACCACCGGGAAGTGATTTTACAGCAGAGAACAGTGTCTTCTTTGCTGGCCAATCTAATCGGTCACCGTTGCGAACAGGACCTACGAGAACGCAGCTTATCTCTCTGATTGAACAGATACCTGCTACGGCTCGCGGCTATCACTTCATACCCACAAAAGATGCACATAATATATTACATAACTATTCTTCATAATTTGACTAGTTTTGCTAAATTTTGTGTTTTAAATTTTGTCCAACATGTAAAATCAGTAGAGTTTTTATAAATTTAAAAACCTGACCGACATAACCTCTATCAAAGAAAGAGCTCAGAAAAAATATCCACGGATCCAGGAATAAAATTCGGTAATAGTTATGAGAAATGTTCGGTTGAAAGTTAGAAGTTTCCAATGCCACTTCTACAGCTATAAAACTATAATATTACTGGTAAATAATTGGTCACTCACCCAATTCAAAAGTAAAAAATTTGAAGAAAATGATCGATTGTTCAAATAAATTTTTCTTTGGGAAATGTTTTTCTGATTTACGTTCTTGAAGGTAAGCATGAACTACATTCTTTATGTAATATTAGTACATGTAAGTGTAAGTTAGTAGCCTACATATAAGTGTAAGTGTTAGTATATGTATGTGTAATATGATTGAAAGATAGTTCACTCTGGGAGATTGGCCGCTCACAGAATATTCAGAAAAATACTTATTTTTACAATGAATAAAAAATTAATTTATTGAGCCATAAAAACAGTGCATGAATCGGCCAAGTAAATAAGTACAATGCATATTACAAAGTACAATAACTAAAAAATATAAGATTAATCAAGTCAAATAAAGGCTACTAAAGATCAACAAAACTATACAAAGCGAAAGTATACCGCAATAGATGAAACATTAATAATAAAACTTAAAATCAATTTAGTCAAATGAACAACACTTAGGCCTAACAAAATCTGAGCACAGCTATGTCATGAAGCATGAAATATCAAATTGAATTTAAAAATAACTGCTGTCATATAAGCTATTATTTTTCCTATCATTTAGGAACTTTTCCACTCTGAAGTAGGCCTTCCTTACAAGAAATGCATACTAATCCTTCTTAAAAATCTTAGATGAAATGAAAAAAGATCTAGGTAATTTATTAAAAAGCTTTAGACCAAAGAAACTCGCATTTTTATCAGAAAAACTTTAATCTGTGAAACACAATGAATGAACTAATCATTTCCCTAGATTTAAGTACTAGATTGCTGTAAGCTAAACAGAATTCTTTGTTTTATTTTTAAAAATCAAGTGGGAGTAGCACAATGTCACTACTCAGACTTTCAGCTATACTTTCTCGCAGCAATGGCCTCTTATTGACAGCCTTTCGCGTGGGTCGCAAAAGCCGTCAACTGAACCGTATACTGTATATTTATATATATACAGTATATAGGTATACTATTCAGGTAAACTACAGGTACAATGTGGCCGGTGGCCCGTGGGCCGTTAGGCGGACTTTCAAGGTCACTTGAAGGTCACGATCGCTGGCCAATAGAGAACAAACAACACAACTCTTCAACACTGCGATCATCTGTGGAAAACGATCATGCACACTTGATGCTCTTTTAATACGTATTGATTGTTGTTTCTTTTCATGAATAATGCTAATTAGTAGTTTCCTTAGTATTAGATTAGCCTACATAAGATTGATATTATCCATGTAAATGTAAAAATTGTGGTTGATTTGATAGAATTTTTTGCTTGTAGGCTCACAGTCGATCTGCAGATAATATAAATTGACGTTATCCAGGTATAAAAAACAATTTTTGTTGCTTTGATAACAAAGTTTTGAAGCAGTAGATTCCTCGGTATTAGCATAGACCGACCGATAGATGGTTGTTCTACGGTATTAGATTACACATAGGATTGATATTATTCATGTAAATGTAAGAATTCTTGTTGTTTTCAGGATTGTTTGACAGTACAATTTGTTTTCTAAACATTTTTATAATATTCAGAGAGTTTATTCCTATTAATTCTACAAAAATACATACAATTGATTGGCAAATTATCATAGATTAACGTATAAAACGTATTAAACAGGTATAAAACATTTTTATGCTGCTTTAATAACCAAGTTTTGTAGGAATGGAATTAATCAGCAAATAGTAATGAAGACATTGCACCTTGAAGTTAACTTCCTTCTTAAAAAAAGTTCACGAGAATCTTGAATCAATTAGAAAGTCTAATATGTGATTTTTCAGGTAAACGGGGAAAACGGCAATCATCAGGTAAACTTTTTTAAAATCAGAATTCCTAGAATTTTTGGCTACATTATGTTTGTTATTACTATGTTATTTAGTTTATATGTTATTCCAATACAGAAATTCTGTTCAATATAATAATTTCAATACCAATACACGCATTTTTGCATAACTGCAAATCCTGGGGGCAAAGCTACTTCATCCCCCCCCCCCCCCAACATGTTCAACAAAAATTGCACCCCAAAGATTAAACCACTTTAAAAAATGTGCTCTATAACCATTTTTACATGTGTTGAATATCTAATATCTAAAAAATATAGTAGTTACAGACTTGGAACACATTTAATTTGATTTTTTGATTGATGAATTTACATGAAACCTGAGCAGATTGAAAATCTGAACAAAAGCACTGAATTGATTGACGGACTGAATGAATTTATGAATGAGTGAATTATGTAATAGGATTAGCCTGCCAACTTCCGCCATCTTCTTTACTGAGAAAGTACTTTACCTATCCTCAAATCCTCAAATGGCCTTTTTCTCTTTATTTTAATGATACGAATAATTTGGTGGATTATAAAAGATTCCTCCTGGAACACTATGTTTAATAGTCTTGTAACTACGAGTTACAGTTTCCAAGTTGATAGTCCAGTTTATTGGTGTTTCAAATCCATTCCTATGTTTGCACATTCTTTACTGCATTTCTACAGATTCTGCAGAGGAGTTATTGACCACGAGTACTAAAACCGCATAGAAGTTGAGAGATGCCAGACGCTTGGATCCTTGGATGCTGTAAAGTAGAAGCCGGGACAATCCTGCCAATCAGTTCCTGGAAAGGAAACTAGCAAGCAACGGCCTAGAAGACCGTTCTGGCTCAGGAATGTGCGACCCCAGACCGCCTATAAAAGGGACGAGAAGGATGATGAAGATAAAGAATATAAGAAGAGGAAAAGAAAGGAGAAAGACCGACGTGGAAAAGAAAGGAGAAGAGGAAAAGAAAAGAGTGGTGACAAGAAAGGAACGCCTGCTAGCCAACGCGGGAGACCGTGAAATCAACACTAGACAAAGGAATCTCACACTTCTTGTGAGATACGTAAGTATGTGGTCTAGTGATACATAGATAGCATAATGTGAGCATATAGAAATAAACCTATATGAAAGTAATGGGTACAAGGAGATGCATACATTTTGAGAACCAACAAGACTTGTATCAAAGTGAGGGTGCTTGCACAGTGGAGCACCCAATAATCACCATCACAAAATCAAGCACATAATGTGGAATATTGTATGAAAGATTGGGGTAGTAGGAGTAATGATATTCATATCAATATAAATTCAAGCACCCTAATTCTCAAGATCATATTCGTGAACGTTTTTTATGTCTTTAGGTTGAGAATAATTATTGTTATACAATTTTGGTCCAGGTCTGAATTCCCATACAATCCAGTAAATTATGTGAAGGGTTTTATCATTTTGAATTCATTCTGGTTTTAATTATTTTGTATGCAATTTGATTTTCGTTATTTTGTCTTCAGTCTTTTTAATTTATTAGTTAAAAAAGCAGAGAGGAAATCAGTCTTCAAAGCAAAATATTCAGCTAATAGACAGAACCAATAGATAGAAAGCTAATAGATAGAAAGAACCAAAAATATTTGTTGTCATAAATAGTGAAAACTTGATTGTAACAAAAATTGAAATATTGTTGATACTAAATTGCATAATAATTTTCTGTATTAAACTGTATACTTTCTGCATAATCCTGCATATTTTCTGTATTATACTGTAATATTATAGTTAGATTTATGAGTGAACTATGCAACCGGGCATAAATCTGTTGAAAATTTAATATTTTATCTATTATTTTGAAAATGTCTGTTTCAAAGGCACGAAATCAATAGAAGTATGAATCGCCTCAATAATATAATAATACTGTCACGATAACTTTCTTTGATTGTAAAAACATTCTTAGTTTTTGCTTTAGATTATTTTTATTGCTTTCAATAACACTGTATTGTGCACCGTATTATAATTTGATGAATTATCTAAGTAAAAAAATAATAATAATTGGCACAATAATGCAATATATTGTCGCAATAATTTTCTTTGATAGTAAAACATTTTTAGTTTTTACATTTAATTATTTTGATTGCTTTCAATAACACTATACAGTCATGCATATTATCATTTGACAATTTTCTTTATACATTGATTCCAACGTAACTCGATGGTGGCACAATATTAAACAATTTAAAATAATTTCATTCCTAATTCCTGTATAAACTGTACACTACATACAGCATTATCATTCCACAACCCGCTAAATACAGTACGCATTTTCAGTAATATTCGGTTGAGATACAATAAACAATTCCAAGTAATTTCAATCCAGATTTCTGTATCATATAAAAGCAACGCAACTCTCAAAGCTATTTCTGATCGCAGACACAAGATTTGCAGAGACCATGGACAGGGAGGAGGTGGTGTTTAAAATAGGTAATACTGGTAGCTAAAGACGAGTCGTCTCGTAAAGAGTGAGAGAGAGGTTGAGAGAAAGAGAAAATAGAAGAAAAAGGATGGCAGAGAAGTAGACAAGAAGGCGAGAAAGTACAAGTAGTGGAGGACTTATCGAAGTCCAAAGTCCTTCCAGCTTCCAGCCGGTGTACTCAATAGACATTATCGGACATATCTGAAGAAATAATGGTTCAATTCTCCTCTGCCAACCGATTCTAACATAATTCCTTTCTCACATATATATTGTAGTGAGAATTGAGAGGAAGAAGTCGTTCTCGGTGTTATCTGCTATGTAAATGTTTACTTCTAAGCAATTAATTACTCTGCTTTTGACACTTTTATGGTGTTTACTTTTTACTTTGTAGAATGTTCTAGTTGTTTGATTAGACATTAATGGAATCTCATCGAATATTGTGGAAAGTGCGAGTTTCGTTATTTATTTATTTAGAAGATGATAGAAAAATCCAGAGATATCTCAATTATGGAAAATTATATAAAGAGGGAGACTTTTGTAAATTAGTTCAGTCTTGTTTGAAATTCGTCGTGATAAACAAGTTGTGTCAGTTCTATATATTGTGCCTATATAGTGATAATTTTTTCTCTGTGCCTAGAGTGATAATTCTTTTTCATATTTAATTCATAGCAGTGAACTACTAAATAGTTTTTATTGTATTACGGACTAGTGCTACGTAAGTTTTTCGACGTTTTTTTTAATATTATTGGACAGTTTATTGTACAGTTATTATTTAATATTAGATCGGCCTTTTAACTTTTAGTGATTTTTGTACAGTTTATTGAAATCTCTTTATTAGTTGAACAATATCGATTTATCTGTTTTCAATTGCTTATTTTTCTGTAAGACGTTATCGGTGAGTGTTGTGATTATTTGTGTAAATAAAGTGCGAGTGATAAATTTAAGTGTTGCCAGCGTTATTTTAGACTTAGAACCCGTAACAATATTATTACTAATATATAATAACTTACACATAATATTACTCTCAATTCAATTTATAATACATTTCTTAAAAAATAATGGTTTAATTTCACTCTTTTAGTCGATCTTGACACCATTTTTTTCTCACATGCCACATTTTTCAGTAGATTACGTCTTGGAGACTCCAGTAAAGGAGTATGGACAAGTCAGATCAACAATATAATACAATCTTATACACTAGTTTTAATTTAATTACTATATAAATTAGTAGAAGCAAAGACAATCTAATAATACATAGTACATTGTCTTAGGTAGAAGTGAGGCTTAATTTTGATGTGAAAGGAACTCTGTACACTATAAAAAGTTTTATTAACTCAATATTTTTTCAATTGGTTTTTCAATATTTATATATTCTGAAGACTCTTTAAAAACTTGAAAGTAATGCTTGGAATTTATAAAAGAAACTCGTGATTTTACCTGGAAATTCAACATTACTAAACATTTTTTTCAAAAATAATGACTCACACACCATCCTCATAAGTAATAGTTAAAATTAATTCAAGAGATTCGTGATTTTACCTCGCAAATCATGGCGTACAGCATGAGTTATACAGCTGTGCAAAGAGTGAAGTAAAGTCCTCACTCTGAACTCCGAGCCACTCCCTTGATTACCATCAAGGAAGCGGAGTACCATCAGTATATTTACGTAGGGCTTTCATCACAATGACATACATAGCTTTGATTTATGCTAAGTGAGACCTCACATAGGTGGTCTCATACATCGAATGTCTCGTTATTCGTCTGAGCGATTTGTATAAGTTAAGAATTATAGAAAGCAAGAGGTGAAGAATGAAATATGTACATGAAAATATATGTATTTTTTTGTGAAATTCAAATGGAAATGAAAATGTACATCGAAATTAAAATTTTTGTAATGAAAATTAAAATGTACATTAGCATGTTAATTTTTTGTAAATGCAATAATGAATATGAGTGTTTGAAATGCATGACTACATTTTCATGATGATATTATTTTTTATTTCATAATAATTAAATGGCTAAAAGTTTGAGAATAAATTAAATTTGCTATTAAGCTGACCCAGCTCCTCCACCAAAGGCCATGTGGCGAGCATGGTTTGGGGAGCTTGTCATTTCAATATCTCCAAGATTTTTTAAAAACTGCAATAGCTTGTTATAGAATTTCATACCAATATAACTAGGTTTTTGTTTGAATAACCTACTACTGTGACTCACCAAGTGATTACCTCGGCTTCATGTATTATAATCAAGTACTTCAAGATTTTGGTTTACATCACTCTATTTTAATCTTGAACTTTCCTTTTGCTTTCAGCTTTTCTTGCATTGTAAAATTATTATTATATTTATCTACTTTTTTTCATTGTAAATAGTTATAATTTTTTTTTAATACTGTGAGTCAAGTGGAAGAGGGGGCTCTTATGCCTCAACTTCGCCCACAGCACTTATGTTAATTGTAAAGTGCTTCAATGAAAGTCAATTATCTATCTATTTTACTTATACCGTAATTTAACTTCATACACGTACAAGCAAGGTACAATTAGGATATCATGTCTCTTATGGATAACATTTATGGATAAGTCTTTGGAATAAAGGTAGACAAATGTGTGTTCTTTAGTATTGGATCCCATTCAGCGTTCAGAATGATAAAAAAATGGAATTATTGGATTTCAATTTCATGCTAATAGGAAAGACGGAAGATATCAGCTCTATGGATGGGCGTTACCAAGCGTTTGGGCGTAAATTTATTACCAACTGATTCCTAACTACACATTCATGAGGTCAAGTATTTGCCACAAAGAAAAAAAATCAATAGAGAGGAAATTGAACAAATTGTGTACACCTCTCAGATTTTTCCCTGTCATTTTCAATTAACTCAAGTTATAAAAATTTGCTCATATCTTTCAGAAGTCAGGTTTGCTAATCGAATCTGTAAAGCTTGAGAAATTGAACAGGGAATGGTTGAAAAAGCAATAAAACATTACGACTAATGAGTTTTTGAATTTCATGATCGGACACGGTCGTAACTAGCATAGACTAGTTAGGTTAGGTACTTAAATGCTTATTATAAGTAACTAGCGAAGCAGGTTGCTAATTTTATTGGAGAGACTGAAAAACTTAAACTAACCTAACCTTAAATTAATTTCAGTGATTGCAATGAAATAGCAATAATTCTATATGAACTTCAATAATGATGGTAGGATTCATAACTGTTCTAACACAAGTAAAAACTCAGTGAATATTTTAAGGGTATAAATGAATCCTGTTTGAAAATTTATCAATTAATTATTAATAGATATCACCTCTCGCACTAACTTTCATTTCTCTAGTGAAATTTTCACAACTCATGGTCACAACTCAACAACAAGAACGGGTCCCAGTTCGAAAATTTGGGAATTTTCATAAATGGGAATTTTCTGACCTTTTTTGCGAGATTAACACTCCATCCTACCCCTTCTTTAGTGATTTTTCGAGTTTGGAGGGGGTCATGACACCAATGAAACCCCTTTTGTGGTGAGATTAATTTCTTTATGCACTTCATTAATTAGAATGAACAATAATATGTAGATTTTCAAAATAATTTTTCCATATTTTGTAATATAATTTTTTATGTTAATAATTTAATCCCAATAAGTTTAAAAAGAGTAATAAAATTAGTTTCAAGATATTCCTCTTCTATAAAATGGAAAAATAGAGATTTGCAATATATATTTCTCCCAAAAACTTCTAAATCTGTGGATTTCTGTGGATAAAGAATTTCTCAACATAAATACAATCTGTGATGTTTTCCATGACGAAATACTTGATGAATAATCTAATTTCAATAACAGATACAGAATATCAGATACACGGCCAGTTGCACGAAAGTAGATTAAATTTGACCATCGTAGGATGACGTCATTCGACGGAGCCAGTGCAACGACTTCCCTATTGAACTACGTAAGATGACGTCATCTTATGTTAATCAAATTTAATTTTCTTTCGTGACACTGGCCGCAAATTTCAGTTCTGATATAAGAATAATTATAAATTGTGATTTTTTTGAAAAGTTTTCCATTCTCAGATCTTACTCAAAATAGTTGATTCACGTTTTTAATTTAATTTTAACTAGTGATATGATGAATTACAAGATTATATTCCTTTCCTAGAACATGAAAACATCAATTTTTGTAATCCATATCACTCCCGCAAACAGATGAACAAACATTTCTTGGTCAGAAACGCGTCGGTTCCAAAACCTAATAACGAGAAAAGCTTGCATGTCCCGTCTTGTTGGTTGTATCTGAAGTTATCATTCATCACCTTGTCAGTTGTTTCATGGGTGGGGGGATGGAGGTTCAGGGGGGTGTAAGGGGGCACCCCCCCCCCCCATTTTAAGGGTGTCTTTGAAGACAGCGATGGTTTTAAGGGTGCATCCGCCCCTTTGGCTTTGCAGACATCAATCTCGTCCACAAAACCACCCCAGGGACTCCGACACACTCTCATTGAATATCTCTTCTGCTAATAATACTTGTATTGGATTACTTTTATGCGAACTGTGTCCAAATCCAACACCCTCCAATTCGATTTGATCGTCCCCCGAGGACGGATTCGGTTTTTTATTACTTTGTAAATGTTTTTATATCGAGTTTCATTAGCACGCATTTTATCACGCCTCTCGTTTCGAGCCTGTCAATGTTTATTATCGTTTTATCGTATGGTTCAATGAAACGTAGCAGTTTTCACTTGTTACAGTTACTGTCAAAATAGAATTTCTGTTATCTTTTTAGGCAACAAAAACTGGCCTGATGAACGCAACTGATACTTTTACGCCTCCGCGTCTATAAGCATGTTATATAATTATCGCTGTTTTCCTACAAATTCAGCAATATACATTTTTCAAATTCAAATCATTTTTTTCATTGCCATAAGCAACACAAGGAAGGATATCAATATTTATTTAAAATAAAATACAATAAAAGTAAATGGGGATGTAATAAAAGTAGTTAAATGCATACAAAAAATAGGTACAATCTATATAATATATAAAAAAAATGGAGTGGAAAGAGAAAAGCTGAATTCGCACAAAAAATGAAAAGCTGGTGGGCAAACAAGAACAAGTCCAAAGAATGAACCAGCATCTTAACTCAGCGTCTTCCACTTTGGGAGTTTTACGTCTAATAATAATAATAAAATATAAGAGGCACTGCAGATTTTTTTTTATTGCGGATGATGCCCGAATGAGTCTGGAGACTTGTGCGTAGGTAATGAGGTGAATTATGAGAAACATCCATGGATGAATGAGATACGAACCCAAGGCCGCAGGAAACGAAGCCAGACAGATTATTATCTTATCACAGACAAGCGCTCCAACGAACTTCACTACCAGTGCCGCCTTAGCAGATGATCTCTCAATGTTCCTCCATTGATTCTAGTGAATTAGGAATAAAATAAATAGAAACTTTTAAAAAATGCGCAGAAAAAACTGCTCAGCAAATTAATATCATTCCAAAAAGCTGTGTTTACAACAGCAAACAGAGAATTTAAAATTGAGAACCTAATATGGACAAATGTACCATACTTTAAATATTTAAAATGTCTAGGAGAATTTATTTCGATACACATTTTGAACTGAGGCCAAACGGAGGCTAACAAAGGATTTTGAAAACTTCCCAAGAAATAAGCCCATATTATTGAAACTTTTGAAAAGCTTGTTTCTCAAGATCTACGTGGATAAAAAAGTTGAAATGTTATGAAGAGATGCAGAGCCATAGAAAGTCCAGGCCTACCAGCGGGTTCCACTTCCATATCTATACTGATAAATTAAAGTTCATACAATTGAATTTCATGACCTTAATAAGTTGAAGAGATACAATCCTAATCCTAATCTGGCTCAGGTCTGGTGTCAAGTTATCAGGTTGCACCTGAATAAGTTCAGAGCCTCTGACTTGCCTCTCCTAATCTGGTTATGTCGTATGAGTAAGGTGACCAGATTTTTGAAACCCCAAAACGGAACAACTGGACGTATAGACCCAGGGGGGAGGGGTGAAAATCGATCAGAAAATAGGAACAAACTTTATTTCTTCTCTATACAAAGATATTTTTGTAGTCATTATCTCAAATTTTATATTAAAACGAAGTTTTTAATGCCATCGATGTTCACCATCGGAAGACGACCGAAAAATACTAAAAGTCCCCCCAAAAAAACGAGGGATTTTGGAGCTAAGGTTCAATTGTAATTAGAACTTAAGTTTAGATTTTAGATCATTAGAGCAATAATAATTATCTATCGATAAATGAAAAAAAACTATTCATGAAGTAAAATGTTAGTAACTAATATTGCCAAAACGGGACAAATGGGTGTCCCGACAAGGATGGTGGGGACAACAGGATGTGCATCTCAAAAACGGGACTTCTGGTCACCTTAGAGTGACCTATTCATGTGGTTATGAAATTTCGCATAAAACTATCGAATGATCTGGGATGACTAATGAACTATCACCGTAGTTAAATTAATGTGACAGAAGCTGATAACTTTCTATTCATTCATGTGTGTTGCTGTTAAGAGGAGAGCTGCGACCCAATGGATTATAGGAGCAAGTCATCCGTTTCGAATGGGGGGGAAACAGCATTCAGAAGCTGCTAATAATAATTCTTGATAAGAGCCAAACAGGGCCGTAAACGAATAGAAAATAGATGGGGTTGGTGGGCTGTCTCAAAATAGGGGGCCATAGTTCTTGGCTACAGCTGGATGACAGATGTCAAAAGTAGGGGGATTCTTGGAAACCCTTTGCAAAAGGGAGCAGGGCGTCAGCCAACGTTTACCACTCATTTTGAAGAGGATAACTGCAATTGTTCTCTGTTTCCACCCAATTTCTAAATAACACTTCAGAATGATTGTCAGTTCTATAAGCCGGCACTCAAAACAGGGATAAACAAAAGATATTCAGTCATAATCGGAGATGAGATGGACAGATCTGTTGTTCAAGTGCGTATAATGCTGCAATTGAAATGTCAGCTGTCATGGAAAATCCTCATAATTATTTTTGAAATCCTCATAATTGTTTTTAAATCCTCATGAATGAATATCGTAGTTTTCTTCCTTTGAAAAACTAGACAATAATTGGTATGCAGTACAATAGATAGCCTAAATCCAAATTTTTGTTTGACATTTTTGTCAGGCGTTTTGACTTCTTGCAACATTCCATTTCAATTTAAAGGTATGTCAAGTCCACAGTGTGGAACTAGTGAGAAAAAATAGAACGGTATTCAATTATTATTGATGGTTCTCTTCTATAACAAAGTTTTCATACCAGGTGGTCTCCTGAATACGTTTTTGAACTATTTAAGGATGAAGTTTGGATCTAATAAAATGGGTATTGAGGGATGGTTAAAATTAACGGATTAGTCTAACTATAACGTCAAATTTCATCAGAGGTGCAATAATATGCTGAAAAATTTGTTACGTGTTGTAACCAAGTGATTATGAACTATTTAAATTTGTAAGATTGTAAGAAATAAAAATTTACATTGAATTCACCTCCATAAATAAATGTTTGTTTACAAATTCATTTATTACGAATGCTAAACAGTTGAAATTCACGTTGTAGCAAATGTAACTACAGTAATTGCTCAACATTCACAGTTCTGATATTATTTAGGAAATTCAACGAGGAACATTAATTTACCCTTCTCACTTCTCTTCATCACCTTGCGTGAGACCATAAACAATAGAAGCTTGTTTTTTGAATCTCGAAGGATCTATCCTATAAAGATGATCGAGGATCGATAGTCATCCAGTCAATACTTTTTGTTAAAACCTACGATTATTTGTATCGATTCCTCAATTGAAGACAGGGAATGTGTTCCAAAATTTCTTTCAGAAATTCTTACTTGTGTGCAACATGATTGAAATCGGCTACATCGATTTTGATAAATCTAAATTTCATTGAATTTTCAATGTTACATGGGCGTACACAAAGTCTTTTTAAAGATTCTATGTTAGCCGTACACATTCTTATAACTTAAGGTATGTAATGATTATCGCACTACAAAGCACAAACATAGCTCAAAAGGTAGAGTACGTAATACAAGATTATCACACTTCTAACTTGGCTCATACGGCGAGGTGGAACTACCCGTAAGTGTCTTCCCACCAATAAAAGCCATACGCTTATCATTATCACACTACTTACTACATACAATCAAAGCTGAGTGTACGAGGATGGAGATTCAGCGATAAAGCAGTGAAAAAAAAGACGAGACAACTAATGCTGAAGGCGAAGAGTCGCCCTTTTTAAAAAATCAACACAGGGTTGGGTCCCCACCCTTACAGCCACAGGTTAAACAGATAAAAAGCCCGATAAGAGTTTCAATATGAAAAAACCATGTTCTCCACAGAGGGCCAACGTGCTCTTAAGTTAAGATAGCATCTGTATGCATTCTTTCGTCAACACCCGCCCCATTATAAGTGCATGAAAAGCCAAAACTGGCAACGTACATAACCTACCACACAATGAAATGATGTTGGAATTGCATACTACCAGTATTGGTCAGTATCAGATTTGGACGATAGGAGGATACCACTTAGATAATTGAGCTCAACGATATGTTACCACGTACCTACCAAGCAGGCATAAAGGTGGTATCTGTATGAAGGCTAATAATAAAATTATAGTATAGCTTCTGTATATTTGAATTTTTTCTTTGAATTTATTTTTATTTGAATTTTATTTAAGGTGGTATCTGTATGAAGGCTAATAATTATAGTATAGCTTCTGTATGGAAGGCTTCTGTATATTTTCGGAGGACACGTTAAGCTGTCGGTCCCGGCTGCCTAAAAAAAACAGTCGTTAAGTCACGTCAGAGGCCCTGAACTTATTCAGGTGTGACCTGATAACTCTGACACCAGACCTGAGCCAGCCAGGTCACACGATATTATTATTATTATTATAGTAAAGCTTCTGTATGGAAGGCTTCTGTATATTTGAATTTTACTTTGAATTTATTTTTATTTGAATTTTGCTTAAGGTGGTATCTGTATGAAGGCTAATAATTATAGTATAGCTTCTGTATGGAAGGCTTCTGTATATTTGAATTTTACTTTTTCTCTTCGTTAAAGTGAGAATTGCCCGGTTTCTCAGTCATTCAATGACAGTTTCGATAGCTTTATCCTAGTAGTATCAGTTCGATAGCTTTATCGAATCCATGAACATTCGAGATACTTTTCGATCCAAACTTTACCGGTGGTTCGGAACCCACCTAAAACTGTAGGTCCAACTCATCAATCACCATCATCCAATTCATTAACCCAAGCACAGTTTTCAGATCTATGTGGGCTGGGCTTCATCCTCCAAAAAAAACGTTGGGGGGGGAGCACCAAAAATTTGCCAGATTTGTTGAAAAATCTATCTAAATAGCTTGAATTTTGGCTCAATTATGATCGTTACTACTGTGTTATCAAGTTGATTTGCTATTCCAATTGAGAAATTTTGTTCAATATAAAATAAATAAACGCATTTTTAGCATATCATGTGCGAGAGAGAGAGTGTGTGTGTGAGAGTTTGAGAAGTGAGGTTATTACCGGTCAATTCTTTTGTTGGGCCAGGTCAGTACTGGTACTTTAGACTCCACAGAGAGAGAGAGAGAGAGAGAGTGTGTGTGTGTGTGTGTGAGAGAGAAACAAGGTGTGAGAGAGAGATCATCTATTCAAGCTTTCCACTACTTATACGCTAAGCCTGAGTACAGCCAGAAGCTAGACGATCAACTTTACAACACAATAAAGACGTACGGTATACAAATCGCACAGAAAATCCGAAATTACAACAGCTGCCTAATACAACCACCACTACATTGAAGTCTACAAAGCCGAAAACGTCTGCTCTAGTCCACACGCACGCATAATCACGCCAGCGCGCTCACATTCTTGCTACAAAGGGCAAACTGCGAAATTGAGCTCTATTATAATGAACATAGTGTCCGAAAACAATTGTTATATAGATTACACCGAATTGATTGTTTGGTTCCAATGTTGAATAATAAAAGATTATACACCCTGCAGATAAATAAAATACAATGTATTGGAGCCATTGCTCAACACCATTTGTGAACTCCATTCAAGGATCAGCTAATAATCAAGGCCCAGCGCATATTGGAGCGAGTTGAGAACGTAATGGGACGTGAAAGTGTGTTTCAAGTGCTTTGTACAAAATTGTTTGGTAATGATTGTTTTTCTTTTTTTTACTTATTTTTTATTTATTAATTACAAAAATACAACCCAGCAAAGGTGCAACACAGTTGCCCACAACTGCTTACTTCACAACTTTTCTAACTGGAAATTCCAAATTTTTGGTTATGTTTTGACAGATTGGTTTCTACTTTCTTGCAGATTAAGCTGGGCATTCACGTTCCAACTTGCAGTACCACTTGCAGTACTGCTAGTAGTACTGCTAGATGGATAGTCGACTCCAATCACGCTCCTACTTGCAATCCAACTTTATTCCTAGTCAGCTGTGAACGTCGCTCTCGAGCCGAAAAATGTAACCGAAGTTGCCCGAAGGTCAAGCACTGACTGAAATAAGTTGGACGACTTTGATCCGACTCCCCCACACACGCTCCAACACTGTCGACATTCGGAAGTCGTCCCTCTACAATTCCAACCATCCAACAAGCCCATTCACATCCGTTTTCGGATCCAACCTTGGAGGTTGGACTGCAAGTGGTACTGCAAATTGGAACGTGGAAGCCCAGCTTTAGAAAAATCTGCTCTAGGTTACGTTCAAGTTTAAGTAGGCATTTCACTCCTAAAGACAATAACCCATTCTTTTGAATGCAAAAATATTAATTGAGAAGTTCAACTTTTAATGAAAGACAACAAGTAATCCAAGAATTGAGAAGTTCACTTGTGAGATGCAACACTTTATTGCCCACAGCTTTTTTTTCACAAATCTTCAACTGCAAAATCTAAATTTTAGGTTATATCCTACTTCAATTAGACATTTCACTTCTAAATAAAATAATCCATTCTTTTGAATACAATACTATTAATTAAGTAGTTCACTTTCACAAGGAAGCATTAAAACTGTCCAGTAGTCCGAAAAAGTTAATACATTTTTCAATTTTGTTTGTGAGTTTTAAATGTTTATGATACCACAGACAATATACAGTACTTATTCACTATTAGAACTACTAAATTACTATACTTAGATCTTGAATAGTTACTAAAGTCCGCGAGAAAATACTTCCAACATGGAATCGGGGAAGCAATCTTCCACCACCACAGAAGTTCTTTATCATAGTCAGGAGGATTGGAGGAAGAGAGGAGAGTCGGACCTGTGCACAGTAGAATGCGCATTGTCACTTTCTGTTGTCCTGAGAAACGGAGGGAGTGCTACTATGTGGTGGGGGTGAATTGTAAGGGACAGAGCATCAGACCTCTCTCTCTCTCTGCTGTCTTGGTCTGTGTTGGAAGTATTTTCTTGCTGACTTTATATTTCTATTTGTCTATCTATACTTCTATTTAAAGTTATCTATAGTTATATTTATCTACTACAAGGTGCTACTAAAGAGACTACACATACATAAATGTGATATAATTGAGTTGAACCAACAGGAAAAAATCTTTACATAGTACAAATACAAGAAACAACAATGCAACAAAAATATTATGTAAAAAAGTAAGAGCCTATGCCACTCTGTATTTAGAGTGTCTACTTGAAATAAAAGGTATTAATGTAAAACTTATATTCATTTAACTATTGTAGTTCATTTAAACTGTATTCGACTTAGGAAGCAATTGAGAAACATGATATAAATTCAGGTTTCATTGAATTATTTGGAATTAGTAGTTTAGGGTCAAATGTGAATTAGTCATTTATTAGCCATAATTATATTAATAAAGTTAGTGGTATTTCGTGGACCAAGAATCTCTGAGAATTGAACCTCTGCATTGGAAGATGACATGAATACTGGCCAAAGTGACATAGTGAATGTAATAAAAGTGATAATAGTTATCAAAGGAGAAGAAAAAGGAGTAGAAGGGGAATGAGAGTGAGAAGGAGATGGAGGAGAAGGAGAATGTGTATAAAATGAGAATGAGGAGAAGGAAAAGGAGAAAGGGAAAGGGAAAGTGGAAGTGAAAAAGAAGGTGAAGAAGGAGAAGACGAAGAAAGAGAAAGTGAGAGATAAGGAGAAAGAGAAGAAAAAAGTGCCAGCAGAGTCGCGAAAAACAACCAGTCATAGTGAAGTGAGTCAATTATTGGCAAAGAAGGTCAAAAGGAAGTTAGGCCATGAGGAAGTACTATTCAATTTGTCAGAGGCACCACTTCACAATGGAAGGATGTGTTGTTAGAAATAAAATATCACATTTCTCCACACTGAAAGCAGACTGTAAAAAAACGTAGGGGAGCTCAAAGATAAGAGGGACAAATAATCTAAAAAATGAGAGGGGCTCGTCAAACTTCCAAAACTGCTGACAATATAATGAAAGAGATAATTGAAGAAACTGATATTTTACACACAAGGGTCTGTTGAAGACATGCTGTAAAAACACTGTAAATGAATGTAATAGAGCAGCTGATCTGTACAATGCGGCATCTGTCCAAGTAAAGCCCCTTTTCAGGGGCGTAAATAGGTACCATTTAAAAACATTAATTTATTTTTCCATATACACATTTATTTATAGACAAAATAACAATAATGTAAAGAAATCGTTTATTTATTTCAATTTTTTCATCGTTTTTCCTTGAGTGTAGCGAGTAGATAACTACATAAGGAGAAGGATGTTATTTTAAAGTAGCGGAATCAAGTTCTCGAAATAATACGTGACTCACTCGGGGCTTAAAAATCGCGCTACTGTGGTATTATCACAGCAAACCGGTCCTGATATGATGAGAGTTTCAAGTTGATAAAGCACCAAAACACTGCCTTAGCGAGAGATTTATCAAATAATCATACAGCCATATAATCCGTCAGCTCTAAAATTGCTAAGTTTTTTTTTATTTCACGTCAGCACCGTTATAACGTCATCCCTGTTTTAGGCTAGGCGCATATTGAGACGCGGCTGGCACGTGTGACGCGACATGACACTATTGCGCCGCACGCGTAGCGTCTTGAAACGCATATTGCAATTCAGTTTTGTGGGTGAACTCTTGCCTGAAAGACGTGTTTTTTATTTGTTTAAAAATGAATAAATCACAATTTAATTATGTTTATTAGACCTAAGCTCAGATTCTGATTCGGATAGTGGTGCTGAAGACAATATGATTTTATTAACAGAAAATAAACTGAAATCTCCTAATAATGTTAACTTCAATGTTTTGGACAATGTAACATTTATTCAAAATTTGTGAAGGGAGACGCGTCGGACGTCTCATGGAATTATTAATATGATTAGACCAATCAAATGCTCAGTTTTAGTTTGATCTACCAGTGCAGACTCCCAGGATATAATAAATATGTGCAGTAATGTAGCTTTGAGAGATTTGTTTTAAAACTTTTTAATATCTATATTATTTCTTTACTGTAATATTGATAAGGTTAGGTATTGCTACTAATAATATGGTTCTTGTATCAAAGTGATTTCTGCCAGTTTCAACCACAAAAGCTCAATGAAATTCACTTCAAGGACAAGAAAAATAATAAAAGTGGAAAATTAAAATATTGTCAAAAATTTGTTTAATCTATTAGAAAAATTTAATTTTTAACTGCTGCTACTGCTTCAACTGATCAGTGCTAATAAAGATGAAATGAGATTTCATTCCTAATGTATTATTTGTTTATTTATTATTTATTTATTGTGACAAATTTACAACGAATATGAAGGCGCAACAGACTCAAGTCCAAAACTGCTCCCTTCACAAATTTTGAATAAATGTTACATTGTCCAAAACATTGAGGTTAACATTATTAGGAGATTTCAGTTTATTTTCTGTTAATAAAATCATATTGTCTTCAGCACCA
Source organism: Conomelus anceps (assembly GCA_948455865.1). NCBI lineage: Eukaryota > Metazoa > Arthropoda > Insecta > Hemiptera > Delphacidae > Conomelus > Conomelus anceps. The sequence goes on along the minus strand of OX418219.1, from coordinate 60,381,625 downwards.
CTATCCGAATCAGAATCTGAGCTTAGATCTAATAAACATAATTTTAATTGTGATTTATTCATTTTTAAACAAATAAAAAACACGTCTTTCAGGCAAGAGTTCACCCACAAAACTGCGTTGCAATATGCGTTTCAAGACGCTATACGCGTGCAGCGCGATAGTGTCATGTCACTAGTGTCATGTCGCGTCACACGTGCCAGCCGCGTCTCAACATGCGCCTAGCCTTAAAGATGAATAAAAGTAGATAATCACATGGCTTTTAAAGGTAGGAAAGTCTTAGTTTAGTTTAGTTTCACTTGGCCGTTGAAGTTTAAATAGAAAAAAAGGTTGATGTTATTATTTTAAATTTTAGTTAAAGACAACGTTTACATCTGCACATCATAATAAAAATTACACATTACAATTACAATATTATTATCATTTACAATTACAAATTATGAAACAATAAAACAGTTATGTTATGAGGAATATAGTGGACCTACAGGTTGGTTGTGTACTCAAAATTAGTGATAATAAAGCAGATAGCGTCGTAGCTGCCCGGTCACCCATCCAAGCCCATACTCGAGCACTCGTGACTTTCCAAAATACTGCTGTACAGATGGAGTATATTCTGTTAAATAATACTCCATTTCAAAACGTAAATTTCATAATTCTTAGTACAGACTCAGGTAAACAAATTTAATAACTCTTAAAATGTTTATGACATGGTAGTTATGTCAAAAAATTGTATGCTATATGATAACGTGGCAAATTGTAAGGAGCCAAATTCAGAGAGGGGAAGATACAAGTATGTAATTATCACGATTATGTAAATGTATTACAATAAGTTATGATATGTCACGCCCACTCTCAAAAATTGTTTTAAACTGGAAAAAAGGCTAGTGAACTAAATTGCGATAAGTGCAACAACGCACAACAAAAATTACCTTATCTAAGAAAATAAATAAAAAAATGACAATGACATTGATAAGAAAGCAATTGTTCAATTTTAGAACAATTCTGCGGTTCAAAAATGTTTGTATGTTCAATTATTTTATCAATCAAGTTCATTCAATTTTTTTGTCTTCTTAATACTTTCACTTTTCAAAATTATTTATTTCATGGGCCCTTTTTAATTCTATTTAAAAGGCAATCATTATTTGTGAAGCAAAGTTGACTGATAATAGCATAATACGATACTGGTTTCACGTGTTTTCATCAATCAGCTTTTTATCTCAGCAATACTGCAATTGCAATGCAATAATATTATTGGTCCAATCCCTAAATGCTACTCCGACGATCACGGGCTTAATTCCTGTTCTAGTTTGATATTTTTGTACCAGCATTCCTATCATACCTATAGAAAAGTCCCTAAAATGTCTCTTATAAAGACTCTTATAAGGGGGTGGCTGGTTTGCTACTGAAGATAAGGGGGGGGGGGTAGAGGTGAACTGAAAACAAGTATTGTGAAAGCTTTTGAATTTTTCATAATCAATCATACCCGAACTATAACTATTCGTATGATTGGGAAATAAAAAATAGCTTTACTAGTGCTTTGAACCATATCGGCGATAAAATTAACTTAAATTTAGTAAGTTATATTGGAAAATTTTGATTGTATTATGGCTGAATCTGGTGTGTTCAACAGTTTGTCAATAGTATTATTCCGGTATTACAGTCATATTATTCAATTTTTAAGAATGAAAATCAATGTGGGAGCTTTTATAAGATACAAATTTTTCAATGAACTAATGTTTCATCAAGATTTAATAGATAAACTTTGTGTGAATTCCACACTGTAAAAAGAGATGTTTTTCTAAAGTTTATATCTGACGATTAGTTTTCCTCTTATAGAAATATGGATCTAATGTTACAATTGAAGACTTAGTAGAGGAATTAAGTAATTCTTGCTATAATGAATATTTTACGAGCTTCAAACTGGAGGCTTGATTGGAAAAAATTTACACTCTGGAGGTTTTGGGGGGGCTTCAGCCCGAAAGCCCCCCCCCCCCCCCCCGTAAATCCGCCACTGTTTGTGGGCATCACCAGCACAAAAATGTTGTAGGCTACCTACTTTATTAAACCTACCTTGATCCTCCTCATTCTTTTCTATATTCAAATAATCCTAGACGTTAATAGTTAAATCAAAATTTCTTTATAATAATATTAATTGTTTATAATTTCATCACCAGAAATATTTTCACCCATGTAAAATTTGTTGAAAAATCCAGAAGTCCAAATAACTGTGCAAAAAAGAGGGACAAGAGAAAAACAAAATAATAGAGGAAAGAAGACTAGATGATGATGAGAAAGACAGAAGATGTCATTGAATAGAAGGGACGAGCTGCACGTTCAGACTTCAGACCTAGTACACCTGTGTCCCAGCTCACAGATGAAAGCCATTCTATGAGAGACGGCAGACAAGTATAAAATCGCAAACATGCACAACGCATAGACCAAAAAGGCTTCCGAAGAAAAAAGAAGTAAAATGATGAGGAGGAGGAGGACAATGGGGAGGAGGAGAAATAAAAGTTGGAGAAGAATAAGAAAATGAAGCAAAGGAATACGAAGAATGAAAGAAGAAGAGCAAGTCGAAGACAAATTTGGTGGTGGAGAAGGAGGAGGAGGAGGATAGAGAGGAGAAAGAGAAGAAGGAAGAGAAGGAGGATAAAGAGGAGGAGAAAGAAAAGGAGAAAGAGGAAAAGGAGGAAGAAGAAAATAGGAGGTTGAGGATGATCAGGAGGAGGAGGAGGAGATTAAAATACAGGTGGAGGAGGACAAAAAAGAATAGGAAAAGAGAAGAAATAAGAAAAAAAGAAAACAAAGAGGAGGAGGAGGAGGAGGAGGTGAAGATGGAGGTAAAAATTAGAGAGATTATCTTTCTTTATTCATATAAATTTACAAATTTCATATATGTGCGGTGATGGAGGATAGAGAACGAGAAGAGGGTGGAGGAGAAAAAGGTGAAAAAAATTAAGAAGAACAAGAGAACTAAGAAGAATAATAGAGGATAGAGGTAGTTAGCAATAATGTATTAACAGAATTATAGAGATAGAAAACAGCAAAGGAAAAGAAGTGAAGAAAACTATCTTATAAAGAAATATAATATAGAAGAGACGAGAAGAAATCTAGAAGAGGAAAAGGCAAAAAGAAAACCAATAAGGGAACTAAACAAAGAAACTAAAATGAGAATAAATAGAAGAAACATAAACAAATACAGAACAGGACAAAATTTCGAAAGGAAATGAGCAACATGTGTTCTACTCAGAGAGTTTATGAAACTTACCTAGATCCTCAACAAGTTTCAGCATTACCCCGCCAATGTGAAGGTCTCCCTTCACACGGAGCGACCTCTCCACCTGTAGGTTGGTGACGTACACCCGGAGATTCCACGAGCCATCCCCAATCAGATATCCGTCGGACAACATTGTAACTTCACAAAAAATATACAATTCACGTTAAAAATAACTTAAAGTTGAATTAGAATTCAAACACACTACCGCACGGTAACATAATGAACAAAGCAGCGACACTAGTACACGTGTAGAGTTCGGTTGGAAGAGAAACGCACTGAAAGAAAAATTTATGAGTCAACAAAATTGCGCGATCAGGCACTGCGTTTATAGAAACCGATTAAAAAGTTTGTAAACTTCCCGGGTTCTCGGAAGAAAAAATTTACCGCGTAGCAAAGCGAGTGCTGTTGACCGCACGAGAAAACTGAACCAACAGAACAGCTGAACTCAGACTGAACTGACTCTGAGCCAACTGAAACGCCGTAAATGGCAAAGGAGGCCAATACATGAGACAAGGTCCACACAGAGTGGGAGAACGGGCTCGCATGGGATCACGGAATCCACACCAGCCGCACTGCGCATGCTCAAAGCGCTTCAATTCAAATGTTGCCAGAAATAAAAGCCGCGCATTTGTTTTCGAGTGTTTTATGTTGTTTACTTGCTGTAAATTAAACTGCGTTTTTTCTGGCGACGCCCAAGACAAATATGTGAAAGGGAACTGTAAAAAATTGATTTTGATATTTTCTAACACTGAAGATTGGTATTTTAAAACATAAAAGTCTAAAAAGTATTCACTTAAAAAGTTAATAAAAAGTATTGTAGACTCAGACATTACAACTACATTTTCAAGCACTGTCACTGAAAATATGTTCTTTCTTGTTTTTTCTCAGTTGACCTTGACTAAATTTCAATGAGCTTCAATTTTTTTATTTTTTTTAAATTATAGTAGTCTATACTTGAGTATTCTATATTGGCATACTGATACAATTCTGTTACCTCAGTGAGGGAAGCAATCACAAACTACCTCACTCCTCGTTTGTGTAGTACGCTCTTTGGACTAAAACATAGCGTTGAGGTCTGAAGAGTCACCTACAGTCGAATCGGCTATGGTACTATATACATACATATACTTGAGTATTGTTCTTGTTTGTTGCTTTCTATGTGTTCAGGGTTTTTGGTTCTTGATTTTGATACTTATTTTTGCTTGTTGCTCCTCCCACCAGTCTTGTTTTGGCATTCAGCTAATCACAGACCTTCAATGAAGGTCAGCCTATCAGAGGCACTTTATCTTTCAGCCAATAATATCATTCCGTGTTAAGTTACAGCTATTATGTTAAGCTTCTCTTTAGTTTAGTTTTAGTTTGTTTGAGATTGATAATGGTGTAACAACCGAAACTAGTATCTCACTGTTTTCAATAAATGTGGTTGTGACAACTTTAAGTCTTATTATTCATCATAAAAATGTTATAATTAAATTAAAAAGTAATTGATACTATTTTTAGCAGGAAAAACCATTAGAAAAACTATTAAGTAGACCTACTTGGATATGATTTTTAAGATTTTTGTACAGTATGTACACGATTTCATGAAATTCACATCGCATCATCGCATGCAACCAAGGTAATTAAAAACAGGATTTATTAATTTAAAAACTGTGCAAAAGTGTCACTGTAGTCTAGTGGGTAAGGCGCCCGACCGGCCATTGGGAGGTCCGCGGTTCGATTCCCGGTGGTGACTGATATTTTTGTACAGTAGCATTCATTGATTTCCATTAGCTATTCAATGCTGTTGTCAATATCCGCCATTGCGGAAGTCTCCAGTTAAATTAATAGCACTTTGAGGAATTTGAAATTGATAAATTCTGTTTCTGTAGATTTGTTAGATCGTTTAATTCTCAGTTACTTCAAACTAACTTGAAGTTAAAAACCATTATTTTAACAGCTTACATGTAAAATCTAACATACGCATAACAGTATTTACTATTGAAATGTAAAATCAATTTTAAAATAAAGCTCTTACAAGCATTTAAATTATTAGAAGTAAAGCTTTGTTTGTGGAATAGCATGAACATCGTTTTAAATTGAAGTTAAGAAGGCATTAATTATAAGCAAGATCGATGAGCTCATTAACTTTGTTTAAAAATATTTGTTAATTTTCCGTATTTCTCTGTTCTGTTACAGCTATTGCAGATTGATTTTACAGACGAATAACAAAATGTCTGTTGAAAATGAATCGGCGGGGTTCGAAAACGTTTCAGCCTTTATGAGTAAATTATTTATTTATTCTCAATTAAAATTGACAGAAAGTCGTTAAATTGATCAAAAAAGTAAATATTTAACAACTCAGATCGTTATGGATAAAGAAATTAAAGAATAACAAAATGGTTGTCAACACTGACGTTGTTGGAGAAAGCAAACAGTTCATGAACATTCCAATATATTGAATAGACTAATAAATTATAACATTTTGTTAATACATAATACATCAGAAGAGGCATTGGTAGCCTTACTAGCTTACACCACAGCATAGTACAGTGCACTGTATAGTGTACACTGGGATGCTGGGTTTCATGCAGATCAGTTCTTGGCCTTCGTCTTAAAAGGGTGCCATTTCAATAAACAAACAAGACTAGCTCATAAAATTGAGTTGTCGGAGTGAACAAAACAAAGATCTAAAAAAAAATACGAGAGGTAAGAAGCCAGTCTGAGAACGTTCGTTTGCATGGTATTCACAGAATTACATCCCAGTGTGAAAAAGTTAAATCTTTTCAAACTCCAACTCAGAATGAATGCACTTTATTTGTATTCTAGATAATTGTTTATGTATAATAAGATTTTTCACGAAATAGTAAATTAATTATTAATGATTATCTTCTTATCTTGTACAATTTAATTAATTATAGTTAAACTAGAAAGTTGTCCGTATTTTTGCGAAGCCGAATATGCTTTATTGCACATATCATAAAAAATAGCACAGAAAAAATAAAAACTTTAAAATAACAAGTCGATTTTTTAAAAGTTACCTAATGGAATGATCCAGTGTGAAAAAGTGCAATCTTTAAATTTCTAATAGAATATTGGACTTGTGCCATAGTGCGATATACTATGCAACCACTTGCGTTACGAGAAGCCCTTGTGGTTGGTTCTACAAAAGAAATGCATTAAATAATTTTTTTAGAGAATTTTGTCAGCTTCAACTTTGATAGGAAGAAAGAAATCGATTTGAATTACTGATACTGATTTAAAAACAGAAAACTGAAAAATTGTACCTTTTCACCCCCCCCCCCCCCCCACCTTTGGGGACTTTTGGTATGTCATTACCCAAGGTTAGAGGAAGCGATTTGCGCAAAAACCATTTCTCTATCAGTTGTTTCTCTCAATGGCCATATTTTTGTCTAATTTCACTGGGCTAATAAAAAGTATTTTATGGATAGCCAAGTTCTACATAAATACGCTGCTAACAAGAAAAATGTTGAGACTGACATAGGTTTGTGCGTTGCTAAATATTGGGCATAAACTACTGATTGCGTCTGTACTTACACTTTGAGGTCCGGTTTAAGAGCGAAGCTCAGCTTTTCAACGTTGGTTGCGCGGTCCACTTTTATTGATCATTCACTTTCTCATCGCAAATCCTGGACAAGTTTGCAGCTAGAAGATGAACAGGCCATGTTGGCCGATAGTCAAGTCTGCCTCTAGGTACTTATGGCAACTATATTTATGATGACTATAGGTATTCGATTCATTGGAAGTATCTGTAAATTTAAAAAAATCATCTTATACAGTACTAGAAACATCTTTATGGTGTTCTCTGTCGACGAAACACTAACGCTAGAGGATAAGGGATTGAAGAATGAGGAGGGAATGAACAATGAGGAGAAAATGAAGAAAAGAAAACAGAAAAAGAACAAGAAAAAGAATTAAAATTTCATCATGAATATAACTTGTTGTACTACACATTTATTTGAAGTTGAAAAGAGGAAACAATCATATAGTTTTTGTAGGTAAAATGATAGCCGCGAGGCGTAGCAGGTATCTGTTCAATCAGACAGAGATAAGCTGCGTTCTCGGAGGTCCTGTTTGTAACGGTGACCGATTAGATTGTCCAGCAAAAAAAGACACTGCTGTAAAATTACTTCCCGGTGGTTCGGAACCCACCTAAAACTGTAGGTCCAACTCATCATCCAACTCATCACCCACGCACAGGTCTCAGACCTATGTGGGCTTCATCCTCAAAAAATAAAAAAATAAAGAAAGAACATTTTAACTATATAATAAATTAAACAAAAGGTGGGTAGGGGTTTGTGGTACCTACCATAACTCCTTTGTACGGCAGACAATAGAACATTTATTTAAATAAATTATCATAATTCGCATTCTGACATCTCTTTTATTCAGACCAAACCACTCACGAATTTGTCAGTGTTAATGCGGGGGGGGGGTGCTAAAAGGGGTTGATTTCTCATAAATGGCCCCCCTTGATATAACTATTAAGATAGCATTGCAACCCGAATGATGGCTCATTCTTCTCAACTTCAATATTATTTCAAAAAGATCATATGGATGTGACAGACAAAGCTCAAAACCGCACTCCACAAAACATACATAATAGTTTGAACTAATTAAAAGTTTTACAAAAAATCAAGAATAAAGATATTATTAACTTTTCATGTGAAATTTAACGACATGCAGTCAAATATTTGTTAAGAATAAGTATAATAACTCACTTAAACTGGCCGAGTACTTTCGAATCTATGAGATCCATCTTCAGAGGCTCCTAGATCATCATGTCAGTTTTTTGGTTAGAAGTGTTGTGGTTTTTGTAAAATATGATCAAAAAGTTTGTGAGATTTGAAATTTAGTTGTTCATTGAGAATGTTTTTTTTTATTGTGTGTGGTGTGTTTGTATATTTCAAATTGTTCCAAGGTGTTGAGTTCGTGTCCTTTAGATGTTATGTGTAGAATGTGTAGGTTGGTACTGATGTCGGTAAAAGTGTGTCCAGTTTGAATGATATGGTCGGCAAAATTCGATTCAGCTTTGGATGTAAGGGCTTGAAAGTGTTCTTTGTAACGTTGTTTGAATGTGCGGCCTGTTTGTCCTATGTAGAATTTGTTACACACCGCTTTCCACCGACAATTACCACACTGAACTAAATACAATAAAATACCTAGCACAAGAAAACGGCTACAAACACGACCTAATTGACAAACTCAATCATAAAATAAGAAACAAAAAACAAAACACCAACACCACTGACAAAAAATACATCACAATGACATACATTAATCCACAATCACACAGACTAGCAAAAATCTTCAAAAAAGCCGGCCACACCGTTTCATTCAGAACAAAAACAAAATAAAAAATGCACTTACACTCAAAACCACACTGAACACAAACAAATACGATCTCCCAGGGATCTACAAACTAAACTGCTCTGATTGTAACAAATTCTACATAGGACAAACAGGCCGCACATCCAAACAACGTTACAAAGAACACTTTCAAGCCCTTACATCCAAAGCTGAATCGAATTTTGCCGACCATATCATTCAAACTGGACACACTTTTACCGACATCAGTACCAACCTACACATTCTACACATAAAATCTAAAGGACACGAACTCAACACCTTGGAACAATTTGAAATATACAAACACACCACACACAATAAAAAAAACATTCTCAATGAACAACTAAATTTCAAATCTCACAAACTTTTTGATCATATTTTACAAAAACCACAACACTTCTAACCAAAAAACTGACATGATGATCTAGGAGCCTCTGAAGATGGATCTCATAGATTCGAAAGTACTCGGCCAGTTTAAGTGAGTTATTATACTTATTCTTAACAAATATTTGACTGCATGTCGTTAAATTTCACATGAAAAGTTAATATTAACAACGCAGTTCGTCATGGAACAAGAAATCCAGGAATTTAAAGATATTACTCAGCTCAAGGCAGTCCAAGTTTATGTGAAATTCGACCAACTATTTGGAATTTGATCTCAATGGAAACTTTTCAAGTCATAGCTTCTGAGTTCATCAATAGCAATACAAACATTATTTCTTAAAATCAATAAAATATGTTCATTTCAAAATTTAATGCACATACTAGGTTTACTAGTATTTTTCTAAAATAAAGGTAGACGTAGGAAATAAAAAATTAATAGGTATCCTTCATCAGGGTGCAAACACAGTGGAGCAATGATCGATTGGTAATCCCCATTGGAGGAGTATCCAGGGGGTAGGGTAGGGTACGAGCAGCGAACGGTAAGCAGTACAGGAGAAAAACTCATATGTTGATTGCTGGAGTCGAGAGGCAATCCATGTGGCAGCTCCATAGATCACCTCTGTCTTGCCAACCAAAAAATCCCTGACTACATTTTTGATTAATAAATAACAATTGTTTTAAAAAGGGTATATTTTAATATAAATATATTCCACTGGAGTTTCTGCAGTACTCCTCTGATACAACAAAACCACCCAAATACACGAGATAGACATCAAAATTGTTACACAATAACTTACATGCCTCAAATAATAAATAATTTAAATAGATGCACATGTGAGAGTAAAAATAAGTCTGGATATAAAAATATCCAACACTTGGAGAGTGTCAATGAGTGAAATATCCAACACCTCCAAAAGAGGTGAGAAGAGTAATTCATGAGATGCAATAGTGACAGACCACCAAGATTAGAAGCAGACAGATCTATCCACTAACTTTGGGTGTCCCTAACTTTGCCAGTCGCCAGAGCCTTGTCAGCTGTAGTCTCTGATAGTAACCCACCGTCAGGCGACATCTCAACATTGTCTGTCTCCAGTCAAGAGATTATACCAAACCGAGGGCACCCAGAACGTACGTTTCCCAGCCCACACGAGGTGTACCATCTACACCATTCGGTGACGTTACACCTGACTGCCTAACCGTACAAAATCTAAAAATGACTTTTAATTCTTTCTTGGAGAAAGCTAATAGAGTATTAAAATAGAGTTATTGAATTAGAGTTCGTAAATGAAAATGACTAGACAGATTTTGAAATAGATTTTGACTAGACAGATTTTGAAGAAATTGTGATAATAAATAATTGTTTAGAAAAATTTAAGTTATTTTAGTTATTTTCCATTTGAAAATAACGTAGCAAAGCTATAAAAATTTAGAATCTATTTCATGACTGAAAATACAATAAATTGCAAAATGGAGTCAAATTGACATGAAACTGCTTACCTTGTGAAAATATCTATTATTGAGTTCACATTAATTGAGCATTAAGTAGGCTACTGTTTAAATAACAAATTGAAGACTACATTTCATTGAAAAGTCTTGAAAAATCCAATGGAACACAAAACTGCTCTTCACTGTATCACTTCTGCTTAGAACTGATAAAATTAGGGTTATGGATTACATTGAAGAAAATGGAGGCAGTCAGCTGATTGATTATTAAAGCTGATTATGGAACTGCATCAAAGTGGACCTGGTTCATCAGCTGATGTAACAATAAAACAATAAAAAAAATAGATATTATCGATCTCAAATAGATAATTATAACTATTGTTATGAAATGTTAGGAAGATGAAAGAAGTAATTACTGCTGTGACCAGTGGCGTAGCCAGGATTAGATTTCGAGGGGATTCGATTTTCTTCGTTTTAGATTAATATTTTTTCAGATTAGATTTCATTTGTTTTTGCAGCTCATTTCAAATCGAAATTATCCATTTTGAGCACCTAAATAAAGAATCTAGAAGTTTCTATATGAGTTTTTTTGAGGCAATATTTGAACAATACATCATTAATCTGACTATAACTGTTGCTATATTCTATTACACAATCAGGATTTCTGTATTCTGTTCGTTATAATACAAAAGTACAGATAGAACCCTTCTGCTTTAATAAGTCCTCATATCTATTCATATGTATTATCTTGCTGTGCAGAACTGACCTTTTTGAGTCGCGGCGGACGCGTTTCGAACTATGTTGTTCTTCTTCGGCGCTTGGTTGCAGACTGATTAGTTTTCAGTCTGCAACCAAGCGCCGAAGAAGAACAACATAGTTCGAAACGCGTCCGCCGCGACTCAAAAAGGTCAGTTCTGCACAGCAAGATAATACATATGAATAGTTCTACTGCAGTTCACGAAAAATGGATAACCACAACAATAATTTTGAAGTCCTCATATCTATTAGTTATTTGAGAATTTTTTATTTCTGAAATTTCGGGGGGAACCAGGGCCCCCCCTGGCTGTGACAATACGTCTGCCAGTTAACAATGCTTGTTTTTGTTTACTCCCCCTGTTCGCCCCTAGCCACTAGCCATGTATAATCTTCTAGAGAATTCCTGAATATTCTTATTTGTTTGCATTAGAATTATATAGAAAAATGGAGAACCCTTTAGTTTTTTCTGAATTGTGAAATAAAACGTATATAAAGCGAATGCAATGTAAACATTAAGTTTCATTCATTGCTTGAATTTCGTTGACATAACAAGTGGCAGTTCTGTTCACAGTGTGTTAAAGTGATAACCATAGTATATTGTGAGTGCATTAGTGAGACTTCATTTACATTTTATAGCATTTACATTTTTTTGAAGTGAAGCAAATGCTCATTCCTTTTATTGTAATATATGGTGACAGATTTGTGCTACGTAAGTGTTTTAAATGCTCTTTTTAGACGTTTCTTCTTGAATTATTGAACAGTTATTGACTTACTTCATATTTGATCAGCCTTTTAACAGTTAGTGATTAATTTTTGTACAGTAATATAGCAAATTCTTTATTAGTTGAACATTATCGATTTATCTGTTTCTGATTGCTTTATTGTGTGTGACATGTGACACTGATTAGAGCGTGTTGTGGATAATTTGTGTAAGTTGAAGTGTCGCCAGCATTATTTTAGATTGTCCTAATCGACAATAACTATTATATAATCATTTTAGTATTTTTAAAATGATATATTTCTTGTTTTTAAGAATTTTCTTAGAAAAATTAACGTTTTGGATTAAATAGTATTGTTCCAGTTTAGTGATACTATTCTACAGTAGTACTAGAAGGCCTCCTTCATGATTGCCCATTTTTGTGAATGCCAAGTTACCAAGAGCGTGTACAAAACTGAAAAATCAGGTCAAAAAATACTTGAAAAATTAAATTATTGGTTGAGTTCATGGGAGCCTTCTCATTTACTGGTAAATTTTACTGATGACGTGTGATTGGTCTATTCAAATTCTTAAAAATCTATGAATTTGAATGGATCAATCAGATGTAGGTAAAATTTACCGATTACCGGTAGAGCTCCTAGGAACTCAAACATTGGGAAAGATCATGAGTTCGCCGACTACGAGCAATGCCTTCTGTACATCTAGGAGGCATTGCTACGAGTACAAACTTGCTATAAAAGTCAGTCAGGTCATTCACTTAATTTATTTATCTAAATAATTTATTCAACTTTAAAAAAAGGTTAGGCTTTCTACCGATACAGATCTCTATCTCTAGAAGGCGTTGATTCTACGCGATCAATAATCAAGGCCTTCTAAACACGACACTCTTGTGCTTTCCTAGAACATGGAGGCCGTGGTTGACCAGATTTCGCCATCCAATAATTGTTTAGGTTATCCGTCATTCATCGAGTTGAGGTTAGATTAAAATTTGCACTTGATTTGAAGTATGATAAGATTGATTACTGTGTCTCAATGCAACAATTCCTACACTAAAGTTGTAATTTGCAAAAAATTTGACTGATTTTGTCAATATTATAGTTCTTGGTGAGTTGATATTGTCTGACTTTATCGTGACTTCAATTTACGTTCTTATTGTAGCTGCAAATTTCAGTAAATTTCTATTTTAGAAACTAAAATTGGTGCAGTTTCAAGAATTACAATGGAGTAATGCTGCAACCGCGAATCTCATATTGTACTGTATTTTCTATTCTGTTGACATTCAGTTATAGTACGGTAATTACAAGAGGTTACAGTAATTCATTAATTGTGGTGGTACTTTGTTCACCCAAATGAACAAATGTAGAATTTCCTTGACTGTCTATAATGTGCATATTGAATAAGGTCACTTGCAATAAACTTCCGTTGTGAATACTGACTGACTATAAAGGTTAACTTGAGAAAATATCAGATGTTAAGTCAGAAAATTCAATGATTTATGGAATTGAGGTATTTTTCGGTGCAAAAACTCTGAAAAATACAAATTTTCTGGCTTCAACTGACAGCCAAACTTTTGAAGTACTTACTATACCTTCCCGAATATGGCGTGTCATATACATTTTCTGCATGTAAACTTTCTGGAAGTGTACCGCACTTGAGAAGCTTACATCAAAAGTAATATACCTCAAAATAATTTGAATTTCATCTCATTAGGTGAACAGCTACCTATTGGTCATGGTACAGATACTAAAGTGTAGATTAGTAAAGTAAATAGGTAAAACTACCAATAACGGCCACCTGCCAAATATGGGCCTCTCACACTTCTTACCCAAAATTAAGCATCTGCTTCAAGTTTTCACAAGCTAATTAACGCGAAATGATTATGGATTTTTAGTCTTTCCTAAATGGATTTCGCCGCTGATATTATCACGGCGTGAAATTTGGCAATTTCTTGAGGATTATGATTTTTGAGCAATAGTCCGATATTAGCAAGTTGGGGGCCGATATTAGGAAGGTCCATCATTACGGGCATGATTTGAAAAAGTAATAATTTATTTGTTGAAAATAAGCTGAGAAAAGATGGAGTGATTAACTTTTATAACCTTAGATAATGTCTTAAAACACATCGATATTATAAATATTTGAACATAAATTTTTACTTATTCTTAACGGACTGATAATAATTGGTGAACCTAAATTATGTTTTTTAAAAGCTTGCTAGTGTTGTGGCAGCCCGATTGGAGCAATTATTTGGAGCGATAGACTCTGTTTAAGACTGACGAGACTCTTGCTAACTGCTTCTCCTTTAGTCGTGAGTTTGAATCTCGTTCAGCCTTGGATATTTTCACCATGTCATTATTATTATTACCATTATTATTACGTTGAGCCACAGATGTGAGCAGTGCTCAAGTGGCTTGTAACATGTCATAAATAAAAAGAGAAGAAAACAAAGAAATTATAAATACATTTGTGTAATACAAAAATGTCAAGCTATAAAGGCACTGCAACATTCCCCTACAGTATAGGGACACACATCCACCAGCACATCAGTAATAGATGACAAGAATAGCCTATGAGCACCACATAACCTTATTCTTTCAGGAAGACAATTGAAAAGCTTGAGCCCAGAATAAAACGGTCCCCCTTCCAAAAGACTAAGTCTGTAAGCTGGGTACTGAAAAACAGCTGAACTCCTTCCTCTTGTGCCAAAGTATGGCAAACATGGTTGCCTTCAAATATCGCCGAATTTTTGAAGACAAAATTCACAGTCTCAACAAAGTACAATGCTGGAACTGTGAGGAACCTGTATTTTCTGAAAATGGGCTCACATGAATTAGATGGACCCAAGCCTTCCAGAACCCGCACAGCCTTCTTTTGCATCCTGAATATTAGGTTTAAATTATTTTTTCCAGCCCCCCAGAACAAGATACTATAGCGTATCAGCGATAGAAAATATCCATGATACACTTTCTGGGCTGTCTTGACATTAGATGCGGCTCTCACAGTTCTCAGTGCAAAAAGTGCATGATAAAGTTTTTTCATAAGTTTCCCCAAATGTTTATCCCATTTCATATTATTCTGGATTTCTACCCCAAGAAAACTAGTTTCCTCAGCAGCCAGGCACGCACTTGACTCATGCAGGCATTATCTAAAAGTTATTTATTGAATAATTTCAGTGATCCCTAAGTTATTGAATGGGGTGGACTTTTCAATTTTAAATTAATTATCCGTGATTGCTCTATTATCACTTACCTGGTGATTCGGAACCCACCTAAAATTGTAGGTGCATCGTATTTGCTAAATAAACGGCAATGTGGTATTACCCGTATGTTTTTCCCTCTAATAAAAGCCATAAACTTGAGGCGTTTGGAATTTCTACAAATTATAAACGGCTTGTTCTTCAACATTATTATTTTTCTTCTTTCAAACATCAGTAAGCACCTTTCTGGTCTTCCACGCCTATTGATAAAATTGAATGTCTCATCTAGAAGTAGTGATCAAACGTAAAATTCATATGCTGCTGTCTCGGATCAGAATTACATTTGAAACCTCACACATATTTAGTTATAATGATCAATTTTTAACCTGAAATTTCAAGCGGCGAGCCGCTTAGCCCAGTTGGTTGGGGCGTCGTCATTCACCTAATTACCCACGCTTAAGTCTCGGACTCATGCGGGCATCATCAGCAATAAAAAAGTCCTCTTTCCTATTCTTCTTTCCTTCTTGTTAAATCTCTCATCATCATAATCTTATTCATAGCAAATTTTTCACATTCATAATTATTTATTGTTATTATCACCACTGTCGTCTTCCTCCGCAACATCATCTTTTATCTCTCTCATCATCATCATTCATCTCTCTCATCACCTCGTCCTTACTCCCCTTTAACATTTGATTTACCGATTGTTCTTTTTCCATAGTTTTAATATACTTATGAGTTGGTCGACTTTTTTCTACTTTACTTATTTCTATTATTTTTGTACTAGTAGTTCTGTGAACAGAGACCTAACGTCCAAGATTAAGAGTGATTGCACAGAGAAACATACAGTACCGGTAGTCAATGATAATCACCATCGCAGAATTGAACACAACCAGACCTAACTCAATTTGCATAGTCTATTTTATGTCTGTTTTCCACTAAGTCACTCTTTCACTTCAAAAAGGCTGCTTTTCTATTTTAATCAAGCCTTTACTTATGTTGTTCCAGACAGCTGATTACATTTCAAATGTCAGCTTGTCTCGTCTTGAGCTTCTCACCAAACTCTATTCACTAGTTGTTGTGTAAACAGTAGACCTCACGCACAAGAATAAGGGTGCTTGCACAGAGGAACGAACGTACTGGATGTACTCAATGATAATCATCATCTCAAAACTAAACACAATCATCAGAGCTAACCCTTCATTCTATTTGTGTAGTCTATTTTCATGTCTGTCTTCCACAAAAAGTATCTCTGTTTTCTTCATCAAGGCTGTGTTTTTATTCTCCATACAGCTGATAGTTCAAACCGATGAGATTTGTCATGTCTTCTGATTGAATTTATGTAACAATATTAATTAAATTTGAATAATTATGATTTACTTAGTAATTACTTTTTATTATAATTGAAATATTAGAAATAATTTATTTCTCTCAAACAAGTATGGTATTCTTATGAATGATAACTTAATCTATAAGAACCAGATGAATAAGAGGGCCCGAAGGCCATCTTGAAATCTGATTGCAATTGCATATGATGGTGAAGCTCATTTTGAAGATGTGTTTCCTTTAATGATAAAGGCCTGAGTGTCTTTCCTTTTTTTCTTTTAAATATCTTTCAAATACAACAAAATTAAAAAAACCTTGTGCATACATCGCTGGGCATTACTTAAAAGGAAGATCCATGCAAAATTTCATAGAATTTGGTCCACGCGTTTAGCCGTAAATGCGTTACAAACGGTACAAATGCAAAACGGTAGACTTGAAACAGATCTCCCTTCGTTCGTTCAATCATGTTGCTGTGTTAAGGAGGCATACTGTAGTTTTCATATAACTTGGTAGCAGTATGTTGGGTTCAGATGTAGCATGTCCCATCTGCTACACGCTGCCAAGTTATATGAATACTACAGTAATTAGGTATTGATACCTGTTGCTTCCATTGGAAGTTTGTAAATTAATGAAATTATTTTTCAATTTTACAGGGTAATCGATCGCTTCTCCAATAAAACATCAGTAGATGCTTATCTGAATTGGAAATGTTTGCTATTACAAGGAGACTCTTCACTCAAGACAGAATTTATAGCTCCGTACATCAACTCATCAGTACTTCGGTGTGCCATTCGCATAGCTACTGTGTAGAAGAACTTGGCGAAAGAGGAATTTTAGAAGTAACTGGCGACGACGCTTCTTCGTTCCTCCAAGGGCTCATCACCAACGACATTCGTCATTTAGATGATGGATCCAAAAGTATGTTCACCATGTTCTTGAATTCTAAAGGTTGTGTCCTGTATGATTCAATCATTCACAAGGTACTTGACAACTTCTATGTAGAATGTGATATTGCCGGTGTTGCTTCCCTTCAAAAGCATCTGAAAATGTTTAAAGTTAGGAGGAAGGTTGACATTAATGTTGTAGACTCTCTGAAAGTCTGGTCAGTTTTTAATCCGAGACATCTTGACGAATTGAAGCTTGACGTTGGATTAAAAGTGAAAGATGTGGGTCAGGAAACAGTTGTCCCCTGTCAAGGGATTAACGTGGATAAAAATATTGAAATAGATGAAAGCGTACTTGATGTTTTATCTAGTAACTGTTTGACCATGAGTAATGACCCTAGGTTGCCTAGTCTTGGACTGCGAGTGGTTGCAAGTAGTGATGTGAATGTTTCCGATGTCATGAAGGATTACAATACCCCAACTTCAAAACCAATCTCGTACAAATTATTCAGATATATGTTAGGTGTAGGAGAAGGTATTGAGGAATTACCAAATGGTGAATGTTTCCCTTTGGAAGTCAACTGTGATTATTTACATGGTGTAAGCTTCCATAAGGGTTGCTACATTGGACAAGAACTCACCGCTAGAATTCACCACACAGGCGTAGTACGTAAAAGATTGATGCCTATTTATCTAGATAGTAACAATTGTGATATACCTTTCAATACGCCAATATTTATCGACCGAGGGAAGGAAAAAAGGATTGGGAAGCTGAGAGGCCTAGAAAATAATACAGCTTTGGGGCTCATACGAATTTCGGATGCTTTAGGAGCAGAAAAACTGAAAATTGGTGATGTGACAGGGTACACGTTGAAGCCTTATTGGTGGCCACAAGAGGCCCCTAAAGAGAATCAGATGTCAACAAACTAGAGAGTGATTGATCATTAGTTATTAATCATTTCAAAAATTTATGTGCAGCCTAGGAATGTTTAATCATTTTTTCATCTATAAAACAAATATTTTTCGAATATGTTGTCTTGGTTTTAAAACAAGCTTATTAGAATTCCATCACATCAATCATTAATTTTTTGTGTCTAGTCATATCAGAGTTACAGCTAATTATTGTTAATAATATTTAATTGAAAGTCATACTTAATTTGTGTTTCAGCAAATTTAATATACTTTAAGTAGGAGTTGAAAATTTCAACGTAAAATTGTTGTTTTTTATAAAATAAATAAATCTGTTATCTACATGGGTTTTATTTGAGTACCAATTAAAATTTTTAGTAAACAAACTAATAAAATTACTCATAAATGAGCATAATTGCTTCAAATAAGCACATACATTTTGGATCATCATGTTCCATTAGTTGGAGGGACATGAGTTACCCAGCCGTAGGGACATTTTATCTAATGGAGTGCTTCACACTTACCCGATTTTTGATATCATATGATACGATGTAATTTTTCTAGGCCAACGGCACCGGTTACCTGACTGCCGGGTGTGTATGAAACAAGCCTTAGGTCCACTATTGAGTCAATAGCTACTCAATGATTTACCGAACGACTGATGAACCGGGCATGGATGTAGTACCTACATTTTTTTCAATAAAAGTAGGTTTAATTCTCATACTGTTAGGACAAGTAGAAATCCATGCAGAATTTGATAAATTCTTAACTAGGTACAGATTATTTCACATAATTTAACAGTTCTAAATGAAGTACAATGTCTTTTTTCAATGATGAGTAGAGTTATTTATGTATTAATTTATATACTTATTGCTATAAAAAAGACTACATTCAGCAATGTGTTATGTATCTTGTTGTAGGGAGCATCCACAACGAATGCTGATGTCGAACATAAAGGAGGTGAATTCACATGTTCAATGTGTTTTCAAATCGAGAATTATGATTACAAAGGAAAACAGCCACCATTTCAGAAACAAGTTGTATTTCAACGTGACACCTATGTTATGAAAGATCCTTTCTCATTGCCTTCCAAACACCAGATTTTAGTATTGGGAGGAGATTGCTCTGAATGCTCAAAACAAGTCTGCCAGAATGCTGAATGTAGTCTATTTTATAACAAACTTTTTTGCATACAATGTGCTTTGAAAGTGTTAGAAACTTTTCCGCAATCTGTACAAACGAAACTGGGAAAGCTAAAAGATAAATAAAATTGACGAAAATTTCGTTTTGAGTTATTTGGAAACCAATATGATTCTATCTGACACTGACTAGCAGGTTTACAATTACAATTGTCTTCATTCAGGCTGTGGCAGAAAGGGTGTCCGGATTTGGGGCAGCAATGCTATTGAATTTGGAAATTGATTTTTTTACAACTGATATGTATTTCAAACGTTTTTTTTTACATTCATGACTTGAATCCACAGAATGGGGTCTCCAGATGCTCTGGTGTAACTAATTATGAACAATTTTCACTGATTTTTAACAGTGAATGCAATGACTCAAGGTTTTAACAAGTCTTAAACGACTAATAGCAATAATGGCATTCTAGATAGAGGGATTGTCGTTTGAAAAATTGCTCTTTTAAATAATTCCACAGGAAAAATCTAAAATGCATAAATCAGTATTTGTAGATGCTGACATCAGGATGACGTTGAGTTACCAGTACGTTTTTATGAAGACTGGTTCACGCTAACAAATTAGGCGGTTCTGAAAAATTGTGGACAATACTCAACAGCGAAAAATTCACTAAAAACACGAGTTTGAAATCTTATTGCTAAATTCGTTACATTGTTGTTGCATACATGAGTTGGACCTCTAAGAATGAACGCTTTTAAACTGAAGTAAACATGAATTATGCAAACATACTATAACTGGAGGTATAAAAAAGTATACCGCCCATGTTAAAAAGGTTTGGAAGTACACTCCAGTATGGCATTAGCCAAACAAAATGGCGTCATCTTGTTTGGCTAATCTTCAGCATCACTTTTCAGATTTTATGCTTCCTCCAATTTTTTTATATCTCCATGACTATACCTCCTTATACAACCTTCAATATGAAATTTAATGTATACAGCTTATCTCCACCTAAAAGACATTGTTCTCTGCTGTAAAATCACTTCCCGGTGGTTGGGAACCCACCTAAAACTGTAGGTCCAACTCATCAATCACCATCATCCAACTCATTACCCACGCACAGGTCTCAGACCTATGTGGGCTTCATCCTCAGAAAAAAAAAAAAATCAAAGTATATATACAGTACAATGTTGGGCACGCTATGATCCTACATTTGTTTTGTTTTTAATTCTTTAGGTTGGTAATTATTGATGTATTTTATGTAGGCATACGTGACAGCACTCAATGGGAAGTAGTTTTTCAGTGACTGAATAATTCATTCGTTCCAAGAAGACTGACAAACTAAGACTGTCTGTTGATCAGCCGCTAAAAATTGTGATGCTTCTAATGAATTAAGTTTGGTGAGGAGCTCAAGACGAGACTATTTTCAAATAGTAAAGAAAAGCGATAGCAGAATTTCACATTCTAGGCGATCTGTCCAGCAAATTGAATGTAAACAACTTTGTACAAAATCAGAGTTACCCGAATTAGCGATTACAAAAAAAAAAAAAACATTAATGAATGAGATTCCTTCGTTGGCCATCTTGGAATAAATGTTTGAACGAAGGAGTTATTCGGCCACAAAGGAACCCTTGGTTACAGCTCAATGCAAACATGACTTTTTCTTTTAAATAATGAAGTGCTTTCACGTCTGCCAACATAAAATACATCAATAATTATTACCAAATTAAAGAATCTTACTAAATAATCATATTGTTTCCCATCCTGTAATTAATCATACATTTAGGTTGCCAATAAATAGTTGGATAACGAGAAAAATAATTTTATTTTTTGAAAGTTATAGTTACCAAACAAGCAAAGTTGGTAGACAGCATCAAATAACATAGCTAAACAAGATTGATGATCAATTTTTATCCTTATTGAGAATCTCTATAATCTTTTTCTTTTGTAGCGATTTCAATAGTTTTTGTTTGCTTTTCTTCTGAAAAAAAACAAAACAAAGAAATTGTTAATGTTTGAAAAAGACAAGCAAATTGTCTGTATCTGAGACACAAAAGCTGTGTCTGAGGAAGTATTCCAACAATGCGAAATAGCCATCACACTTGTAACGTTTATTTTCAATAATTATGTATTCTGTATTTACAATCTTTTTTTTTTTGTTTAAAACTAACAAAAGATTTGTAAATACAGAATACATAATTATTGAAAATAAACTTTACAAGTGTGATGGCTATTTCACATTGTTGGAATGCTTCCTCAGACACAGCTGGAGGCTGAGGAAGCATTCCAACAATGCGAAATGGCCGTCATTACACGAATAAAGAAGTGTTGAATTCACAAGTTAAGTTTATTTTCAATAATTATTTATGTTTAAATATCAAGTGAAAAAGTTATATGAATCTGCAACATCACATTTCTGAATGTTTGATTCAAAAGCCGCGTCTCCACCAACCGAACATGCTCGGTGAACAGAGTTCGCTGGAATTATCTGATGTCGCCGAACATTGTTTGGTGTGGACGCCTTCTCGAACATTATGATTGGTGTGGTGGGGGTAGTGGCGGCATTTTTGGCAATTTTGTATTCGCCAACAATGTTCGGCAGACATGTTCGGTTGGTGGAGACGCGACTAAATAATCAAAATAGGAAATTTTAGTTAATGCGAAGCAATTTTCTTGTTTTTGACTTTTATGACTATTTTAATTCCCTCCTTTTGCTTACTAAATTAATGCCGAATGGATACAAAATTGTTCAGTAATTGAAAACATAAACATTTTGAATTTTTTCCTGAATTTAGTTTTTATGGCGAGCTCCTTTATCATTACTACATTAGTGATGCACTCCTTTCCCCCAAGAAAGGCAAAAGCTACTCCCCAGAACATTAAAAAAAGTGTTCTCTAGCTCTAGGTTTTGAAGCATGTACTTGTCCAATTTATTTAGATTTATATAAACTTGAACTTTACATCATATTTTATACTAGCTGGCCCGACGCGCGATGCTGCGTTCTCATAAAAATTCTCCTTGATTTTATTATTCGCCACCTCCCGCTGAGGTTTCATTTCAAATTAGGAAAGAAGTTAGTCCTAGGGCTCTTCCAGCTGATCATAGAGGCTTCGTTGTTTTCTTAATCACCACCTCTGAATGAAGAAACATTTCAAATTTAAACCTCGTACGACTATAAGGGTATAAGCTAGGTTTTTTATTTTATTATTCGCCACCTCCCGCTGAGGCTGCATTTCAAATTTCTAGCTGCATTGGTTAACAGATGTCATCAACCTGGCATAATTACATTTCATCATACCCAGTCGTATGTTTCTTACATATTGCAAGGCTCTGCTGCACGGTAGCCTACATGCAAAGTGCAAAGTCTTTGCTGTTCAAAGACAGCGTAAATAACGCCGCTAAGAGGCCCGCCGTATGATTAAAAACTGTTGACTTCTATCAGCTGTTTGGCTGGCAAGTTCAGTAGGTTAGGTCTATAAAATGGATTAATTAATAATAATTATTAGCTCCCCTATTAAAATTTATGGTCAGAAACCATCCCCAATATTCACACAACATATTTCCAAAGTTTCTTCTCGATCTGTCAAGTAGTTTTGAAATCTATAGGGAACATACATACATACAGACAGACATTCATATATATAGATTAATGTGAGGTCTATTTCTGGACTCGTTTTAGGATCTGAGACCCAATGCTGTTTTGGGCAATAGTCTGTTGTATTCACATTGATTGTAACATACTATGTTAGTTAAATGAATAAATAAATATCTTAACTTGGACTTGGAGGAAGTATAATTACTACATACTGAAATAAACTGGATGAATGGCTTCTAATCAACTTGCTGAACCTGAACTACAAAAAAACTAAGATAATAACATTTAGGTCAGCTGATAATGTTGAATTAGAAGTGAGAAATAATAAAATAGGATGTGTGAATGATATAAAGGTTCTTGGTGTAACTATCGATAGCAAGCTCTCTTGAAAACCTCATTTGGAATATCTTAAGAAAAAATTAAATTCTGCAGTATATGTACTAAGAAGCATGAAAAATTTACTAGATTTTTCTATGCTGAAAGAGGTTTATTATGCGATATTCCATTCACGGATTACCTATGGCATAGCGTTTTGGGGTAATTCCAGCGAAGTAGGTCAAATCTTTAAATTGCAAAAATGGGCAATAGAGTTCTGGTGGGTGAGTCTATTCGGACGAGCTGTCGACCATATTTCAAACAGTTGAAAATTCTGCCTGTACCTAGTTTATATATATATTTGAAACAATTACAAATTCAAAATGCTGAGATCACTAGTCAATCCGAAGTGTCTTAGGATGGTCTATTTTTCTATAGTTCAATCTCTACTAACCTATGGAATCGTGGGTTGGGGTGGAACGAGCTACACCCACATTGACCCCCTCATAAAAGTTCAGAAACTCATCATAAAAGTTATAAGAAGAAATCCGCCACGTTACCCATCAGACCAACTATTCTACGAGTTTGGTGTGATGGATCCAAGACAACTCTACTCTAAAGAAATAATCCAGAGAATACACAGGAACACAGCATACTTTGAAAACAGAAACCATAGCCACAATACAAGAAACAGGCACCTTCTTATTGCGAATGTAGCAAGGAAAGCCTTATACCAGAGACACTTCAACCATTTAGCTCCCAAATTGTACAACCTGCTTCATCAGATTGAAAACATCAAGAGCACAGCATCTGAAGCAAGATTCAAATCTGCAGTCCACAAATGGATATTAAATACAGGAAGGCAAAACTTGGAAATAATTATCTCAAACAACATGTGAGCTCACTTACCTAATAATTCCGCACTAACCCCCCCCCCCCCCCCCCCACTCTAGAACATGGGTAAACCATAGTTGAGTAGGGTAATTTCCAAAAATTATTTCTCAAAAATTGCAGTTTTATAGTTATTAGATTCCCATTTAGTTTGCTAATATATATTATATTGTTTTATAGTTTTAATTAATTATTGATTGGAAATAAATAAAGTCAATTTAATAAATAAAAAAGAATTAATGTTTAATAGGGGTTCCATGGTTCATTCTCATAACACTAGGTACAGGGATGAACTAAGAAATGTAACTCATCGCACTGCACTCTATGAAATGGTGTTAGTAATTCAGGAGTTCAATTTTTTAATGTTTTACCAGCCAGGCTTAAGAGACTTCCTTTCAAAAAATTTAAAGAGGTTTTCAAGAGAGAGCTAGAGGACTGTGGTTTCTATTCAAGACAAGAATATAGAGAGTATTATAAAAATCCTAACTAACATAGCCTGAATGGAAATAATAAATTTAAATTTAACATTGGACAAATCCAGATGCCCCCATGATGGGAGGCCAGTGGATGCTTAAATATCTATCTATCTATATTATAGAACTTCTATACTCAGAATTTTATGAGTATACTATTTATATACTGATTCAAAATCTTTGAGAAGTAAAAGATATTTGACTGCAATTCGTTAAATTCACTTGAAAATCTAATATTAACAACGCAGTTTGTCATGGAAAAAGAAATCCAGGAATGTAAAAGATAATTTGTTCATTACAAGTATATTACTCGAATTAAAATAATAAAAAACTAACCTTTTTAATAGCTTTGTCCGCAACTGTGCGGCCCTGGAAAGCCAAGCTTGCCTTCTCCTTTTTACCTTTTTTGTCTCTAACTCTTTTCTTTTTTGATTTCGTTGGTTCCGCAAGCGGTGGCACACTAGCAATTGGCTCTTTTTTGACTCCAAATTTCTTAGCAGCTTTCTTAATCCGTAATTCTCTATTCCTTATTTTCGATCCCTCGAGTCTCATAGCTAATTCCACGGAATCTGGAGACTGAAATAAATCAACATAATAAAAAATAAGATACAAGACATGAGCTTGACTGTTGCAAAATTGTTGAAAGTTTTTATGTCATATAGTTTTATGTATGGCATTTAAACATAAATTTTGTGTCTGTGAAGAATATGATGAATAATACATCCAATAGTATTTTACAAGTAAAACGAAAAATGCATTCAAATATTAGATCGGGGAAGCAGCCGAACTATGTTTCACTTCATAGCTTTAATATTAGATCTAGTCATTGTATTGATTTACCAAGATGTAGACTGAAAAAGACACAGAACCACTGGCTTGTTGGTGGTATAAAATTATTTAGCAAACTGCCCCTCAATGCTCGTAGTAATCCACTGAATGATTTCAAGAGGAAGTTGCATAGGTGGTTTGAGAGAAACCCTTTCTATTCTATTAGTGAGTTTTTATCTGCAGGCTGTGAAGAAGCTAAGAAGTTTAAGCTAGGAAGTTTAAATGAGATTTTCCTAATTTTTGACTGTGATATAGCTGTTGTAAGTTTGTGTTTTTGCATAATACTAGAAATACTGTGATATTAAAAAATTGAAAGACTGATAATAATTATTTAGAGATATTGACAAATTGGCACTATTTATGACAAGACTCTATGTTTGTATTTCAAGCTCTTGGGTCAATAAAACATATTTATTTATTGAGTAAAACTTTGACGATAGAATAGCAGCAACAAATCATCAATATTTTATGAAGGAAATAAATGTATTAATCAATCAATAAAACAGATTCTTTCAAGTACCCGGCCACTGAAAGCTGTGTGGAGTTGCACTGCGCTGTGCGACGACATCTTTTATAACCGAAACAATGATTTTCAATAAACGCACAGTCACTGGAGGTTATGCTGCGCTGCGCAGTGCCATTTTCCGGGCAATGATTGAAAACCATTGGTTCGATTTTACAATCTGTCGTCGTACAGCGCAGCTCGATACAGCTTTCAGTAGCCAGACACCCCAAAGCTACGCCTAAGCATGACACAGATCTTCATGTAGACTGAGCCTACTATTTTCAGAGTTTAATATATTTGCACAATAAATTAAAAATGTTTACTTGTGTATGCTGTTAAGTTAGACCCTGCTACTTGTGTATTTGTACTTTGTATTTTGGTTGTTCGTCACCAAATTAGACGGCTCTAAAAAATTGCGGTGTTGCCAGATATAGGACCATGCCAGCAGCTGATACAAGAGAATCCCCAACCTCAATACAAGAATTGACAACACTACTCATACCGTGCTGCCTAGACTATAAGTCTGACGCTATCAGTCATATGCTTTGTTATGCAGTCAGTTGTTTTTTGCTACACCATATTTTTTTCGAGCCGTCTAATTTTATGGCGTGAAGTATAGTGGACGATGTGGAGAACAGTGTAATGTTAATATTAGCCTACTTAAAAGGTATTTAAATCTAATAATCTTCAATAAATAATCTAATCTTTTTAAGAAGTTTAAGCTTTTCTATGAACGTTCTCACCTCATAAAATAAAACTTTTCATTGCTACAATAATATCAGAGTAGAAAAACACGATGCTGTTATCAATTGATAGTGGGTGTACAAAGTAACAAAAACTAAATTCTCAATGATGCAGGAACAGTTAATGCAGCCTAAAAATGAGGAGTAAAAATGAGATTCCTAAAAGCATAAGAAAAAAATGAAAATAAAAATGTCCCTTAGAGTGGGAATACTGAGACCTGTATTTTAGGTAAAGCTTAATGAATAACAGTAAAATAGAAGTGAACTATTAGAAAAGCTTACCTTGAAATTAACATAACCGAAACCTCGACTTATACCATACTCTTTATCTCTTATTATTCTGACATTCTCTATTTCACCACAACACTTGAACACTTTCCTCAGCTCATCATCCTTCACCACTGTAAATATAAACAGTTGAAATTATTACTAACATGAATTTATAGACAACAAAAAAGCAGTTTGAATCGATGGACAAATTGAAAAAAAATATTAAAATAGTAATATGGAATTAAATACATAATTAACATGTAACAAAATATATTTTATGTAATAAACTATTGATATTTAACATAATTAATTATTGAAAATGAATTTTATTAGTGAATTCAACACTAACTTATTCGTGTGATGGCCATTTCGCAAGTAATGTTTCCTTATGCACCGCTAGAGGTATACTGAATCAGGTTTGAAAACTATGTGGTGAATTGTGGGTGAGCTCTGAGTTGTCTGAGCAAGCAAAACAACAATACGAATTTGCCATCACACAAATAAGTACGGTAAGTGTTGAATTCACTAGGCAGTAAAGTTATTGCTACTGCCGGGTATGTGTGAAAGAAGCCTCAGGGTCGCTATTGAATCAATGAGAAACCGGGCATTAGTTACTTAATCTTTAGGAATTGCATTAACTTACATGCTATGACAAATTGGTAGGAAAGAACACTGCATTTTAGGCTACAGATTGCACCAAAGCTCAATAAAAATTCAACTAATACTTACCAAACGGTAAATTCCCAACAAATATTGAGTTTTTTGAATCAGGAACATCCTGTATCATATGATCAACTCTGAGTGTATGTTCCTCGTAGACTTTTCCATTTGCAGCTAGTGCCTTGGGGACGGTGTCAGCTTTCTTAAACTTGACATACCCGTTCAGATTTGTAGCTTTATTGTGAAATTCGCGTTTCTGTAGAGCGACTTTACGCGGCAATTTAGACGGTGCAAGAGCAGAACAAGATATTCGAGCGCTTTCGACATCTCCATACTCAGCAAACATGTACTTCAAAATTCTTGGTGTGACACTCAGAGGAAGGTTGCCGACAAATATCGTTCGTGCCCTTTCATCTTCAGTGGAAAATCTCTTTACGGGATCAGCTATTTCATCAATGTCCATTGATTCATTGATAGTATCCATATTTTCATCATTGTTTACTGAATCAAGTTTTATTTCTGTATCTTGCTTCTCATTGTCTTTCACATCATTGGTACTCAGCTCTTTCTTTTCGGGCACATCTTTACTTCCAACTTTACCCTTCTTATTCAGTTTTCTATACTTTTTCAACATCTTAGATTTTTTAAACGTTTTCTTTGCTAGGACACCCTTTCGACCTCTGTCTTTCTTTTTAATTTTCTTTCTCTTATCTGTCAGCCTGAAAAACAAACAAAAGTTTTAGAGAAGGCTAAGGCCCTAAAACCACATGCAATCGCCATGTGAAGTCTGTCAAATCATTCTTGGCAGTGCGCAGAAACACATTTTGTTTTGTCTATGCAGCGTAAGTTACATAGAGTTCCAAGCGGCTATACAAAAACAAAGAAAGTAATATTTAATAAATTAATACAAAGTATGTGTGAGCATCATGCAAGACATAAAATTGTTCCTGGATTTCTTGTTCCATGACGAACTGCGTTGTTAATATTAACTTTTCATGTGAAATTTAACGACATGCAGTCAAATATTTGTTAAGAATAAGTATAATAACTCACTTAAACTGGCCGAGTACTTTCGAATCTATGAGATCCATCATCAGAGGCCTCTGGTGATGGATCTCATAGATTCGAAAGTACTCGGCCAGTTTAAGTGAGTTATTATACTTATTCTTAACAAATATTTGACTGCATGTCGTTAAATTTCACATGAAAAGTTAACATAAAACTGATTGAAGTCACTTTAGATTCAGGCTACTAAGTTATAAATAACAGAACAGCCGTCACAGTTCACAAAAATGCCATAAGTTACATTCTAGGGAAATGTTTGCAGCAAATATCATAAATTATTTCAAGTATATTCGACATTTCAGCGTTTAATTTGACGTATTATCAGAAAATCAACATGATATTCAATAAGTTGCATGAAAAACAATATCCCCAAATGGTAGGTCAACATGTGAGTACTTACTGTTTAGTTTTCACTTGGAGAGTCATTTTCTCAAAATCAAATAATTTACTGCACAATTTCAATACAGACAATAGTATTCTAGTAAATTCCTGACTGACAATGGTAAATGTTGAGTGAAGAACCTTATTTTATATAAATAATAAGCAGGAGTTTATAACCTCAACCATGAAATCAACACGAGCACGAACGACGAAGCTAATTCCACCTCTGTGGGGGGTTACCACATGACCGAAAATCCATCTGACCGAAAGCTAGGTCGTGACATCACAATAAAATTAACATCACAGGGCACTCTTAGGCCCGTATTCTTTATGAACGTGACTTACGTTGATCTAAGTGGCTCTACACACTGGTGTCTTAAGACATCTGTCGTGTCTGATGCATTTTTATCGAAAACCAACCCATGTTATTGAATGGAGAACTTACACACTGCTTGAGACATCAGTGCGACGCGACATCCCTGCTTCAGACATGTGTCGCACGAGACCGGTTGGTCGGTGTTTGGTAAAGGGCTGATTACATTGGGATTGTTACTCGCTAAGCGAGTAGCGAGTAGGACGTTACTGACCGACCGTGCTACAGCAGCTCAGCATACCAAGCCAAATTATATAAAAAAAATTATTTCTAGAATCACCCCCATACTACGGAATTTCTGAGACAATAAATAATATTGCAACACAAAATTAAAATATGAAGTTTACCAACAATTATTCAATGAAATTTCATCAAAACAATATACAATATATCTCATCTGAAGTGTTATGCTGGCAGCCTGCGTGATTAAGTGTCGGCTTTGGCCACAATAATATTGTATTTTGGTGTTTTGGTTACTCTGCCAGCGAGTATAAATGTGACCAAATTCAAAGTTGAGAGCCTGTCTACTTTGAATTTGGTCACATTTATACTCGCTGGCAGAGTATCCAACACCAAAATACAATATTATTGTGGCCAAAGCCGACACTTAATCACACAACCTGCCAGCATAACACTTCAGATGAGATATATTGTATATTGTTTTGATGAAATTTTATTGAATAATTGTTGGTAAAGTTCACATTTTAATTTTGTGTTGCAATATTATTTATTGTCTTAGAAATTCCATAGTATGGGGGTGATTCTGGAAGATAAATTTTTAATATAATTCGGCTTGATATGCTGAGCTGCTGTAGCACGGTTGGTCAGTAACGTCCTACTCGCTACTCGCTTAGCGAGTAACTATCCCAATGTAATCAACCCTTTAGTCATGACTTACGACAACCGCCCTGGCGCATGCGCACTAGCGCGCGTCGCCTGAACAATGAGGCTGTGAGCCAGCAACAACTGAGCTCAACAATTGCCATCTGCAACGCACGTAAGACATAAGACATGCATAAAACATCCATGTCTTATTCAATTCCGTACGACACAACAGATGCCTTAAGACACCAGTGTGTAGAGCCACTAAGCAGAAGTTATCTAAGACCGAGTTGGAAAGGCTCTATTACATTGAACATGATCACAAGCTAACCTAAAATTGTGTCATATTATCAGGCACTAATAAACATAAAATAACATGCATGAAAAGATAAAGATACTGCACTGCATGTAAATTTACAGTTAGTGTTACATAATAATTACCATGTCAACATCTTTCAAATCATTATTTTCTGTTTCCCAAATTTGAAAATTGAGCATTTGAGGCAGTGTAGTGAACGCTATCTGCCAGCAGACCTAAGAACATCATTCATTCTATTTCATAGAAAGAGAATTCTATCCTAGTGCCAAAAAAACGTTTATAGGTTAGAACTAGATGAATATAAAATAAGTAGAAATAATTTCAATAAGTCAATTATTCAGTGAATTACATTGCAATGGTGTAAAAATTGAATATGATGATTTTATTTTATTATTATGAGCCGATGCCTTACTAAAAAATGAAGCCAAAATATGATGCAACACAACAATCTAAGAATGGCCTCAAGACAGCTCTGTACCTAGCTTGGCTAAGAACGGATTTGAGACTCCAATTATAAGCAAGTCTTGGCTTTTAAGTTAAGAAGATGTTTAAGTAAGGTTCATGAATACGAACTTTATTATAAGCTTTACTTATACTAGGTGAGTTTACTAGCTGAAAAGTGAGGTTATAAGCCAACCCAGTTGTCCCTGCAACATTTACGTAGTGTAAATTCTCATAGTGTAAATTAGAGTTGTTTAATATAAATTATTAATGTTAAATTATTTATCAGGAGTCAGATCTTTGTTGTGGGAGCTGGGTTGGCTTTTAGGGTTGCAGCTGCTTGCTGGCTTGAACCTGTCAGGTGACTTTTTGCTGCTAAGTCTGATTTAACCAATCTGAGTCAATCTTAAGTCAATCTTTGATAAGTCACACTCATAAATATGGGCCTTAAGATTTTTACAGAGTCCTACAATAAACAGATATTTCCTGATTGCGGGATCATCTTGACATGATGATCAAAAGTGAGTGGTAAAATTTGAAATTCAAATGAGTTGATTTTTACTTCTTGGATTTCTTTTTTCATGATGATCTGCGTTGTTAACATTCACTTATTATTTTAAATTAAACGACTTGCAGTCAAGGCCTTGAAGGTGAATACCAATACTTTATAAGCACTCTGTTCATGCCACTATGACTAATTGCAGCATTATTATACTGTCTGTTAGAAGTTAAACAAGTGCTACCGGTATGATTGTTGGTGGGTACTGTGACTTTTGCACAACTTTATTATTATTGTGCATGTAATAGACCCGATGATTTGTGTGGTGCAGGTAGCTGTAAATGCAATGTCTGCATTTACTGATGGTTTTAGGTTCCTTACACAGTGGAGCATCCAATAATCGATGACAGTCACCAAAACAAAATCATTCACTTGCTGTGGTATGGTGGTATTCATACAGCTCAATCTGTTATACTCCATTAAACAGCATGAGTTTGATTTTGTGACAGTAATTGTTATCAAGTATTGGATGCTCCACTATGCAAGCACCTTTGGCCAATGTTGTGATAAGTTAGTGCCCATCAAAATATGTAGGTGAATTGAAATGCAACTGCTAGAGTTTGTAAAGTGCAAAATTCATAGTTATTTACATCAGCCTTGAAGACATAGGAAACATAGTGTTAATTTTCACAAAGTATTATCAGGTTTCACAATATTCTACTCACCCATCTAGTTTTGTGGCCGCTACTTTGGTATCAAGTACTGTTACAATTCTGTTTGATTTTATTCTAATTATTAACATTTTCAACCAGTTATTTGAAGAGCTCAGTTGAGTGTTGCTTTTGATGACATCCAGACTACATTTTCAACAAATCTATGCTAATTATTGATAGTCTCATTCATGAAAACGTCATTAACATAAATAAAACACTGCTGAGTGATGTTTCACTTATATAACACTTACAATTTACTGAGAAATTGAAAGGTTTCTATTAGTACTGAGTTAGTTATTATCTATTAATAAAGTTTTCAGGCAATGCTCTAAAAGGTGAGGTTTGTAGAAAATATTCTAGTGAGTTACAGTGCTTTGTGTAGTGGAGCATCCAATACTTTATGGTAGTCACCACTGCAAAATCAAACACATGCTGTGGGTTGATGGTATTCACACTGCTCAAATACGCCAAACAGTGCAGCAGTGACTATCATCAAGTACTGATTGCTCCTCTGTGCAAGCACTGTAACTCACTAGAATATTTTGTTAATATTGAAAGTTCAACTATCACTCAGTTTTTTTCTTAATTTTTCTATAAATATTCTATGAATACATAGACAATTGCAACAGTTCACACAACAAAATTAGGCTGCTCTGAAAAATTATGGCGTTGCCAGCAGATGATAGTAGAGAATCACTAACCTCAATGCTCAAATTGACCACACTTGCCTAGTCTATGAGTCTGATAAGGCTAGCAGTCATATATGGCTTGTCACCACAGTCAGTTGTTTTTGCTACACTGTAATTTCTTTGAGCCGCTTAAATTTGTGGCATGAAGTAGATGTTATAATGTATAGTTGAAGCTTTCAAAAATTCAAAGTTCTAGCTTAGAATAAATTTATTTCAAACTTTATCTTCACAGTTTTATTAAACACAATCGTCAAAAACAAAAAATAATTATACATCAAAGGAGCTAGGAATGAGAGAACTACTAAGGAGCAAAAAGCCCTCATGAAAAACTGTGTTTGATTCTAATGTTAATCTATTAATTCAATAAGATATATGAACTGTATTTTTGGTAACTGCAGACCAATGAATGTGTAGATGGCTCTCTATCTGCTCTTCTGGAACAAATATCTTCTGAACAGTAACATTTGTTAGAAAAACCCACATACAATTAAAGTATTTAAGGAAAACTAGGAAGTAGGCTCAAAGTTACCAAAAAGTGCTGTATAGGCTAGCGATATTTTTGTTTGGTAAAATTCACTTTTAAACAGGTGATCACTGTTTTGTATTTCAGAATGCAATAAGCACAATACAAAATATGTATCAACCCCATACAAAGTACAGGCAGGCTAATTAAGTTAATATTTTTACATGTAAGGTTAGAAATGAATGAGTATCTGAATAACCAATCCATCTATGACTGTCATCCATGATGAAGTTGGAATGTTATGTTAGTCCAATCATCTAATAATATACTAAAATCTTTATTGACTAGCATCTTTCAATTTCCTGTCACATAGATCAATAAAACTTGGGTAATGATCAGGTCGAATAACTTAACATATGCAATTAAATTGCTTCTATTATAGGAAATAGATGTACAATAAGTCATCAGTAGTTAATTAATACGAAATTGCAACTTTGTACTTGAAAATTATTCAGTCAAAAACGTTTGTGTTTAATTTAACAAGTTTTATTAACTTAATATATCACTTGAAACGAAAGAACAATAACATAGCCTATGCGGGTCGATAGAATTCGCTAAGTCGGAATTGGCTGAGTCTATGTTAATACTGCCATAAGAGTCGAAACTGCATCGAGCGGAACTCACTAAGTCTGAATTGACTGTTTCTGCAAAACCGGAATCCGCTGATTCGGAATTCACTGTATCGCGCGCTTTTCTATCAGCAGTGCCAGATGAAATCAGTTGTTGTGGGACCGTATCATATTTTGATACTGTATCAAAACTGCGTATCTTCATTGCGAGTAGCGGTTGCAGAAATGGTGGGATTAGTATACTCTACTACTGCAAAAGTCACTGACTGATTGATATTAAAGATTTTGATGATGCAGGTTGATTTTCGGGGGGTTTTCTATCAGAAACTCTTTTTGAGTGAGATTCGACTGGGGAATAATTCCAACATTGTTGAAAAGGGGCCCCTATTTTTTTAAGGGGGGCTCAATTTACCCTCGATTTTTGGGGTGTTTTATTTTGATTTTGGTGATTTTAAATGAAATTTAACTTGATTTTAGTGGGGGTTTGACCCTAGAAAAAATTTCAAAAAACTTGATGGGGGGTGTTTTAGAGGGGGGTCAAAAAAGTAAAAATTTCAAATATTGAGACATTTTGAAATTTTTTTTTTTTTAATTTGTTGTGCTTGTTAAGCTGAACACATGGTAGTGAGAAATTCTTTTGGTCAGACTGTTTAGGGGTGGGAGTTGGGGGAAATTTGCTGAATTTTTTTTTCCAACAAAGTTGTTTTGGGGAAAAATAATGGTTTTTATGGTTGATAATGGGAGGTAACTATATTTTGTGAAGGATGAAATTGAATGGTGCTACAAATTTTGATTAAGGGGGTTGGCAGGGGAGGATGAAAAATGGGGGTAAAACTAAGTATCAAGATATTTGAGAAATTCTTTTTCCATTAAATAGAGCATAATAAACTGTAGGTGCCCCGATTTGAAAAATTTCGAAAAAATCATCCCTCTTGGAGTAGGGGGCGAAAAACGTCATTTCACTGATTTTAGGGGGGGCAAATGCAGGAAATTGGATTTTGAACTTTTTTGTTGATCAATACTATTGCAATTTTATTGGTGGAGGTTCATTGTAGAATAAGGCTCATGCTGAAAATCTATGAGAAAGTGTTTTTAATTATCAGGGGTAGAAAAAATTAGAAATTTTTGAATATTTGTTTTCTGTAGATTTGAACGATGGGGATTGATAAAGCAATAAGATTCAAGTGGAAAATATTCGTGAATATTTTTCGAAATAATCATCCCCTTCGGAGTTGGGGTGCCCAAATAAAGGCATATTGGAAAAATACAAATTTGAAAAGTTTTGACTTTTTTGTCTGTGAGAAATTTGAACCTTTCCTGATAGCATGCTGTTATTAAAACTGAGTTTAGAACAGTAAACCAAAGAAATTCCTAATTTCTTCATGAGGGTGATTTTTGCAAAATGTTTTAAATTTTGGTATTTTTGAATATTGAATTTTTCAAACTTTTATCTATGAGAGTTGATTAACAATGGAAAAATAACTCAAAAGTGTTCATAATGATTTTTCGAATAAATCACCCCCTTCAGAGTGAGGGTTGCCCAAACTGAGGCATATTGGAAAAATGAAAGTTTTGAAATTTTTTGACTTCTTTGTCTATTAATAATTGAGATTTTTTTCTGATTGCAAGCCAATATTAGAACCAAGTTTAGAACAGGAAACCAAAGAAAATCCAAATTTTTTGATAAGGGTGGTTTTTGCAAAATGTTTTAAATTTTGGTATTATCAAATATTGAATTTTTAAAAAATTTATCTATGGGTTTTACAATAAAAAAAAGTCAAAACTGTTCTTGAGAATTGTTTTGAAAAAATCATCCCATTCAGAGTGAGGGATGTCTAAAGTTCGAAATCTTCAAAAATTTGATTTTGAAAACGTTTGCTCTCTTGTTCATGGAAAATTAGAACTTGTTTGATTGATGGCTAACATTGAAAACAGGATGAAACAGGAAAATAATTGAAATCTTCCTTCTTAGGATTGGGGTGGCTTTTAGGAGAGGCTGAAAATGTATGAATTTTGCAAATGTTGATGCCTTGCAAATTTTATTGATGAAAATCGATTAAACATAGAAAATTCTATTTCAAAACTAGAAATATGCAGAAAGTCTATTCACAAACAAATGTGTTTGAAAATTGCACAAAGAAATCTGCAGTGGAGTCAGGCATTCCATCACCGACATAATATCACAGACCCAGTGGCGGGGTGCAGGGGGTGCAACCCCCTGCCGAACGCAAAGCGCAAGTATGTATTTAGTGTTCAAATCGACCGGAAACGATAATTATATTGATGGATTATTTACATTTGATTTTGAAAAGATAAGGAAATATTTCTATGTATTCAGTACAGAAAGTATAATAAAGGAAAACATAAAGATACGGTAAGAAAAGTATTTACAAAGTGCAGGTTCACTTTTCATAATATTGATATTGCCAAATTAATTGAGACATTGTTTATAAAAGTAAACATTCACTGGAGACTTTTTTGAGGATATTTCCTGCTGCTAAGAAAGTCGCAGGGCCGGATTTATCATATTGATGCCCTTGGGCCCAATATTTTTTTCGCCCCTAGTCTGGCCAAAAAAATATAAAACTGATAGTGCATGTTTTCTCTCTGAAAAATTAAACTACTTTCCAAGTACTTCTAAATAATTATTGATGATAAGTTTCTTCTTTGGAGCCTTTCAAAAAATAATATTAAGCTTATAAGCAAATTGGAAACATCACTTTACAAATGGATTTCATCATTTTCAAGGAGTTAATTCGGTTCTCGGCTTACAAAAATTCCGTTCTATAATACTTTCAACAATTCTATATATTCATATCTGAGACTGTATCTAGATTATAATTATTTGCAAAGCAATAGATTTGGTTCAATTTAATTGAAACAAACAAAAAATGTAATTTATTTAGTTTTAGCCGCCAGAAATGAGATTCCTCATTTGTGAGAAATCCGCCAAAAATGAGAACGTTAGGAATTCAATAAGATGAAATAAATTGGTGCTGTAAGAGACAGTGCAGTAATATCATTGTCGAAGCAGGAGAGGATGTCAGTCACAGTCAGGATAAAGGTATAGAGAGAGGAGAGTTTTGCAAAACTCATGCTTTATGTTATAATTAAATAAACAATGGAATAAGAGATTCAATGAAGAATCATTAAATTTCGCTGAATCTGTAGATGCACTCACAAATTTGAGTCAAGAAAAGTCTTTCTTGAACAAATACTAAGTTAACTTATTATCTCAGAAAATTAAAAAACTTGAATAAAATTTCTGAGTCCAAGTCATCTAAAAATGATTTACTTGTACAGTCTATAACAATGTGGAAGACAGTTATAATTCTCATCTAGAAGAACTATTCATAATGCAAAAATTAATTATCAAAACCATACTTAATACGAGGTTTTTAAAAGCCTAGGACTTTTCCAACCAACTTAATTTCTGATGAATTTGATGTCATGAGGTCATGACAGTTATACAGTTGTATGTAACTAGCAGGTTCCCGTGCTTCACTAAGGGGAACATAACGGAAAAGGTTCTTTTTAGATAAAGATAGATTTTTTCAGTAGTGGACTGATCATCTTACTTGCTTCTTACGAATAAAAACAATATACTGTACATGCATATATTTTATTT
This sequence comes from Conomelus anceps, assembly GCA_948455865.1. NCBI lineage: Eukaryota > Metazoa > Arthropoda > Insecta > Hemiptera > Delphacidae > Conomelus > Conomelus anceps. The sequence goes on along the minus strand of OX418219.1, from coordinate 60,343,949 downwards.
TGTATGACGAATAGGCTCTCTCTCTCACCCTCTCCCACACTCACTCCTCGCTCTCTCTCACTCTCCCTCTCACACACATACTATCTCACTCACTCTTTCTCTCTCTCTCACACTTTCTCGTAGCGAAGCACGAGTACCTAAACGGTCTCGCCCGGTGTTTGACATGTCAGAGCATCTTCATTATCATAACTTTTCATTGTAATATGTTAGAATATCATATTATGCTTAATATGTTAGGGCGTCTCCAATTATTCCTTGATCGTACCTCATGACTTTAATGTGCGATGAGCGGTTAAAAAGAACAAAAATGTTGGGGGGTCCCAGCTCCCTCAGGGCTCAGAGGGCAAATTTTTGAAAATCCTGGGTGCCTTGAGGCAAGTGCGCAAGATTTCAAGTTTGTATGCTCAGTAGTTTGGGATGTGTGATTTCAGTCTGTCGGGCCTTAGCCTTTTATATATATAGATGAATGTACGAGGTTAAATTTATAATCAAACAGCATCCAATGGCTGTTTTCGGTACCAAAAAGTACGGACGTAAATCGCTTTCCTTTTAACTTTCCGTTGTATGTAATGGAAACAATGTATTCTTATGGGAGTGCGTTCCAATTTATCTTTACCTATACTACCAAATTTAGCCGGCAGCTGATTGTGAACGGAAAGTTGGAAGGAAAACGATTTACGTACATACTTTTCGGTACCGAAAATAGCTAATAGCCATTGGAAAGCATAGCTTTATGCAATTTCATGACTATAGTGCACATAAGAATAAATTTGGATCGAAGATTCAAATTCAAACTCATTTATTTTATTCTCCCAGTTGATACAATACATGATCATCAATATTTTGAAAGGAAATCTCTATAAAATTTAAAAAAATAGAAAGATTAAAACAAATTTTTGATGGTTGAAAAATAAAGTAATTATTGGATGAATTTTATCAAATAATTGAATAAATTGAAGAATTATTCAAAGATACAAAGATGAGATACAATTTGATAACGCTAATATGATTGTGATGTATGTACATGAAACGGTGAAGTTTATTCTTGGAGAAAGATATTCAAGGATAACATGAGAAATACAGATAGATAAATAGATGGAGAGAGAGAACGAGGAGAAAGAGAGTGAGTGAGAGAGATTGATTGATTAAATGTATTTATTAGGGGCGGAGTTAGACAGACCCTCTCTGTCACACAACTCTATACAACCCTAACAGAGAGAGACATAGTGATAAAATGAGTGAGTGATTGAATGAGTGAGTGAATGAATGAATGAATGAATGAATAAATTCATTCATTTTTGGATATGGGTAAAGCTGAAAAGCTTTTTTCACGCCCATATCCACAAAAAACATACTTGTTTACATAGCTAGAGCGTAGAATGAAAAAAATTATAAATATAATACATCTTCGAAGTATCAAACTTGATAAATAATTTCAAGTCTTGCCTTAAAAATGTCAAGAACTTAAAAAAAATTAATTCATTATGCTACTATACAGTATTTTACACAAAAAAGGAAACATCAACATGTAAATAAGAACTCACAAATTAGGGTATGAAACACAACTCAAATTAAACGTGACCTCAAGGATGTTTTTAAGGCTTCAGAAGATATTTTATCTTTTATTACTATTGGGAGGAGATTCTATGCAGAAGGACATTACTATGGAGAAGCATTTTCTATGTATCGGGATTTGCAAAGTATGGTCCCCTCCTCTTATAACTCTACCATGTACATTTCTCATTTAAGTTAAAGATTCAGCTAAAAGATTCAGCTTTTAGATAATATGTTGGTGTGTTGAATTTTAGAGAGAGATAGAGAAATAAATAGCAAGCGAGAAAGAGAGAGTGAGTGAGAGAGTGTGTGTGAGAAAGTAATTTAAAACAAAAACATACCTACTAAAAAAAAAGAAAAATCAGATTAGATTAATTTTCATGTGGAATGCCATTTTCTGTCATAGATAATAGACTATGTAATTATGATGAAAACGTCTAATTTTATCAGTTTAATAAATCTATGAAGTATTGTCAACAATGAAGATGATACATGATAATGATTATACGATAATGGGCTACGTGTTGTGTGTATGTGTGTTTGAGAGAGAGAAATATTGAGATTATTTACTTCATTCATATAAAGATAACAAAATAAATCAGCTTGAGTTCTAGATTATGCAACTTGAAAGAAATAAAAGTAATTATTTCAGTAATTTTACGGAGCTCAAGCTAAATAACTAATTATTATACAACGACATGAAGATAAGATGTGATTTGATATGATTATGATGTATCTACTACATGAAACAGCGAAATTTGAACGTGTGATTGTCCACTCTTGGAAAATTATATTCAAAGATAGCCTACCCTTCCCAATAATACTTGACCGGTTTTTGTAAAATAAATTTTTAATAAGTGAAACTAAAAACAGAATTAAAATTCCGTTTCTAAGAAAGAGAGAGAGAGAGAGAGAGAGAGAGAGAGAGAGAGAGAGAGAGAGAGAGAGAGAGAGATCGAGTGAAGGAGAGTCAGAGAGAGAAATATTGGAGATCAAAAACAGAAACAATACTGATGTAGCAATAATGTGTAGGCCTAGTATTATTCCTAGCCGAGGCACTCAAGCGGTAATTAGAAGAAAAACAATCTTAAAATATTTAAATCATTAACTTATTAAGTGAATTCATCGACTTGCAGTCAAATTTTCATTAAGAATAAGTAGAATTTACTTACTCTGTAGGCCGAACGTTTTCGAATCTTTGAGATCGTTGTAGGATCTTGAAGGATCCTACAAGGATCTCAAAGATTCGAAAACGTTCGGCCTACAGAGTAAGTAAATTCTACTCATTCTTGATGAAAATTTGACTGCAAGTCGTTGAATTCACTTAAAAAGTTAATATTAACAACGCAGTTCATCATGGAACAAGAAATCCAGGAATTTAATAAGAATCTTCATTAAAATACAAATTGGTACATTAAAAATGTAATTATACATTATACATTTAATTATTTTAATTATACATACATTAATTGGTACATTAAAAATTTTTTAAATACAAAAAAATTGGTACATTAAAATACTGTATTGGTAAAATAAGCAGATATGTAGTCAGCGCGATCGGTATATAGTAGCGTAATTTTAGGGTCAGAACTTAATTTATTATGGTTTTATACACCATCATACATCAAATGTAAAATAATCAAGCATTTTTATTTCAACATCTGTAACTAACTTTTCAAAAATGAGAAAAATCACATTTTTGGCAGTTTTTGTAAATTTCAAGTGCGATGCGCGATCGGAGAAAGTTGACCAATTGAATTTTTACCTTCAGCAGTTTTTCTTCCGATTGCAATACGAACTTTTCTAATCTCAAGCTTTAAAAAAAAAACTTAAATCAATAAAATAAAAATATATATTATAAATAAATGAATAAAAACAAATAACATTTCATAACTAAATAAATTTTTTGGCTAATTATGTATGAATAATCTAAATTCAAGAATAAAATAATCAAAAATTTGCATGCGGTAGACATTTCAAACGTAGAGGTACGAACGTACGGTAGGTATTACCGTACGCATCACCTAGCGCGTAGACATTTCAAACGTAGATGTACGAGCGTACGGTAGGTATTACCGTACGCATCACCTAGCGCCTGGCATTGCTGGCCAGAATCAACGAGTTCCGAGTTAGCCAATTCCGCCGGCGACAGAAACAGCGACTTCCTTACTTGGCCAATTCCACAAACAGACTTAGCCAGTTCCGAGTTAGCGAATTCCGCGTTCCCGCCTATGCATGTAGTACATACCTGATTGCAGCGATCCAGCTTTTATTTTTGTTGGGATCATTTGGAAATCTATAAAAACTGCGAACCTTAAACTCGCTGTAGTGTTTGCAATCAGGGACAAAGCACATAACCATTCTGTTTGATTATAAATCGCAACTAAAAATTGGTCCCATGCATTTTAAAAGGACTATAACGTTGTTTGGAAACATGTAATGGCGGATTGGGGTTTGTGACGTCACACTAACAGCGTCCATTATCTGGTGTAGTCTAGTATCTTCCTACTTTAATCTATGAACTCTCACTATTATAACCTTAAAATAATAACCTTGTAATTTATTTTGTTTTGAACTCCACGTCCGCATGGTAATAAAACTGTGAAGTATTTTTTATTTTACAATATTATTTGTAGATATTGCACTCCAAGCATATTGTGTAAATCTGAGAATCCTGCCAACTAGCTGTCAACTCTTTTTACAATATTATTTGTTGATATTGCAATAATTGCACTTGAAGAATACGGTATTGTGTTAGTGAAGTTCTGTCAATTAGCTCAAGCTATTGAAAAATGAATGGTGATGTGATATATGGTTCATTTTTAAAACTGCACAAACATCAGTTGATTACTTCTGGTGTTCCTGAACATTTTTGGAGTTCTCTCTTCATAAAATTAAGCGATAATATATTCGATGCCGGCTCAACTTTCTCTATTTTGGAGACACACCATGGTGAGGACAGTTCTGAAGCTCGGAAGCGTATTGTAGTTGTAATTAGTGAAAACGGAGTTAGCAAGACTGATCCTAGACACATTTATCTAATCGATCATGCTTGGACATACAAACCCAATGAAGCAAAGGAACAACTCATGAACATTCCTGGATTATTAGATAGAATGTGCAAAATGATGAACATTGAGTCGTCAGAATCAAGTAATGTCGCTGAGAGTGTTTACTCGGAAATGTGGAAATATAATCAGACTTATAGCATTGCTTCTGGACCCAACATTGAGGATAAACTCCCGGTTTGGTATATAATGGATGAGTTCGGTTCTGCTGTCCAACATTCAGATGATCCCAATTTTCGTATCGTCCCGTTCGCTTTTGCATCAGAAGGAATTACCTACTCTATATTGTTCCCTATCAAAGACGTAGATGTTGATGAAGAGGTGACAAGGGACTATGTTGAAGGATTTTCAAACGAAGTAGTTAGGGAATGTTTATTAGCTCCTTGGTTTCCAAGGGATTTCAAGCACATTAATTTCCTTCCAGTCGAACCATCCGCCGAATATTTCATGAGTGGTCGGATTAATGAATCTCTTCCTGTCCTAGATTTGCTGCGCATACCTGCAAATCTTCGCACTGTCTGCACTTTGAAAGTTTATTCAGATTATAAGTTTGTGAATATGTACTTAACTGATCCAAGATTTGAAATAGTTAATAATGAAGAAGAAGCTCATATTTTATGGTACACCAGTCATTTCATTGATTTTGAAAATTTTAGTATCGATAGCCCACATAAATTCGTCAATCAGTTCCCCTATGAATTCGTATTGACCGTTAAAGACTTGCTTGGAGTTGTTTGTAGAAGGACAGCCAAAGGACATGAGACTTATGACCCTGAAACATTGGATATTCTCCCATTGTGGCTACCTGAAACTTTCAATCTTAAGACCGAATTGCCCCAATTCATAAGCTACTATCAAAATAGAGAAGAAAAAGACCTTGATAACCATTGGATATGCAAACCATGGAACTTAGCTAGAGGATTAGATACTATGATTTCCAGTGATTTGAGCCTTATTGTTAGACTCTCGTGTAGTGGACCTAAAATCGCTCAAAAATACATTCATGATCCACTTTTATTCCATAGACCTGAAATTGAAGGAACTGGTCTTGTCAAGTTCGATATAAGGTACATTATTGTACTCAAGTCGGTTGAACCATTGCAAGTGTATGCTTATAAGAACTTTTTTCTTCGTTTTGCCAACAAACAGTTTGAATTGAACGATTTCGATGATTATGAGAAACATTACACTGTTATGAACTATACTGGAAAATCAAACTTAAAAAAGATGCTTTGTCACGAATTTGTTGAAAAATTTGAGGAACGTTTTGCGGACAAACACACGTGGGATAGTGTAGAAAAAAAAATATTTGTTATGATTAAGGAAATTTTTCAAGCTGCAATCTCTGAGAAGCCTCCATGTGGAATTCCTCACAGTCCGCAGTCTCGAGCTGTATATGGAATGGATATGATGCTATCATACTCAGCAAACAAAGACATTCAACCCAAAGTTCTTGAAATAAATTGGATTCCTGACTGTCAGAGGGCTTGTGAGTATTATCCTGATTTCTACAATGACATTTTTGCCCTTTGCTTTCTGAATGAAGAAAGACCTGTTTTTGAGAAACTATGATGTAACTTGATACTTTTCAATTTAATAAAATATTTATTGTACCGGTATTGATATTTAATGGAAAAATTTAATTAACCTCAAGATTCCCTCCGCGAACAGTACTATCAAAAAACTTGTCTTTGTAGCCCAGTTCAATTTTTTTTTTGTGAAGTTGTTACAACTATTCTATTTCAAGCAATTATTTAAAAAATTGATTCAGAACTTGTAATTAACAAAAAAAAATTTTGAAAGAGACTTCAAATGAAAGTCTTACCTTTAAGTTAAATATTATTTTACCTTCGCCTTTTAATAATATTTCAATTTCCTTTAAGTAATATTACATTCATATGATAGCCCTATCTTTACTGACTGCTTGTTCACTGATACAACTTGATCATTACAGACAAAAAAAAAACAAATACACTTGTGATCAAGTTAGAAGTCAAGATAGGAAGGTCTAAATTTTAACTTATCCACTAAATACTTGAGAAAATTATTAGATTTAGTCAAAATAATTAATTTTTTATTCCATAAACTACTAAATTACTGTTGGTTACAATTAAAGTATATGCATGCTTGGTGTCGTGATGCAGGACGACATTTTGTGAAACACAGAAATTAATTAAACTGTGCAAATAAAATCAAAGGTGAGGTCTAAATTCATGATTTCAACGTAATCAACTTCTGTGCTCCACGAAAAATCATCGTGAGTCAGATCACCAAACCTGCATTTTCATTTGAAGTAATGATAATCAAGCTTTTAATTACTATTGCTAATTAAATGCTAATTCATATTCAATTAAATATATTTGGAAAAGAGTACACAAATGACTTTTATTCAGGCCTGGCGCAAATAGAACGCAGTCACTGCGTTACTTTTTGTAATACACAGAAATTATTATTATTATTATTAAACAGAATTTATTAATTTCGAATTCCTTTTACGGGATACAAGCCGATATGGCCAAGTTGAAAATGAATGCTCCTGTGCAGAAAGGTCTCCATGGTCTAGTGGTCAAGGCGCTCAACCGGCAATTGAGAGGTCCGTGGTTCGATTCCCGGTGGTGACTGATATTTTTGTACAGTAGCATTCATAGATTCCCATCAGCTTTTCAATGCTGTTGTCAATATCCGCCATTGCGGAAGTCTTCAGTATAAAGTAATAGCAATTAAAGGAATTCAAAATTAATAAATTCTGTTTATGTATATTTGTCAGTTTATTCAATTGTCAGTCACTTCAAACTAACTTATTATTATTAATTGTTTGGCAACAAAGTCAAGTCAGGAGAGCCATTGGCTTGAATGGCCGCCTTATTTGCAGCTGATTTTGGATCGGGTTTCACAGAGTGCACCTAGAACCGAACTAAATTACATCCAATGTTTTTGGTTATTAGGCTAAATTGAAAATTCACACTCAATATTAAATAGAAATAAATAAATGATAGCACACAAATAGAAGCAAGTGACTCAAACTGTGACTTCACTGTCGTTTGTATTTGTGGAGTATTGTTTATTTTGTCTAGACCATCTAACTGTCTAGAGAACCATCAATAAAATTGATTTCATTGATGGAAACTACTAGAGAAAAAGCATAGACGAACCATCAAGGTACTTACTCCCTGATCTATGGTAATAGCGTCAATTCATTAATGAAAACTGTGCTCATGCACAGTCCATGTAGTCAGAAGTCAGAACTTGGCAGTGCAGCATTTGATTTTTGTTTAAAATGCAGTTCGTCAGGTTTAGCATGAGCTGTGACCTTGAGTTGCGCAAGTAGCACTGGTGGCAATTGCAGTGGAGGGGGGGAGCTATAGCCTCAGTCTGTCACCAACTGCCATAGAGATAGTTTTGTATTGTACATGCAGTTATAAAACATTTTCTGCATTCCTACATGCATTGTTGGTAGTCTACGTTTGTGAACGCCTGGAGACTGAGCTTTCTGCCCTGTCACCACAACCATGGCACCTGACAAGGTGGCAATGTTGCTTCTTGTCTAGCACAGCTCACAACTCTTGACCTGATGAATTGTGTTATGGCAGATGGGTTTCAATCATATAAATTAATAACATACATTAATAGATAGATGGTATCAGTGCGTGGTGTTCTCTGAATAACTTCTGAACAGACTCAGTACCAGCAGCCCTAGCAATTGCAGGGGTCATACCCATCGACTTCTGGCATGAGAGCACAAAGCCATATTAGGTTCACTTCTGCAGAAGTAGGAAAATTGGCAGAGATCAAGCTGCAATTCTGACCCACAATCTTGTCATGGCAGCAGAGGTGAGTGCAATGAGAGCAGAGATAGGTAGACTTTGAGGTTCATAAGAGATCTGGTCCACCAGGGGGCATGGTGGAGTGAAATTCTACCTCACCCAGTTCCTTGCAGGTTCTGGCTACTTTTGTGAATACCTTCTCGGTATGGGGAAGGTCAGTTCTCCAGATTGGCTCTTCTGTAATGGTAAGGTGGACAATGTGGAGCACACTTTTTTCAAGTGTTTCCACTTTACAGGCCAGCGGATGTTGCTCCAAAATGGTACATCAACACCTGGCATTGTTGTCCCAGAAATGCTGCAGAGTCACGAGACTTGGCTAGCTAATATGCAATAAATTTATTACAGGTTAAAGGTGAGGAAGGAATAGAATAGAATATTTATTGTACAATTGTTTCAAGGCTAGAGCCTATTAAAACACAAAATACATTACAATTATATTACAAAGAATGAATAATTCTACTTTTGCGCAAGTAATAAACAAAAATTTGAATTGAAATAAATATAAAAAATAAAATAAGTAAAAAAACATAAAAATGAAAAGAAAAAAAATCAATAAAGCTAAAGTACAATGTAACTTATTTAAATGAAATTAACAGTATTAAAAATTAAATATAGTATGCTTTTGCAATGAATTTGAGGAATAACGTTTTCATAATATAATAACTAAGAAAACATATATTTTTTGTATCTAACAAATAATTATACAATCTTAACTTGAATGAATGAATGGATGGAGATGAAATGACTCGGAGTAGCAGTAAGTTCCATAGGCGTGAGGCAGTCACTAGAAAGGATTTGTTGAACATTTCAGTTCTATGGAGGGGGATCTGCAATGTAAAACAGTAAGACCGAGAAGGATGTCGTTTGTTGGGCAGAGTTAAGCTGTTGGGGGGGGGGGGGGGTCTCGGGTCTTGTCCCAAATGGGTTATGTTGTGTCCTTTTTTGTGAGATTGTCCCTCCTTTCTATCTTCTGATTGGGGGGGGGTCATGACCCCCCTCTCTGGGACCCCCATGATTCATAGCAAGCGAAGGCATAGCGTGTTCAGGTTTTTAGTCTACAATTAGCGGTATCATACTTTTGCTCAAACTCTCGAGCTTAATGCTCAATGGTACCATCGAAGGAACAAACAAAATTGTTAATGATTCATGACATGCTAGAGCAACGTGAACTCTACCATTCTACAGTATGCGCTTGATTCTGCGAAGGTGATTTTGATCGAGCATGCTAAACGAACTATGCAAGCCGTGCTGAGTACAAGGCCTCAGGCGGCTCAGGCCTCTAAGTTCACGAGATAATTATGCATTCATGCCAATTGATCTTGAAAAACTACATGTATCTTTTGGTGGTATGTTACGGTACTTGTTTATTTAATAGAAAAAGTGCTTAACTGCCAAAGCATGTAACTTAGGCCTTGTTGTTCATGATTTGAACCAAATAATTCTATGTTCCCTCTACATATTCAATTCATAAATCGTAATAATATATTTAATCAATTTGAAAAGCATAGTTTGTGACTAAATTATTGTTTTGAATTAATGATGAATGAACAAAAAGACAGATTCCTTCCAGAACGATGCTGCAGTGATCATGAGAGCATCGGTCGAGAAACTAACCTACAAACACCAATTTGAGTTGATGGCCCCTGAAAAATGAAAAGTAGTCCGCCATCATTGTGATGATGACACGGTGGTAGTGTTTTTAGTTCAAGGGGCGTTGTAAAGCGTATTTCTGCTATTTACAAGTGCTATTGTGAAGAAATCTTATTTATTTTTACAACCATCTTCACTATATTGAAATCCTTTTTTGAGAATCTGTGTAAAGTGAGTATTCGTGTCCATTAACTAAACAATCTATTTTTCTAGGCTTGCTTTACAGATGTTAATCTTATTAATTGAATTCAAAACATTTTGACCTGTCCTCAACCATTTCTGTCTATTTAATGTCATCTTCTTCAGTTTGGTGTCAATTATTTATGTGTGATATATAAGTATGAATTCCAGTTTAGTATTGTTTATGCATACGGTATTTAAACCTCTGTAGGTCGATTAAACTATCATCATAGGCCATAACCAATAACTAACTCACCGATAAGTTATCTTGAACATTTTCGTTATTGCATTTTTATGGATAATTTTTTTTGAGGTTGTTTACTACGTAATTTACATGTGAATTATTCATTAAATTTGTATTTACCTACATTTTCTGCGAGCATTAATAATATTGTTTGATGTGATAGGCTGTTTAGGTTAGGAAATGTCATTCTACCAAAACCTCTTTACTTGGAAAATTGCGAAGCCGACAGGATGGTTATGAATGTTATTACTTATAACGAAATAAGGGTTGCAGTTCGATATCCCATCCACTGAAATAATCACAGGAGTTTCGATACCGGATGGAAGTATCGATACTGTCATGCTTATCAACACACCTGTTCTGTCTGTATCATCCAAATAATACGAAACTGCTGATAACGTGGTACGTTGCGTTTTTACACTTGACAACCGTATAACGAGACAACTAGTGCTATTATGACTAGGCTACCAAATTTTTTGACAGGTAAGAGCGAATGGTCAGAATGCTCCTTTATTAATTCGTTACAGTAAATTTTACCGGTCAATTACCGGCCGCTTAGAAAATATCTGCCACTCACTCTTCTAACCTGGAAAATAAGTGTCTGCTTCAAGTTTTCAACTCTAGTTCATTACCGTATCACGAAACGATTAGTTGGGTTTTTGTCTCTTTTTTTCAAAATCATGTGATGTTTGAAAATTGTTGAGAAATTACAGATTTAAAGGGCTGTCATCTCCCTGCGTGTATTAAATTTTATCGTTCTCGAGGATTCTGTCTTGAGATATTGCCCGTTACGAAGACATTCGTTGGCCGATATTAGGATGGTTCATCATATGGACATGGGTTGAAAAAATAAGTATTACTGTAAATTTTTGAAGGTTTTCTTTGTTACTAGTGAAATATAGTTGACATTCACATTACTGTAATAAAGCATTGTCATTCCCTTTCATAACTTGAGATTATGTCTAGACATAATTATCTTAAATATAAATATTGGAATATAAAGTCAAAATCATTCTCAATTGGTAGGTCTACTTTAGAATAGTGTGTACTCGGATTGTAAGCTAATGTTAAAACGTCTAGATACCCTGAACATTCTTAGGTGGGTTTCAAACAACCGGGAAGTAATTTTACAGCAGATAACAGAGTATTTTTGCTGGTCAATCTAATCGGTCACCCTTACAAAGTTGGCCCAGGAGTTCGTATCTGACTGAACAGATACCTGCTACGGCTCACGGCCATCACTTCCCTAATTTAAATCTTTGAAGCCTGATGGCAATTGTCTAACTAGTCGATTGACAGCGTCATAATGACTCATATACTAATTTAGTATGACTAACGTCTTGGACTATTCATTGAAAAAATTACTGATTTAGCGGGCTGTTTGAGACAATCACAATTATGAATCATCCCGAACGTCAAATGTTCAGAGTCTAGTTACCCTGTACTCGTTCTTACAGTTTTTATGTACGTTACTTGATTTGTTATTCTTACAGCAATGGAAGTCGGAGACCAGAAAGACGGTGAATTAGTAACCAACAAATCACCAAAAAAGCAAGTGAGAGTGTATCCGCGTTCATCCAGGTCCAAGTTAAAGAATGAAGGTAATGTCATTTTACTGTATTTTCAAAATATCTTGTTTCCATTTTTTTTTTATCTCATCTTGCTGTAGGTTAAATCTCTCTTGGTCCGTCATCATGAAATACCTGCAATGAAATAGATTATCTGTAATGTTTTCGTGAAGAAATAGTTGAACAATGTAATATCAAAACTGACACTGTTGTCAGACAGTGTCAGTTTTGAATAGTTTTAAATACAGTTTCAGTTCTAATATTGGAAATAGATTACTGCCAACTCAGGCTATTGGGAAGTGATAGCCGCGAGCCGTAGCAGGTATCTGTTCAATCAGATAGAGATAAGCTGAGTTCTCGTAGGTCCTGTTTGTAACGGTGACCGATTAGATTTGCCAGCAAAAAAAGACACTGTTCTCTGCTGTAAAATCACTTCCTGGTGGTTCGGAACCCACCTAAAACTGTAGGTCCATCTCATCAATCACCGTCATCCAACTCATTACCCACGCATAGGTCTCAGACCTATGTGGGCTTCATCCTCAAAAAAAAACCATCATTATTTTATCATGAATACATCTTCTCTAATTTTTTTTCGACTTTGCTCTCAAATTCATTCAGCTCTTCAATTAGTAACTTCAGCTCAATAAAAAACTAGAGAAAAAATTTTTAATAGAAAATTTTATATGATTTATTATTCCTACGTATCACAACGATTTTCCATAAATTTGATTGCCAGATTTCAGAGCAAATAAGTATTTTTAGTTTTTAAATTTTGATAAAGCCTACAGTATAAAATATATATATTGGCAAGTTGAGTGTATCCAAATATTTATTTATTGTGATAAAAATTCGATGCGTTTATGAACACTCCTTCAGTGTCTCTTGACTTGAGGGACTCTCAAATGATTATATAAATACACTGCATTTAAAAAGTCTCTCGAATCAAGAGATATCGAACGAACGTTTATAAATACGGCCCTTAGAGTCCCAAACTGCTTTCTTTGGAAATTTTGACATGGTTACATTATATTGTTTTAGATTGTTCATGAGCTCGTCCAATCAGTCTTATTACACCAAAACGTTATCAGACGGTTTAGTATTCCTAATCTATTAATTGCTATGAAATTAAACTGAAATAATTTTAATTCAAACAGGTATAGGAAGATAATTAAAAAATATTATAAATTGTCTTGAAATGATGAGAAATAAAAACTTATAATAAATTGTGATGTCACAAATAGTCCGCTAGATCAGTCATTTTTAAATGACTAAGCCCGGTTTCTGAGTTGTTCATTAAGTTAAATGGATCATTAACTCAATGCTGAAGCAATGGGTTAATGATCCATTAAACTTAATGAACAACTCAGAAACCGGGCATAAGACATTAGTCATACTAAATTAGCATATGAGTCATCATAACGCTTTAAATCGACTAGTTAGACAATTGGTATCAGGCTTTGAAGGTCTAAATTAGGGAAGTGACACCTGCGAGTTGTAGCAAATGTCTGTTCAGTCAGATAAAGTAAGCTACATACCCTGGGCTCTCTGTAGTGCTGACCGATTGGATTAGCTAGCAAAAAATACTTTTTTCTTTGTTGTAAAATAATTATTGTTGGTCCAACTCATCAAACGCCTAAACCATTACTCACGCACTGGCTTCAGACCTATGTGGGCTTCATTCTCCAAAAACTCACAAAAATTTAAAAGAATTGTTAGAATTATAAAAAGTACAGCACTGTTTATTTATTTCTAGAAAAGAAGAAAAATAAAATATATATAATTTTGTGTGATCTATAGTAGTGACTAATTCCTAATTAGAACCATAAGAAGCACCATACTGTAAGTAGGTAACAAAAAGGAAAATAGAAAATAACATCTTGTGTGCTCTGTAATACATAACAAATTAGTGTTCATGGTCTTCTTGTAATTTTTATTAATTTAATTTTCTATATTTTTATTAATTTGTTCTAGGTGATCCTCTCGAAGTCGCTGAAGAAGAAAATCCAGTTAAAAGTAAGTATGACATGAATTGAAAACCCTGGTTTTTTATCTTCCCATTTTAAGTACTTCATTTATCCATCAATCTATCAGTATTTGGGTCCTCCATAAAGTATTTGTTAGATTTTTGAAATCTAATAATAAGAAACTTTATTATTAGTTAATATTTATTATTGAAATTGCCTTGTTAATCGTACACTCGGCTTTTATTTAGTGCGCTGTGTGATCCAGGTTCATTTCCTAGTTAGATCTGAATTTTCTTCTCAGATCTATTCGCCCTATACATTTAACGACCATTTTTGGAAAGACGTATTCCTAATGAATAGAATTTGATGAGCTTATCTTGACTTCTTATGTTGATGTTTTATTAACTGTAGGGTTGTTGCTTTATAATAATTTAGTCTTCTAAAATAGCATGTTCAATGGGGAAGTGATAGCCGAGTGCCGTAGCAGGTATCTGTTCAACCAAAGATAAGCTACGAAACTCCTGGGCGCTCTTTGTAAGGGTAACCGATTGGATTGGCCAGCAAAAAATACTCTTCTCTGTTGTAAAATCACTTCCCGGTGGTTTGGAACCCACCTAAAACTGTAGGTCTAACTCATCAATCACCATCATCCAATTCGTTACCGATGCACAGGTCTCAAACCTATGTGGGCTTCTTCCTCCGAGAAAAAAATGACAGTTTCAGATGAATTGAATTACGGTATTGTTAATAATTATTGTGCTCAGAAATGACTATTCAAGATGATAAAAAATCAAAACTAGTCAATAAATACTTAGTTCTGTTAGTAGGTTCTTCATAATTTTTAATAGCCTATTTTCAAAGATAAATTGGAATGGTCACATAGATAAAGTTGCAATTACGTTGAGTAAGGGTCTGTTCATGCTGAGGAAGCTGAGAACTTGTGTAAGCTCACATGTTCTACGGACAGTTTATTTCTCCATAGTCCATAGTCATTCAAATTATGGTACCTTGATGTGGGGCTATCAGAAACACAGCATTCAATTATTTAGACTACAAAAAAGGCTGTAAGGTTAATATGTGGTCTTCCTCCCGGAGGTCATTGTAAAGATAGCTTTAAATCAGTGGTTCCCAAAGTGGTCCATGTGGACTCCCTGGGGTCCACGGAGACCTGCCAGGGGGTCCATGTCAGTGAAAAATGAAATTGGGGGTCCATGATATGTTAAGGGGGGTCCACAATAGCGAATGTCTTTGGATCGGGGCTTGGTATATGCTATGTACAATCTAATATCAAAACTGAAACTGTATTTCTAAGTAAATTAGGATTTTTATTTTTTACTCACTTGTACTGGAGATACTGGAGGTGCATTTCTAGTTGCATTTCACTTCTAAACAGAATCTTCATCAGCCTAGAAGTGAAATGCATCCCTCTAATATCTCAAGTATTCGTGAGTAAAAATCATAATTCAAATAGGAATTAATTTTTTTTTTAATATAAGATTGTTCATCAAGTTTTTGTAATGGAAAACATCACAGAGTACCAGTAGGCTACTTATGTACTTGTATAATACTGTTATACGTACATGCAAGCAAGTATTATATCTATTTGAAATAATAGCCCTTTCCACGAAAACATTTCTAAATCAGATAATTCATACTTAGTTTTCTTATATTTGAAAATTATAAGCCTTCATTGTTAGGTGACTAAAAAGCTCAGGCCTACAAGATATAAATTTCCGTTTTTAGTTGTATTATTTTGAGAAAAACAAGCCCCATATCCTTTAATTATCTTCTATTATATTTTAAAACTATTAACATTTACTGGTATATCACTAAACAAGTCAGGTACTTAATATTTCAAGCTATTTTCAGCAATATTGTTATAAGCAAAATTCGCCTCATATATTTTAAAGTTATAAACAAAAGGAGCCTCGTATTTATATTTGAATGAAATTCTATCATATTTCAAAAAGGAACGTTTATTGGTAGGTCACTCAACAATTTAGGTACGTACCAAACTATTCAAGTTATTTCAGGTTTATTATTATGAGAAAAGGAGCCTAATGTCTTCAAATAATCAAAACATTCTAGCAAGCTCTTGCTTATTCAATTAATTGTTCAAAATTATTCTGATGGATAACAAACCTATGCACAATAAATTACATTTACTTCGAAAATAAATTCTAGCTATATTATAAGTGTTTAGTTTTTATTTTCCACGTTTACAAGAACTTTTAATAAGGTCTAATAAGCTTCCTTTTATTACGTATTTGATAATTTTAAATCGAACTAGTAATCTTAGTAATCTAATCAAATCTAATAAATTTGTTCTTTTCTTTTGATTAACTTTTTTGGAGTCAATTTTTAATATTTTTGTTAGAACACTCCATTACTGTCATTGGTGTAGCGACGATGGGGGAGGGGGGGTCCAGGTTAGAACGCCCCCTTTAGCCTGTGAAAGAGGCTCCAAAAATGAGTAGGGAGACATATCAATAAAAATACGATAATATCGGTTACTGGAGGTGAAAAAAAGTTTTCATATGTGAAGAGTAGCTTAAATAATGTTACAGCAAGAAAAAAAACTATAATTTTAATACTTTAATTAACTTAGAAAATACTCTAATCAAAGCTATAGAGGGGATGAGGCGAACAAGGCAAGTTTTCTTGGACCTCAACGTCAATGGGCCACATCATTTTACAAATGTAAGCAAGTGATAACAAAAATAAAATAAGGTCCCAAATTGTACTGCTAGGGGCCTCCAGGGCCTCTTTTTTTCAGTTTTCCAGTATAGTCATGCGAAGTAGAGATTCAAATAGGCTGCATCTAGAATATTTTCAAATTTCAACGTTTATACATAAGAGTTCCCTAATTGCCTCGGTTTTGGGCCTTCAAAGACTCCACGATGCTGGTGGGTCCCAGTATTTTTGGAACAAACATACGTTTGAATTTCCCCAGACTACTTGAAGGGAGAAAAGGTCTCTTAATGTTTTTGCAGACGGGCTTCGAATGCTCATTTCTGTTATAATATGAGGGTTGATAGCCACAATAAAAGCTGAAAGTTGCACTTTCAAGAACGTGAGAACAATTGTTTTCAGAATCCCCAATGCTTTGTCACCATCTATTTATGGAATTACAAAATTACTATAAGTTAAAGTTTGGAATTGGATGTGTTAATAATTCATTCGCTCTTTGCTAGTTGAATCAAGTTTCATTCAGTCATATAATTTTTATATTTTTACAAATTTTGCATATTCCAGAACTAGTGAATATTTCGATGCGAATTCAAGAGATAACACAAAAATAGAAGAAAAGTTTATTGCTCTCTCTGGTGCAACTCAGTGAATTTTCCCTAGCTTCCACACCTTTTTCATGGAATGATTTTCAGTTAGCTTTATAAAAATAGTATTTTTTAGATTTTATACATAAACGAAAAGTGGGTTCAAGTTCTTAGGAAAACGACTCATAAAAGCAGTGATTTATCGAATTTAAGCTTTCAATTTACCCAATTTATGAACTTCATTTTAATAAATACTTGTATAAAATTAATGATTTTAAGTCTCAAATCAAGCTCTCAGCATCGAAAATTCAAAATTTTTACCATAATGTGGTCTAAAATAAATAAATGGATTAATGCTTGTCTAGACATGAGTAGAATCTCTTGTGATACAACGTTAGAGGGACTACTTATTAAAAATTTTTTTGGGGGGGGGGGGGGAGAAATTCTCTCTATCACATTTCATTAACAATGAGTGTCGTGTTTGCCCACATTGAGCAGCCCTGCTAATTTTAATAGATGCGAATGTTGCAATTACTACAAAGAACACAATGTTGATAATAAAATACCGGCCATTATACTTCTTGGGTTCCATTAATACTATTTCACTATAATCAAAAACAATATGTCATACTATTTGATTATTTCAATTCAAATTAGACTATATTACAAAAATTCACTAAGTTTATGTGCTTTTTAATGTTTTCTTCACCACAATTTGAATTGGTTACTGTGAGCAGTAGTAGACCTACTTCATCAGCTTTAAAAACACATTTCAACTTATAGTTTGAAAAAAATTAATGACATTTATGCAGGGGGTCTACCTAAACCAAAAATCATGCTAAGGGGTCCATGAGGCAAAAAAGTTTGGGAACCACTGCTTTAAATCGATAGGAGTAATGATACTTCCTTCAATTTTTGTTCATCAATGTCTGACACATGTTAAAGAAAATTATAATTCGTATGTTCAACAGAGTATGTGTCACAATTACAATACCAAGGGTAGTGTTAAATTTTTCTAAAACTAAAAAAAATTATTATGTTTCCTTAAACTTTTCATTACTCTTCCTGATAATATTAAACTCTTACCAACAGCTATCTTTAAGAATAGAGTTAAACACTTATAGCTGCTGAATCCAATGTATAAGGTAAGTGGATTTGATGAAGTGATGAATTTATCTTATATCTCAAAATATATTAGGTATTGGATGCAGATTTAAAAAAATGGAATTGACACTCATTTATCGACTGATTTGTAAATTGTATTTTGAGTGTAATGATGTTAATGTACCTATGCAATAAATAATAACCTTGAATTTTATTTATTTTTTTTAAATTTTTTATTGTATGGAAAAATGAATTGTGTAGCAATTTCTATTTTGAATTAAAATTAAAATTGAGTTAATTATACATTAATTATTATTAGTGTACAGAATATTTGAGATAAGATAAGAATATTAAGAAACCATGTTACTATGTGGAATCGATTTGATTCTTTTTGCTTCATTTTTCTCAACAACAGTCTCTTCAAATAACTGATGTTAGTAGAATCTTCATGAAGATAAAACATCTCCATTTTCCCTATTTTACATTTTTTGCTTTGTCTAATTGGTGTTTTTTTTTCAATTCATTCAGCAAAGTCAAAATCTCGGACGACAAGATCATCTCGTAAAGCCAAAACCGAGGATTCAGCCGATGTCGTTTTGGGAAGCGAGATGAATCTAGAATCAATAGAAGAAGAAATTTCAACAAATAATCGGACGCCTGTCAGTCAAGAATCTGCTGAAATTGAAAATTCAGAGAATACCGGATCGGATGGTAATAGACAACAGCATCAGTGTGGAACATGCCCAAGAACATTCATTACGATCAGGGTAAGCGAATTAGTAAATTACTTATTTTTTTCATTGCTGATGATGCCCATGTGAGTCCGAGACTTGTGCGTGGGTAATGAGGTGAATGATTACACATAAATGCCTGACGGTGGAGCGGGATTCGAACCCACGACCACTTGAACGACAGCAAGCTGAAGTTGCGACGCCTCAACCAACTGCGCTAAGCGGCCCGCCGTATACTTCAATGTATATTTGAAAAAATACTCGGAAGATATGCCAACCTCAAACAAAACGCTTGCTGCTAACAGCAGCTGTGCTATTTTATAACAAACAAAACTTCTAATATCAAAACTGACACTGTATTTCTATTTAATATATGATTTTCACTTACTTATACTGGAGATATTGGAGGGATGCATTTCACTTCTAAAGAGAAGCTTTGGTGAAGAAGCCTGAATGATGAAGCTTCTTTTTAGAAGCGAAATGCACCCTTCCAATATCTCCAGCATAAGTGAGTGAAAATCATATAGCCTATTAAAAAGAAATACAGTGTCAGTTTTTATATATTGTTCATAAAGTAACGTTCACACCATTGTTCGTCATGGAGAAATCACAGAAACAAAACTTGTATTTATTTATTTATTGTGACAAATTTACAACGAATGTGAAGGCGCAACAGACTTAAGTCCAAAACTGCAAATTTTGAATAAATGTTACATTGTCCAAAACATTGAGGTTAGCACAGACTAAAAATTTAAGATTTGCCTAAAACATTCACTCAATAAATAAAATTTAAAAGTTCACTTGAAACTACAAATAGATACGTGTAGCTGCTTTGTTGTTTAGCTAGATTAAATGACAAAAAGGTAATTTTTATAGCTTATCATGGGCTCTTACTGTCACATATTAGGTATGCTATCTTAGTATGGAGTAATTCATCAAAACAAAATTTTGATAGGGTGTCTAAGATCCAAAAGAAAGCTGTTAGATGTATGGAAAGAGTAAATAGATTAGATTCATGTAGACCGGTGTTCAAGAGACTTGGTCTCCTAACTGTACCCTGCTTATATATATATGAAGCTACTTCATATTTAAAAAGTGTGATTTTAACCAAAATCTTGACGTACACGATTATAATACAAGAAGCCGAGGAGATTATCACTTGGTGAGTCACAATAGTAGCTTATTCAAACAAAACCCCAGTTATTTTGGTAGGAAACTCTACAACAAGTTACGGTAATTTTTAAAGAGTCTTTAAAATTTAGAACTATTTAAAAAACAATTGAAAAAATATTTAGTTGAAGCTTTTTATAGTGTACAAAAGTTTCTTTCACATAAAAATTAAGCCTCACCTCAACATCATCATCAATCATTTATTTATTTACAAGTTCCAAATAAAGGTCCCGCTAAACCTTGTGGGTTTTTCAGCCGGTGCCAACATAATATAAATTACAAAATGGAAATCAATTATATAATACAAATTACAAATTACAAATTACATAAGAGCTTAGGAGCCTGTACAAAACTTCTATCATCCAAACTGCTATCAAGATGTACAAAGTTAAGATTATACAAGACCATCATACAGCCGGTATTATTGTATGGCAGTGAGACATGGGTCCTTTCCAAAAGAAATGAAGGACGATTAATAGTTTTTGAGAACAAGGTTCTGCGGAAAATCTTTGGCCCAGTATGTGAAGATGGAGTTTGGCGCATAAGAAAAAACAGGGAATTACGTGCCCTATACCAAGAACCAGATATAATAGCCCTCATAAAAGCCAAAAGAATTAGCT
Organism: Conomelus anceps; assembly: GCA_948455865.1. NCBI lineage: Eukaryota > Metazoa > Arthropoda > Insecta > Hemiptera > Delphacidae > Conomelus > Conomelus anceps. Next base: position 60,322,997 of record OX418219.1, on the reverse strand, counting down.
GGTTAGGTCATGTGCTTCGTAGAGAGGAGGGAACAAGGCTGAAGGAGGTGTGCAAGGCCGTACCTGCAGGAAGGCGACCATTGGGAAGGCCTAAATTAAGGTGGCTTGACCAAGTTGGGAAAGATGTTGTCAGGTGTGGAGGAACAATTGAAATGGCAGAGGACAGAGAAGAATGGAGGAGGCTAATCTACGAGGCAAAAAATCGACTGAGATTTGTGACGCCCCAGCAGTAAGTAAGTAAGTAATATAGTTATATAGTAATTATGGTACCTAGTGTATAATTGTTAATCTGACTTGTCTTATACTCCTTAACTGGAATCTTCAAGACGTAATCTACAAAAAAAAGTCGGTGTTGCAGAATCCACACCTATCTGCTTGTCGGTACTATAATTTCCAGAGGCTTCTCAATGTTTCTATTTACACGATCTATAGAAGATTACATAAAAACATTAGAAGATTGTTTATTATGCTTGAATTTCATAGAAACGCAACGGAGAAGGATGATAAACAACAAATGCACGTTATCAGCGTAACCGGAAGCACTGTTGACATAACCAGTAGCGTAGAATAATGTTTTCTTGTTTCTTGCGTTCCTAACAGTACCATGTATTGTGACGTTGGCGATGCATTGTGAAATGTTGTTTTATGTCAATAAATAAATTTCTATTCTATTTGATCTTGTAATATTACTTTCAGGGTCTAAGAAGACATTCATCAAGCTGTAAGGGGCTGTTAGCTAAGACTCCATCATCCGAAGCAGCCACATCTGAAGCGTCGAGTTCGCAAAACAAAAGAACTGCGTTGTCAGCAAAAGCTGACGAAGTTGCAGCTGCCACTGCTGCGTCTATTGCATCTGAATCTATGGATGAATCAATGGACACATACTTGTATGACTCGCACCACTCCTCGGATGAATATTATGATGATGATGATGACGACATGTCCTCAGATTATATGAGTAAGGCAGCTGAATACAATTCTATCAATAATATATTTATTTATTTATTCATTACAAAATACCATCAAGCAAAGGCGTAATCGGCTATTGCTCACAACTTTACAAATTCCTAAAAAAAAAGAAATAAACATTTTAGGTTATGTTTCTAGTTATTTTATTCTAGTAACTAGTATATTCTAGTTGAGTAGACATTTCCCTACCTAGTAAAATTATCCATTCCTTTCAATACATTATACAGTAGAATCCCGGTAATTCGACTTAAATGGGACCAGAAGTACCAAAGACTCATGGAGCACCCCGAGAAGATTGTGTTTAAATTAAAAATTCAGTGTTTAACTAAAGTTCGAGTCTAAGTTAGTAAAGTTCTAGTCTAACTGAAGAAATAGGACTTCAATTATAGGACTTATAATATGGGTAAGAGCATCGAAATAGTATGGAAACATGGAACACATGAAACATGGAAGACATGGAGACTAGAAAAATATTGTTCCAATTGAAACTTGAGTATCAATAAAGAAATATGGTTCTATCAGAGTGCTTATAAATATGGAAAAGATTACTTAAAATAGAAATAGTACTCGCACTCACACGTATCAACAGATTTCATTTTTACGTCTGAAATTTGAAGGCGTTATGAACAATCGTCAATATTGCATTTTTATAAATTTGCAATTAATAAATTATTTAAATTGTGTAAAAAATTCAGTTTTCAATAATTTATTTTGAAAAAACTATTTGTTAGATTGAAATAAAAATATGTAATTTTATTCCTTGAGTTGTCTTTTTGTTATAGAAAATTTATCAAGAGTTTAATATTCAATTCAAATCAATTTATTGCCACAAAAATTCCACAATAGAACAAGATACAAAAAAATACATCTGGATGCCATGATCAAACAAAGAAATCTTATACTAGTATTTTTTTCACGCACACAATTTAAAACAAAAACAAAGTAAAACTTGGCACCATCCAGCAAAGGAAATTCCTGTCCGCTGGGTGAGAGTATCAGTTCAGAACTAATTAGTTCCTGTTATCCTGCAATTGATTCCGCACTTAAATAAAAACAAAAAAGAGAGAAAGAGAGAAAAAATTATAATATACTATTGAGGTTAAAGAAGAAATTTCCAATTATCCATTCATTTATCCTATTCCCCATCCTTGGTCTATTATCAATTAAACAATCATCTAAACTACTGGAGATCAAGTTTATTAGCTTTGTGCTGAGATAAGTCAGCTGCCTGTATAACTCGTAGAAAAGATCCATTGCCCCCAAAAACCGAAAATTTTCAACTTTTAACCCCCATATTTCACAAAATAATTGAAGAAAACCTTTTTCCTCACAGCAATCGATAACACATCGAAGTCCTAATAATATCCAATACAAGAAACTTCGAAAAAGAATTATGTCCAAAAACCCTGCACACAGCCTCAAAAGAACCTCGAACGGTTAGTTTTTCTCCTTATTATTCTTCTTCTCATACTTCAATCTAACTTTCCAACATCATAGTTTCGTCGACAGATAACAGTAAGTAGCTGTTTATTGTATAGGATAAACTTGAGCAAATTTGGCCAACTTGAAAAATCATTATCATGAATTGATAAGTGAATTTTAAGGTTATAAAATTTTTAAGACTATGTTTATATACAAAACTATTTCCACAAGTTATCACTCTACTCCGATATTTGAATCGATTTCACTGTGGATTCTTTCAGGCCGTAGCGATGGTCCTTCAAAGAAAGACATCGGAGATATTATAAAGGAAATCAAGCAGTTCGCGCAAGTTGAAGTGGAAGCTGTGGAAGAAGGCCTGTGTCATTGCTGTGGAGAAGATTTGACTACAGCTCATACTGTAAGTAGCCTTCTGACAGAATTTGATTTTATAACTCCTATCCAAAGTTTTTTATTTATGACCAGGTCATAGTAGATATTAGATGTTTGAACGTGATATCAAAACAGCTGACTTTATTCACGTCTGATCAAAACAGTAGTATAGTAAAGCTGTGATAACACTGTCGTTAAGCTGGGCATTCACGTTCCGATTTGCAGTACGACTAGCAGTCCAACCTCCAAGGTTGGATCCGAAAACGGAACGTGAATGGGCTTGTTGGATAGTTGGATTTGTAGATGGACGACTAGAGGGACGACTTCAGACTGTCGACGGTGTTGGAGCGTGTGTGGGGGAGTCGGATCAAAGTCGTCTAACTTATCTCAGTCAGTGCTTGACCTTCGGGCAACTTCGGTTACATTTTTCGGCTCGAGAGCGATGCTCACAGCTGACTAGGAATAAAGTTGGATTGCAAGTAGGAGCGTGAATGGAGTCGACTATCTATCTAGCAGTACTGCAAGTTGTATTACAAGTTGGAACGGAAATGCCCAGCTTTAGTTTTCAGTACAGTAGTCTAGACCAATCAAAACTCAGGATTTTTTCAAAACAGTGTGGAAATGAGTTTATGCAAATAAGTTACTTCAGTTGATTTAAAAATTTCGAAGGATTTAAAATCGTAATCGTCGACAACAAGCACTTATTGTAGGGTTGTTGTCGTTTGGGCAAGTTATCCGATTCATTGGTAAGTTAAATTAAACGCAATTTATTGGTAGCCAGAGATGAAATATTGTATGAAACGATTGTATTTTGCTTTATTGCCACTTGTGATATGTTAAGAGCAACGCTTCGTTCATGTTCTTACTTACATCTCTCTCGCTTCTTTAAAGGCAGTCATGTCATAATACAATAATTGTTGCATAAACTACTTTTTATCATTCATGCTATTATACCATTAACGATAAGCGTGATTAATAATTAATTCTTAATCATTCAAATCAAATTAATCTCATTTTGCCATTATTATATTCAAAATTTGTTACTTGTATCACGAAGATACAATAGCAATACACTAAAAAACACATGAACCTCTCGTATACGGCGTGCCTCGTAATTAATGACCAAACATTTACTAATTTATAATGCATGTCAAAAAAAAAAAAAAACAAATTTCATCATATTTAGCAAGAAACAAGAAATAATGTTCATCTTGCTTTAGCCTAAATGTTTTTAAGAAAATAATTATTATCTACAAAATATCAAGTCGTTATTATCAAGGAAACGTCAGGGCCTTATTTAAATCGTGCCGTTGCCTGCCCGTCCGTCCGTCTGTGCCCTAGCGCTTAAAATGTAGATACTAGACTCTTGAAATTTGGTTTATAGCTTCCTCATAGTCCCAGTTAGATCGCTATTGATGTTGGAGTTTGGGGTTGAATATAAAGATAATTCTGATGTAAAACAGATTTCCACTATATGCTGTAGGCTAGTGCTGGCTAGTGAAAATAAAAACATTTTTAATTTTTTTTTTTAATTTTATTGTAAAAAAATTTTCATTTCATTTCATCTTTTATTTTTTTTCATAATTAATATAATTTCTTAATGGTAAAATGTTTTTATTTGATTTTTAGTTGTAATCTTCTTTTTCTCTTTTTGCTTTTTATTATTATATATTTTTTCACTATTTGCATGCAAATTGTTTGTAAAAATTTGTTTGGTTTAATAATATTATTTATTTGTAAAATTTAATATGCATTGAATGGGCACATGCTGAAAAACCTACGGGTTTAGCAGGACCCGAAATTGTAATAAAGATTTATTTTCAATAAAATTGATTGATTGATTCGAAAGCTGGTTTATTTCGAATAAAAAAATTGATGAATATTACGAAGACTGATGCCCTCTTACTTAGCCTATACTTAGCTATATACTGTACTAACCTATACTATACTACACTATACTTAGCCTAATTATCCACTCAATTTTTACAGTGCGTTGACGTTTTCATTTTTGATTGTGTTGAAATCTTTTTTGAATTATTTTAATTAAATTAACATATCCTTAAATTCGGATTTTTTATTTAAAAATTTGTAAAGAAAGCAGTAGTGGGCTATGCCTGTTGTATCTTTACTTGATTGTGTTTTATGTTATGAATAAATAAATAAATAAATGAATAAATAAAAATAAAATAAATAAATAGCCGAATTAAAAAAAAAAACAGAGAAAATATTGAGGCTTGATATGTTATGAGATCTGTTGAACAAGAAGAAAAACCAAATTTTTTTTTTCAAGAACAGCCGATGTGCACTTTTTGGGAATTGGGAATGATGTTTTAAAAAAAACCCAAAAATGTTATTAGTCGGTGCATATCAGCACAACTGATATAAAATCTCAGTGTGAACGGTCCCATCCAAGTATGTGTATTTCAAATACCAGCTTTTTGTTCTGACAAATAAATGTTGTATCTTCTTCAGGATATTCATACAAATCAAAGAAGTTGAATGGCGCTTATGCCTATTAGCACAACTGATGATAAAAATTTATATTTCATGTAAATTCGTCGGGTACTTGGATACTCCATTGTATTAGTTTATTCTCTTGAAATATTATTTTGTAAGTTAGTGTGTGCTTGTTTGTGTGTTGTAGAGTGGCGAATTCAAATGCGAAGAGTGCAAAAAACATTTCAAATTCAAATCGTCGTTCGATCGACATCGTCGCGTCGTTCACAACGAAGGCCAAACATACGAATGTCCGGAGTGTGGCACTCGCTGTCCCGACAAGGGAACATTGGCTCGGCACATGTACACACACACAGGTAAATATTATTGGGTAGCAATTTATTTATAGATTAGAAAAAGGGTGTTTAGTGGTATAAAACTTTGAAGTTAATTAAAAAACCAACGAGTAAACAATTTTAGTCAAAGTTAATCAAGTAATAATCTAAAAGCCGCCTAATTTTCATGTAATGCGATGAAATTGGCTTCATTTGGAAGATAAATTTCTGCCATTTCATATGGATTAACGAGAATTCCAAATTTTAGCTCTTTCTGCAGAATTTAGGGCTATTTATTCGCAATTTACTATTGACGACTTTACTAAGACAAAATTCGCCGCGTTATTGCTGGTACAGGCACAAATTTTTCAAAAAGTATTGAATTATCGTTTGGTACGAAGTTTCACTTCGTTCGAGCCAGCAGCGACAGCCATTTGTCTGATTTTATATTCAATTGAAATGACAGGAAATTATCTTCCAGTTGTAGCCATTTATATTGCTCTACTATATTCTGTTACTTTTTAAATTTATTTTAAAGTTTTTTACCTCCGAAAAACATCCTTTATCATTCATAACACCATAAATGGTTGAAAAACTAATACAAAATCATAAATTGTTTACTAATACAAATAAATAAGTTGAAATCAAATCGAGAAAGTGACGATTAAGTTTCCTATGTAAATTAGGGAATATTTGTCGAAGGTAATAAACTAATTATCTTAAAGCTTCTTGATTGTCGATTTTTTTAAAAATACCGAAAAAATTGTTAAATTCAGATTAAATTTGATATAACAAACTTTCAAATAACGAAATCCTCTACGAATATAATTTTTTGTGTCGACATTGAAATCCTGGAAAGAGGACCTCTCATTAATTAATACTTTTAGAAATAATTTGCTGCCTGGATAATCGATTTCGTTAAATAGAATTTTAACTTTATTGATTTTACCTGTAAAATTTAAAACTTGAGGAAGAAGCCCTCAGGTTTGAAATCTTTGGGTGGGTAATGAGTTGATGATGATGATGATTGATGAGTTGGACCTAAAGTTTTAGGTGGGTTGCGAACCACTGGGAAGTGATTTTACAGCAGAGAACAGATACTGTGGTCCACCAAGACTCAATTAACCCTCGCCACCATAGAACTAAGCAACATTTCAACTTAATATGAATATCAACTTGATCCTGTCACTTCAAACCTCAACAGGTCATCTTACTCCATAATGATTATTTATTAGAAAACTTATTTCATGATTTTCCTTGAAAACTCGTTGAAATTTATACCAATAATAAATAATAACATTTTTGGAGGATGAAGCCCATATAGGGTCTGAGACCTGTGCGTGGGTGATTAGTAGGATGAAGATAGTGATGATTAATGAGTTGAACCTTAAGATTTTAGTTGGGTTCCGAACTAGTCGGGGAAGTGATTTCACAGCAGAGATCAGTATTTTTTTGCTTGTCAAACCAAAGCGGCTACAATTCCAAGAAGAGCCAAATTGTTCGTGTCTTATCTTATCTGACTGAAAATATACCTGACACGGCTCGTGGGTATTCACTTCAAAAATACACAGTGTTATAATGTTTTATACTTCATTGAAACGTTTTTAATAATTTTCTATTTTTACTTTTGCAGGATTGAAGCCACACTCTTGTAAGGTATGTCATAAAACTTTCAGTCGGAGGTATCACTTGGTACGTCACAACATGCAGACTGGCTGTGATGGCACAGAAAAGCCTACATTTCCGTGCCAGGTTAGTATGTAATTGAAATTATCTAGCTGCATGTCTTGTAGCGCATTATTTGCTGTTCATCAATGGCATTAAACTACTTTAATTGCAATACCATTAAAAATCAATTACTGTATAAGACAGCATCCTCCAGGTTTACACAGTACAAAGTTCAATTTCTCCATCAATGGCATTAAACTAGCCTACTTTAATTGCAATACCATTAAAAATCAATTACTGTATAAGACAGCATCCTTCAGGTTTACACAGTACAAAGTTCATTTTCTCCAAAAGGCTGTATCCTCCAGGTCCAAATATTGTTTTTTTTTCATAATAATTATTAAACAGTAAATCATAAATAGAACGTCCTAATTTTTCTCTGTCCCTTCATTTCAAATATAATTTAAAATTTACAGAATCATTGATAGTTATGTTGAAAAGTCCAGAGAATCTATCAGTGCAATGCATGAGGCTGCATTCTCCAAAATCACACCCTAAAATATTTTTGTCTTCTTTATTATCAAACTGTTAATCATAAATAGAAGTGTCAAGCATCTGTGCATTGTAAAAGTTATGAAATGAATGGTAGATCTGTTCTAAAAATCAATGTACTCCTTTAGGCTGCATCCTCCCAAGATCTTGCACTGGAATATTGTCTTTTCCCTTATTATCAAACGGTAAATCATAAATGAATTTAAGTATTTTAAAAAAGTGTTATAGTTGATCCACTTGTTTCCATATTAGAAAGCATTACTAACAGTTTACTGTGAAATAAAATATAAAAGCACATAATTATAAGAGACAATGTACAATACAAAAGTATGTCACATCACATTGAAATAGTTATAATTGAAGAATAAAACACTGTTAGATGTTGTCTTATCTACACTCTTGTGCACTGTTGAAAATGTGACTGGTGAAGCCACGAAACCGCGGTCCAGTGCTGTAATAATAAAGAAGTGGAATTGACAACATCTAACAGTGTTTTATTCTTTTATTATGGAGTTCTACAACATCAACAGAAATTCTACAAATAAGTTATAATTGAATTCATTTATAAATGCTTTCTCTACAATAACGAATTTCAATTTAATTTTCAAATATAAGTACGTAGTACGTGTAGAACGTTTTTAGTACTAGTATCAAAATATTGAAAATTTGAAAATATTTTATAAAAAATCTAATTTCAGGTATGTGGTAGAGTTTAGAACATTCTATCTATGTGGAAGTGGGTTATAAGGCATCGAAATATTCCAAATTTGAATATTGTTAATCCAATAATTTAAATTTCAGGTTTGTGGTAGAGTTTTTAATCGCAAAGACAATCTAAGAGAACATCTGCGAGCACATGCCGGACAGACAAAACGGAAGAAGAGCTACATGTGCGAACTTTGTGGCAAAGAGTTTTTCGGCACCACGTTGTTACACATTCATAAAAGAACTCATACTGGATGTAAGTTCATGAATTATTTCTTATATTTATTGATTGAGGGGAGATAATAAATAGTATATTTCGCTTGAAAATATACATGTTAACTGCTCTATTGCGGGTTTAATACTGTATTTTTATCAGTAATCATGTATTTAAAAAAAAAATTAAACCAGTAGTTCGAATATCTGACATGAGCTTTTTTATTGCGGATGATGCCCACATGAGTCCGGAGCCTTGTGCGTGGGTAATGAATGATATGAATGGGTATGAGGAGAATGGGTGAATGATGAGAAACATCCATGGCTGAATGAGATTCGAACCCGAGGCTGCTGGAAACGAAGCCAGCCAGAGACTTATCTTATCACAGACAAGCGCTCCAACCAACTGCGCTACCAGAACTGTTTCAAGTAGTGTTTCTCTGTGGATTGATTTCCAAATAATATAGCGGAAATTGTCACGTTTTGTCCGAGATTGCACAATGGAGCATCCAATACTCGATGATAACCACCATCGTAAAATCAAACACATGCTTTGGAATGGTGTATAACGGATTGGAGAAGTGTGAATACCTCCATTCCACAGCATGTGTTTTATATTGCCATGGTGGTTATCATCACGTATTGGTTGCTCCACTGTGCAAGCACCCTAAACCCAAGTGTGCCTTAGATATACTGTATATTTTCAATATTCTTATTCATTTTTTCATTCATTCCATTATTTTCGTCGTAAATTTCTGGGTGAGGTTCATTGTAATCGTTTCAGTATAATTCTTTTCAATGCGATTGCAAAATTCAATCAGGTACTTTTTTATAAGTGTAAATTATTTTGTTTAACTTCCATTCAATTTGTATTGCATTTTATATTGACTCAACTTCTAAACACGGACTTGTTCTATACTAGGTGAGTCATTTTTAGAAGAATTCGTTTGTGCACATTTTTTTCTGAAAATAAATGGATTGAAAAAATTACAATGTGTATCATTCCCTTTGTATGAGACAGTGAAACGCAATATATTCACATTATTTTGTAACGGTAATTCATTTTGAAATTCCAGGGGAAAGGCCGTATTCGTGCGATCTTTGTGAGAAAAAATTTCCTTCGACTGGAGCAATGAAAAAGCATAGACGTAAACATACTGGAGAAAGACCGTACGAGTGCAAAGAGGTATGTAAAGTTATTCACAAAGTCTTATCCTCATGACTGGATGTCATTCAAAAGTCTGAAATATCAGTGAATTTAACAAACATATTTCAGAAATCCAAAATATTAGAGATACTGTGTATACAATTTGTAAATAATAATGAATTTGAACGATTTGGAAACTTGAGGCTGAGGAGATCAAACTGCTTGGCGCTAGGCGATAAGGCGGCTTACCAGTTGCCCTAACCAGCAGTTGCCCGACCCTACCAGTTGACCGACCAAAATAAACTTTACGAAAACAAAATTTTACAAAAGAAGTAAAGCATTTTACGAAAAAAGGAAAGCGTAAATTTTTAACATTGTCAGGTTAGGTTTGGTTAAATCGTAAAATTTGTTTTGGACGGTCAACTGGTAGGGTTGGGCAACTGCCGAGTAGGGCAACTGGTAACCAATCATGCGAGAAGGCAAGCAACCATTGAGAAAACTTTATTTTCTCCACAATCGTCTTGTGACCTAATTGGTAGCCCAATAATGTCATTAGGAGTGGAATCTTCAATTTGTTTAAACGTGTGCCTTGCTGGGATCTCGCGCGTTGTCAATGTTTTTTTTTTTTTTTGTAGATTACGTCTTTGAAACTCCAGTTAAGGAGTATAAAACAAGTCATCAACAATTATACTCTTATACACTAGTTACCATAATTATTACTATATCAATTTGTTGGGGTGAGGCTTAATTTTGATGTGAAAGGAACTCTTGTACACTATAAAAAGCTTTATCAAAATATTTTTTTAAAATTGTTTTTTAAATATTTCTTTATTTTTAAGACTCTTCAAAAACTGTGGTAGCTTGTTGTAGAGTTTCCTACCAATATAACTAGGTTTTTGTTTGAATAAGCTGCTATTGTGACTCACAAAGTGATAATCTCCTCGGCTTCTTGTATTATAATCGTGTACGTCAAGATTTTGGTTAATATCATTCGTTTTTACATATAAATTAGCTTCATACACGTATAAGCAGGGTACAGTTAGGAGACCAAGTCTGTTGAATAAAGGCCTACATGAATGTATACAGTGGGGTAGAAGAAATGTATACACTCATTGACGTTAATATCTTTCATTTGAACATAATTTTATAGCTAAAAGTCCTAGTTCAATGCTTATTGGATTGCTCACTGATATTGTTTCAAAACATTGAACCAAATAAGTAAGTAGGAATTATACCTGTAAAATCATTTGTTGAAAACAAAAATAACTAATGTAAACGAGTTTATACATTTTTTGAAACCTTCCCTTTATTGTGAAATCTCTTTGTTTGGAAATGAAGTCCAAATGTGTGTCAAATACTAAATTGATTAACAATGCTTCTTTGTCTAATGCTGGTTATTTTCGTATAAAGCATTTTAAAGCAAGTCTGCCACAAAAATCTTGTTAGACATTTGCTGAAACAGTAATTTGTGGTTCTTCATCGCTCATGGAAGAGCTCTTCCAATACAGTCTTCACTCTATATATATATTTAGGAAGTATTGAATAAGACTGATGACCAAACTACTTTAATTATTGAAACAAGAGAGAATAGTTTCAACTGTTACAAAATTATAAATCTCAATAAACTAATTCTAGTTTATTAAATCAAGTACATTGACTTTATTTTATAAATCTGAATGAAATTAATGTAATGACATTTGATATAATTTTAAAAATCTAAAGATTAACGAAAAATAAAAATCTGAACTTTTAGAAGAATGTTGCAGGTCAAAAGTGTGTTTGAGAAGAATTTGAGAGATTGTGTAAATATTGTCAATTTTATAAATAATTCATGTTATTTGCATGCAATAATTGAAATTGAATAAAACTCAATGATCTTTTGTCTATTTTTTCGCTAGTCAGGGATGTTTATAAGGTGAGATTCTATTTCTTGTAGCGTGTGCTTTGTTATAGATTATCTTTTGCCCCTTTTCGTATGCACTATTCAATTAATTTTTCTATTTATTTTGCCTACTCAATTTAATAGTTTAATTTTGTCTTGCTTGTTGAAAATTTTATCTCAATGTTTGTCTAGTTCACAAAGTATTTGACTATTCATATAAAAACATTTATATTACTTATTTTATCAACAGTTTATTTCGGTATTGTCATTTATTTTTTATTTTGTGTGTTTGTCTAGTCCGCTTAGGCTTGAAATATATCAGTTTATGCATTTTCAATTATTTAAAAAAATGTCGGTACTTATAATTTCAAATTTGATTTGCAATTTGCAGTTTAATGTTACATAAATTTGATCTAGAATAAATTATTCTTAGGGTCTTGAACAGTGGAGCATTTTATACACGAGAATAATCACAATCGTAAAATCAAACACATAGTGTGGAATGGTGGTATTCACACTGGTTCAATCATCCCACAGCATGTATTTGATTTTTCGACTGTAATTATCTTTGAGTATTTGTTGCTCCACTCAGCAAGCATCCTTAGCTTTAAGAATAAGGTATTTACTGTTATTTCATAATGTAGGGCATAGATTTGATTTAATATTATTCTTGAATTGAAGAAATTGAAAAAATAACAACATTTATGATGTAGCAAGTGTTACCGGTACTCGAAATTCACTGCTAAGTACTGTATAGTAGCTGGTAATGTATACAGTATAGACAAGATTTGCGCTTCTAATCTTAGTTAAGCGTATTGTTGAAGTAAACGGCTGAGGTCGTAATTATCTAATAGTATCGGCTCAATATAAACTAAACTGATTAATAAATTGTCCCTGCTACTATATATTATATAATGTATTGTTAAATTAAAGAATTTATATTATTAGATTATATCAATTATTTCATAATAAGATTATATTGTGCTATTGAAAATGGTTGATCTCTTATTGCGTTAGGGCAATCGAGACTTACTTTGCGAGTGTTGACTATTGTAGATTTCTCTAAGAAAGTGATCTATTCCAATGTCGGATACACTTTTACGATAGATCAATCTAAACTCATGCCACACGTGTATAGATTGCTCTACGCGAGCACTATATCGCAATTAGTGTCTCCCTTTGCGCGAGTTTACAATCAGATTGTAATATCGCCGGCTTGTAAACGCGTTCAATGTAATCGACGCTTGATGACTGCGTTGCTCAATCCGAGTCAAAACATGACAAACTGATTCAGTTTTAGGTGGGTTCCGAACCACCGGGAAGGGATTTTATAGCAGAGAACAGTGTCTTTTTTGCTGGCAAATCTAATCGGCCACCCTTTCAAAGAGTGTCCAGGGGAATGCAGCTTATCTCTATCTTATATCTCTATCGCACTTACTCTTCATATAAACAATATTAAATTCATAACATGAATTGAACTAAACTGTAAATATTTCAAGCATGATACAAGAAAGGGATGAATATTAACGTTAGATTAAATCCTTTGAATTTAGCAATTAAATCTGGTGTTGAAAATCTTACTGTTTTTAATGCTACAAAAAAATTAACGTTCATAAATATTGAAAAGAGGTACTCCGTACTTCGGGATAGTAACCAATCTTATTCATTCCAAATCTAATTCCAAGTTTACAGGAAGTAATATTCAAGGCTTGAATGGAGTGAGCAGTAACTGTGCAAAAAACTGTTCAGTAACTGAACAAATTATCTTAATTTACATAAAACTTATATTTATATTATATTTCAGATTTTTTTTAAATGTTAATGTATAAAATAAACATGAACTGTGCTTAAATAAATTATCTTCATTGAAACTAAACTTGCTCCGTAATTTGTTTTAAATCAATTAGAAAAATGAAAGTAAAAATAATCGTTTTAAAAAGTTGATTTGAATTTTTTCCGTTATCATTAATTTTGAAATTGGAATGTGTTTGCAGTGTAAGGCCAGATTTGCTGCTAAGGAGACTCTTAATAGGCATATAAGGACTCACAATGGGTTGAAGCCGCATTCTTGCCAGTTTTGTGGAAAGAGGTTTATCCAAGCAACTCAGCTGAGAGCGCACATTTTCCATCATTCAGGTTGGTACTACTGTATATCACCCCATCGGATTGTTTGTAATAGGTTTTTATTGTGTACAAATGCTGAAATTGTTGATTTGCTAACATTTAATGATTAATATTCACTAGGGTGACCGTGACAGATCTGCTTCATTAAGGACTCGACAGGTGACTTCTTAAAATCGTGATGTCCGTCAATGCGATATCTTTTTAAAGGAAGACTATACTCTTGAAACTTGGTACAGTATATAGCTCCCTCTTGGTCCAATTGAAATTCCTATTGATTTTGGACTTACGGGTAGAATATAAAAATAATTTAAGATAAATAGATCGACACTGTAGTATGTAGGCTAGCTTAGTTCATTGCAAGCTGGTTTATATCTCAATTGCAAACATTCATTTTTTGATGTGGTTAATCAATACAATTATTCATCTTATACATACAGTGCAAGCGTGGACGTTGCTATTTTGTTTTGTGTGGGAATATTTTCTTTAATAATTTTAAATCGTCTTCAAATTGTGTTTTGGTAAGATTTTATTCGACTATTTATAGGAAATTTGAAAAATAGTTATTACAGGAAATTTTTGTAGGTGCTACAAATAATTGTACAGGATGAATGATTGTACATTAGCTGATTCCTCTCATCAAAATAACGAGAAAAGTTCATTTAAACATAAGTTTGAAAACGCTTCGTTACAGAAATAAATATGGCTGCAGTTGGCAGCTACATCTATCAATTTAATCATTAATAAAACTCTACGGCCTTCATTCAGGTGTTGAATTGAACAGATTTCGTTTAAAAGGAGCTGAAAATCGTATAATCATGTTACAAATTTTCAACTACCGTAATTATTGAGTTATTTTACAAAATACGTTTTTTCATGTTTGAATCGGATTAAACTTGATTATTTGTTAATGAACCAATATTAATTTTCGATTTAAATTGTAGAGAACTTGATTTTGAAAATAGAATGTAGCATTGCATAGCCAAAAAACACACCAAAAGTAATAAAATCTGGTTTTATTGTCTGACACCTACTGATTTTGCATGTTTGTTCTCAACTTGCTATTCTTGTATGTTTTTAACCAAAAACAACTAGATAATATAACTGGGATGTTTTTGGCTATTGGATATGGATACTTCATTGTATTAAAATCTGTTCAATGAAATATTCATTATTAGTTGAATGTTATTGAACTGTTTGTTTCTTTATTGATTTCTTGTGTGATGATTACTTGTTAGTGTATTTTGTGAACGTTATTGAACTGTTTGTTTCTTTATTGATTTCTTGTGTGATAATTACTTGCTAGTGTATTTTGTGAGTTGATTGTGTAAATGAATTTGTTTTCTATTTTTTCAGGTGAACATGGCTTCAAGTGTCACCACTGCGGTAAATCGTTCAACAGACGTACAAGACTGTCATTGCACATCAAGTATGTCCATGAAGGAGCCAAACCGTTCACCTGCAATCAGTGCGATAAGACCTTTGTAAGGAAAGAAGATCTTGCCAGGCATAAGATATTGCATACAGGAGTTAAAGGTAGCACGATAATTATTAGTAAATTTGTTTTAGTAAATTCAAAGCTACAATATGGGGTGATGTTGTGGGGAGATACTTGTTGGTTGAGTCCATGGGAGCTGTACCGTTTACTAGAAATGGAATTTTACTGGAAATCAAGCCGTCTGATTGGTCTATTCACATTTATAGACGTTAAAAAATTTGAATAGACTAATCAGGCACCTAAGTTTTCAGTAAAATTTTATTCACCGGTAAACGGTCAGGTTCCCATGAACTCAACCATTGCTCGTTTTTGAAATCATTATTTGTGACTCAATCGTTGTACTTTATACAATCGTTGCATAAATTACTATTCTAATACACTATTTTTATTTTGCCTGACAATGCTAAAATTATCTCTTGATCAATAACAATCATATTTATATGGAATTTTTTGAGTAATAACAATAATAAGTTCAATAAACCAATACAATGGAGTATCCAAGGACCCAATAATTTACATAAAATATAAATTTTTATTATCGGTTGTGCTATTAGGCAAAAGCGCCATTCAACTTCTTTTATTTGTATGAATATCCTGAAGAAGATACAAGAGCAATCTACCAAATCAATTTTATTTCTCCAAAGTTAACGGTCCTTCTCGATGGAAACTACGTGCGTTTCCCCTGGGGTGACAGGAGGGACACATCCCCACAAAACCTTTGGTGGAGTGCGGTTTTGGGCTCTGCCTGTCGCATCCATATTATGTAATCTTTTGGAAATAAATTGATATTGAAAACATTGGGATGGTCGTTTATGCCCCCCCTCCCCATACTTGGTTAAAGTTCATGTCCTTATAAAATATTGAAGTATGGAGCAAATCAGTAAGTTACAGAGAGTCACTCTTATTTTTTTACTGAGAAATCCAAACTCACGTGATCTCTGAAGAGAGTGCTACTTACAAGAATGAACTTTGTTCTGACTCATGCTTCCTACATGCACCTCATAATACATAATATATCATGCCTCAATATTTTCTATCCAGGTTTTTTCAATTCGATTATTTAAAATAATTTAAGAAAAGATTTCAACACAATCAAAAATGAAAAAGTCAATGCTTTCGCTGTAAAAAATGAAGTTGATAATTAAGCTAAACGTCAGCCTTTGTGATGTCCAATTTTTTATTTTTAAATGTAAACAGCTAGAGCTCCAGCTGTCCTATGTTTTGATTTTCACAAGCCAAAACTATCCTACAGCCTATGGTGGAAATCTTTTGAACTTCATAATTACATGTATTTTTATATTCGACCCCCAAACTCCTAAATCAGTAGCGATCTCACTTGGACTATAAGGAAGTTATATACGAAGTTTCAAGAGTCTTCCTTTCAAGCGCTAGGTAACAGACGAATGGACAACGGCTCGATTTCAATAAGGTTTCTTAATAATAGATTACATTAATTATTTACAAACTTTGTCTAATGAATTTGTGCAACTCTTTGTTCCAGCTCATAAGTGCCCAATTTGCGAGAAGGATTTTGCAATGAAATCATCATTGAAGATTCATTTATTAACACATACTAAGGTAAGCTGGTGTTTCATAATATACTACTTATTAATTTTACAACTCCTAGCGTAAATTAATATCAACAATGTGAACTCACTCTAATTGGTGCTGTAAAGTCACTGCTTGTTATTTCAAATGGAAATGATATGTTGTCTGTTTTACTGTTTTTATTTCCTTGCTATTCTTCGAGCTTGTAACATTTTTGTTTCTGGCAATAAATGCAGACCAGTGAAATAATCGACCGACAGATTCGATAGTCGGTCGATCTGCACCAAACCCAAAGCTAAACCTAACCTATCGAATATCGATTCTGTCACTAGACTACATACGGAACTGTATCCAAATAAAATTGAATCTCATCACACTGAACCTTTATTAGATTGGGAACCATGAATTTACCAGGTACCACAATATTTGTTATTCGGCACATCTTCCAATGTTTGTTATTTGAGCAACTTACATTTTTATGTATGTAATTCCAACTTACCTTATTTATTCTACAGTCTAATGTCTGTTTTCATGATAACACAGAATAATTTGAACCTAAATATGCACACTGCTGTTACAAATCTTGCTAAATAGGGTTTAAGGTTTGCGCAATCAATTTCTAATTTATTTCTAATAATAAATTTCTATTTATTTCTAATTTATTCATTCATTTAATTATGAATGTCATTCAATTATGTGAGTACAACAGGCTATTGATTGCCCAAAACTGCATTTTACTATCAAGTTATCATTATACATAAGAGTTTTACCTGCCCGTAAATAAAAACTTGAAATAAAGGATTTTTAGCAAATCCTTTAGCAGGAATTCTTAGCAATTTGATGTTATCATTCTGTGTGCCTTGTAATCTGTTTAAAGGAGTATGCTTAATCTTGTTTATTTTCTATGTAAATGACAATAAATTCTATTCTAAAAGATAGTAACTGGTATCGCTTGTACCAATGGGTGTGAATGAAGTTGAGTACGTTGAGAAAGTAGACTCTGTTAAGTGACTAGAGTTGACTGTTGACATGTTGAGTCAGGTGGAGTCCGATAGGTAGGCGTGAGAAACAGCTGATTAACTCATTTTTTATTCACATAAAATATTATTCATTTTAAAATATCAACTGAAAATTTAATTTATTATTATTATAAAAACATATGTTTATAACATAATATATCTGCCTATATAGATAAACAATCAAGCATTAGTTGGACACATTGTCTATATAAAGTCACTGTTATTCATGCCACCCATTGTTATGATCAGACTTCACCTATACAAACTTCTATTTGTCAATAATAGAATTTTGATTCAATGTCAGGAACCACCACGTTCGTGCGACGAATGCGGTCGCGCGTTTATTCGCCAAGACTGTCTGCTACGTCACATGCGCACCAAGCACCGCGAAATGCTCGAGGAGATAATGGTCGAGGCTGAAAAGAAGAAACTGCAACAGCAACTGATTTCTGCGGCCGACTCTGACTACTTCGATCAGGACCCCGACGAGCCCGCCCAAGTCTTGTCACAGGAAGCGCTGGCGCAGTCAATTACCGAACTGCTGTCGCTGCTTGTGGACGAGACGACGTTAAAAGCGTTCGGCTGGCCTGACGAGTCCGTTGATCATGTTTTGGAGTCGGTCATCAGACGTTGCGGGCACGAGCCGGCCGACTACGCGGACATGCCCTACTCGGATAAACTCCGCGAGAATGCTAGACTGCTCTTCACCGTTGTCATCGACGACAGCGTCGTCAAAACTCTGCTCAACAATCAGACTGTCGATGAAGTTATACTGCATGTGTTGCGGCTGGCTAAATCGTAATAGTGGGTTGTAAACCGGGGTTTCCTAGCTCCGCACTTTTTGCGTTGCTTACTGCGTACCAGTATTGTCAGACAAGTTGAAGAATTGTGGGGGATTTGGCTCAAAATTATCGTGCGTTTAATTGTTGGGCACGGTAATCTCAAATCACTCACAATTCTTTAGATTGCATCTGACAATATTGGCTCAAAATTCAACAATTGAACGTACGGTAAGGTAATTTCGAGCCATTATTGCCAGACACAAGCTAAACAATTGTACGGGATTTGGCTCAAAAAACTGTTACAGCTCTTAAAGCGCACTCATCATCAAATCATACATATCTAAATTAATCATTTTCACCTCAATTGATATGGGTATGTTGACTTTTCAATTGTTCAATTGTTGAGCACGGTAATTTAGAGCCAAATCCCCCACAATTCTTTAGATTGCATCTGACAATATTGGCTCAAAATTACCGAGTTCAACAATTGAACGTACGGTAATTTCGCGCCATTATTGCCCGAGACAAGCTAAAGACTTGTAGGGGATTTGGCTCAAAATTACCTAGCATTCAATTGTTGAGCACGATAATCTCGAGCCAAATCCCCCACAATTCTTTAGCTTCGGCCGGGCAATACTGGTGTGCAATATGCTATGCAAAAAGTGCGGAGCTAGAAAAACTCGGCTTTTAACAAAATAGGTTTAAAACCAGCGTAAATACAAGAAGAAGACCTCCAGAGTTCCAGTATAACTGGTGTTTCAAAAATGACGTAGCCCTGAGATCAAATGGCGGAAGTCAGAGGTGAATTTTCTGTGCCCCAATCGATATTTAAGCAACATTCAATTCAATGTCAACTATCTCAGTCAATTGGAATGTATTAGTCGAGCGTAGTTTATACACAACGGTTTTTTTTTATTAAATTGTGTCATTATATTTTTTCAAGATGATTCTATTTTTGAGATCCTTGGAACTTATCCTGTCTGATTTTCTCCAATAGGGTTCTTTGCATTGCGAAGTTGATAACAAAATTCTTTTGAAATATAATTGATTGATTTGAAACTCAAACAACATTCAAAAGATTATTTAGAGTTGAGTAACAAAGAAAATATGAAGGAAAGCTCCTACAAATATGTTGAAATTAGTACAAATATATTTTGAAGTTACAAGCCATCAAACCCAACATCTTCCTAATATTAGCACAAGATTGAATTTCAATTGAATAGGTTGCGTCATTTTTGAAACATCCTGTAGAACAGTAGGCGACATGATGGAGGGCAGCTTTTTGTGGAGCACAGTGATAAGTTGGACTTTTCCGACAATCGTTAAATTGTAAAACAAAAATAGGATGAGTTCTGGCGTAAATAGAACTGTAGGCGACGTGATGCAGAGTGACTTTTTATGGAGCCCAAAGATGAATCCACCTACAATCGTTAAACAAAACAGGTTGAGTCAGTCGCTAATGAAATATTTGAAGACGTGACTTCATGTGGAGCACAGTGATAAATTACACTTCACATACGCTCTCTATTTGTGCAGTTCATTCTTCTTGCACCATTTTTGGTTGAGTTTAGGCGCAAATATAAACCTAGGAGACGTGATATACGGTGGCTTTATAGGATGCACTGAGTTGAATTAGACTTCACATGCGCTTTCTATTTGTGCGGTCTAATTAATTTATGTGTTTCGTAGAATGTCATCGTGCCTCAATATGCTTGATAATGTAATGGAGGGTGACTTTTGTGGAGCATAGAGATGAATTAGACTTCATCTACGCTTTCTATTTGTGCAGTCTAATTTATGTGTTTCACAAAACTTTATCCTGTATCACGTCACCAAATCCTTAAATAGGCTTGATAATGTAATGGAGGGTGACTGTGTAAAGCATTGAGATGAATTTTACTATTTGTGCAGTATAATTGGTTTATGCTAAAAGCAATTCTAATGAATTATGCTGGAGGAGCACAAATTACTCTACAAGTACAAATATTTTTCATTGCCATGAAGAAAAACATGTATTGGCAAAGTCAAGAAAACTGAGCACAGTCCTCAGTTTTTGTAAAGTAAACAAATCTAGTTCTAAAATCTAATATCTTGTAATATAGTATTTCCCCACACACAATTACAACGTAGCCATAGAACAGATAGTAAACAGAATGAAAATTCCAGTCAAACCTATGATAAAAAAAATATAAAAAGTCGCCGCATGCCTCCATTTTGATAACTAATAATCTTTCAAAATACTGTATTTCATTCTATGTACAAAAAAGTCAAAATAGAACAAATCATCAACCATATGTTAGTTTATTGATGTAATAATGTTAGCTTATATCACTTTTATTAAATAGCTGTGAGGAATTCGAAATTAATAAATTCTGTTTCTTTATATTTGTCAGTTTGATAAATTGCCAGTTACTTAAAACTAACTTAAAATTTGAGGTACAAAATATACATATATAGTATAAAAGAGTAAAGTGTGGTACAGGCCTAATTGAAACTGAAAATTTGTCTGGATGTTCAAAGAATTCCTCAATTTTATAGAAAGGATTGGCTACACAAATAGAATGCTTAGGTAAAGTTTAACTCATCGATGTGCTCCACAGATTGAGTTTACTTTTGAGTCTACTCTGTTTCAAGCATACACTCAGCATAGCGTCGCTTACTTTATTTAGGTTGTGCATGTTCAATTTCTTCCACAATTTGTGATTCGAAATGTAAATTTTTAAGTAAAATTCGAGGTCTTGAGATATTTTAATTTATTTGTACAAAGAATTTTATATAGAGTTAATTTTCTGATATTGTTATTACAATTGAACCTGCCTAAGCCTAAGTAGCTTGGACTCTTTCTGAAACAGCAAAGTGTTTATTGAAATTTAGACCATGGTTTAATGTGGTTATAGAATTCTTGGAGTTTACAAACCCTGGGTAATCCCGATTATTGAATATTTTTCATTTTGTACAATACATTAACATAGAACGTAGTACATGTATTACATAAGGAGCTCCGACAGCTTCCAGCTTGTACATCTATGGGAAGGATATTACAATCTAGTTATTATACAATATCAGTTTTATCACAAGTCTACATTATTATTACTAGTTTTATAGCTAAGTCATTTAAAACTATTTTTCTGCTACTTTATTATAATTATGTTATCCTAAATTGTCATTAGGACAGTTTTTGTTGAATTTGAATAGTCAAGCGTGTATCTAGTTGCCTAATTTTTCTGCTCCAAAAACCTCTCCGTTCTGTAGCTTTAATTTCAAATTTTCAATAAATAATATATATCTGAATATAGACTACAAAATTTTTACGTAATATTCTCATGTTTTATACTTTTATATACATGATATTTTCTACTTTGATATTTTTACTGTGTATTTCACTTAGTTAACAAAATTTCTTCTTTCTTTGGCTTAATTTTAAACACTGATATTACTAAATATTTATAAGCTACAGAGGTTTTATTTTATAGCTTAAATACTTGATATTTTAACAGTATATTTTATTCTATATCTTTGCATGGGTGCAATTCTGTCATTTCTTTAATAAATTATTAGTCAAGGGATAATCGAAAAAATGATTTGATCGTGCGAAACTATTCTAACTAATTCTAAACTAAGTTTTTAGGCGTGATTTTTCAAATTAAATTTGATTTTAACTTCCTGTTTGAAGCATACTCAAGCTGAGTTTTCCTAGCTCTGCACTTTTTGCGTAGCGCAGTGTGCACCAGTATCGCCAGATGCAAGGTAAAGAATTTTGGTGGATTTGGCTGAAAATTAGGCCCCTTTTATACAGCGCGTCGTGATCTAATTTGTCTGCATTGAATGCTAAAGCATTGAGCCCTTTTATACATACGGAAATTTTTAGCCAAATCCCCCCTCCCATATTTCTTCACCTTGCGTCTGGCAATACTGGTGCGCACTGAGTTATGCAAAAAGTGTGGAGCTAGGAAAACCCGGCTTAAATGACGCTATAGGTTCAAAATCAGTGCTACATTGCACTTTCACGTTAAAGGGGCATTAGGTTTCTTTTATTTACTACAGTAATTCAAACAGGGTTTTTTAAGCTGAACTTTTTCATTGATAGTTATTGTTGCCTACTAAAGAAAGGTTTTTAGCACCTTCAAGGGAAGGTATGCAATTAAATTAACCCAGTTACATGATTCGTAACTTCAACTTCTTGTATCTAAACGATGTCAATTTATATGCGCCTTGCACCTTATAGTATGCTTTCCAAAGGCATGATCATAATAATTGCAAATAATTATATAACTTGATCACGAATAATTTTAATAACGAATGAATCAAAATTCCCCCGATCAAATTGGGTAATTCATACTGAGTCTTGACGCAAATATAAACGCAGTTTTGGTGATGAGACGCACTGCGACAATTCAGACACCAAGCCGCTTCTATTGGTGCAATCTAATTCATTTATGTGTTTCTCAAAAAGTCACCATGTGAATGTCACCTGCCTGATTATTGTTGTAATTTATGAAGAAAGTAATCAAATTACTGTTTAATTGAAAGAAATACAAGTCAACTAATCAATGAAGTGTAGCTTTATAAGTAACCTTATCAAAACTGAATTGCTATGAATTGAATTGGCAAAACTGAATTGCCATATCAAACTGTTATTGCTAAGTGGTTGGTATGCTAACATTATAAAATCTGTACATGTTTAGTCTCAACAATAATTATTATTTTGGCTATGTTTAAGAACGATTGGTTACCAGTTGCCCTATCCGTCAGTTGCCCGATCCTACCACTTGACCGACCAAAGAAATCTTTACGATTTAACCTAACCTAACCTAACCTGACAAGGCAATAGTACCGGTACGCTTTACTTCTTTTGTAAAGTTGTTTTCGTAAAGTTTGTTTTGGTTTGTCAACTAGTAACCCGCCGTTTAGAAATGTTTACAACATTTTAGTTGTTTATGTCAAGAATTCTACTGTCAAAATCCTTATATAAACTTTCTGTGACTAACTCAGAAACTAAAAGATTATTCAACTCACTTAGGCTTTAACAGGTTCAGTTAATTGTAAATAAAATAATAATTGCCTCCGATGTAGGCACTAGGCAAACGAAGTTATTGCCATCATTCAGTACTGCAGCAATGCTGAAGTGAGTATTGATTAGTGATTGTTGAAGTATCGGTTAATAACTGTTTAAAATTACATATACTTTTTTTGTTTACATATACATTAGTAATTTATCTACATTGCTAGTCGCAACAAATTTAAATGTATAGAGAAGTATATTGCAATCCTTGGGAATGCATTTTATTATGCAACAACTTTAATATTGTCGATGCTGTATAATATAAGTGATAAGTGGTTAGGTTAGATCTTAATTACACCAAATACTACAAACTGCACACTCAAATACATTGTAGTATGATTTTTATCTCTGGTGTTGATCTCTCTTGTTAATTATTGAAATATGGTGCTTTTGTGTGAAATGGTTTATCAATAAGTGTAAAACTTTAGTTGAATGTCACAATTCAATATTGTACAAATGTTATCATACATAATTTTTGCTTCACCAAATGCAATTCATTCTTGATTTTATTTTCTATATGCTTATATTGAAATAATTTATCAGATTCTAATCCTGTCCAAAATTATATCAGCTTATAACATGACAGGCATTAACATTTTTAGAACCATCAGGTGATATTTTGATCCAATTTACCCTACTCGTTTAAAATTGAAATAGTTATTTATGTATTAAGAGCGTAAAGCGCGACTTTATCGCTAGAGTCTAGACAATTCCTGTGCGACGCATAGCAGAGTGCAGTAATTTTGCGAGAGCGATAAAGAAGCTTTACCCGCAAATTATGCACTCTACAATATTTTTCCTACAACTGCAGCTCTGGATTCCAATAAAAGCTTGTAGTTTGTAACATCACAGATTTTAGCGTGCGCGATTTGTTTAGCTTGCACCATTTTTATGTGAATGAGGTTTTGAAATAGAGTTTTTCTAGCATGTAAAACCACTTCATTATTCTATTACATTAATATTGTGTTTAATGAGCCGTTCTAAACCAGCAACTTTGTTTTATTTCCAATATGGTTAATGTTTATATTCTACTAAATCCCAACTTTTATTTTAGGTTCATTAAAGTTGAATTTTGATTGGAATCATTTATAGAATATTATTAGAAGGGAAATAATTATTTTATTACTAAGTTACTGTGGGTCTGGTAGACATTATTACATTCCAATATTCATAATAACCATTTCAATTTATTTTACTGTGCACCAATTCTCTATAAATGTGTTATCTAAGTACCGTAACTTTCAATACGGTTCACAGTCAGGAGGACAACATGCTTCATGTATTTGTGAAAGTATTGCATTAAGAAGCTAAGGAATCAGTATTAATATTTTATTTTAATGGTCGATATTTATTTGTTTGTTGTTATAAAATGATAACATATAAACTGTACTAGAATTACGAATTTGAGATGGATTTTTGATCATGGTTATCATGATCTTGGTGGAGATTATGAATAGATATTTGTTTTTATACTATAATCACCGAAGTGTATTTCAATTTATTGATCACAGAGTTCCTTATTCTATTGTTATTTCAAAGAACTTGTGTGTACTTGATATACAAATTTTTTTCATCTTGAATTTTACCTTAGCTCTTATTGAGCTCTTCAATAAGCATTGCAATAATCAATGCTCTTCTGAGCATTGATGTATTTGGTATGCCTTGAAATATTAGTCTTCCTAAAATCATATTTGATAACCAATGTTTTTATAACTTTGAATTGTGAATTAATCAACTTTGTATGCGTCGATTAATACTACTATGAATAAATAAATTATTTCCTCAGCAATTCTCTAATTTATTATTTTACCACCTTCCATTTCAAAATGTGGTAATTGTGCCGCAGATGTTAGCAAGTAAAAAATCACTTGAAACCTTCACCGAATTGTAGTATTATGTCTCCTGATCACAATTATCAAGTTTTTAAGTGTCGGTCTCAATTAATTAATTATTCAATATTAAAAACTCACCTTTTGAACAGAACCCCAAAATGATTATCTTTAGCAATTAACTTGAATAGAGTGTTTAGAATGCATGAATCATTACAACACAATAATTTGCATTCTAGTTTATGAATTATTTACTCATACAATTCATCTATTCAATAATAAGAGCAATTTCAATTTGTTCCATAATCTTATCACATGACGCATTGCACATACTTCTGTCTACATAATCTATCACCACAGCCTGGGTTTTGGGCGCTTGGCCCAAAAGCCTGGTTTACACGGGTCGAGTACTTCGGGCGAGCTACTCGGCCCAGTCACTGGGCCCAGTTGTTGTTTTGTTTGAACTCGCCTCAGTACTCGACCAGATGTCCACACGCATCACATTTCAGAGCGTGACTGTTGACAGACAGCTTTAGTTTTAACGTTGTGAGTTTATATAATGGCTCGCCAAGAGTTTAAGGCCCAAGTTAGAAAGTGTTTTAAAAGAGCCTATGAGGTTATATTAGAAGAAATAGATGACGTTTTGGAAGAGGAAATTAACAAAGAACCTAGGGTATGGATTAAAGATTGGTTAAAAAGAAGAGACACTCTTGGGGCGTCCTCTCTTTTGCTGCGCGAACTTGCCGTAGAAGATGTGAAAGAGTACATATCTGTGTTGAGGATGACTCCTGAAATGTTTGAGTCACTTTTAGATATGGTAACTCCTAGAATACCAAAACAAGATTCTGTTATGAGAGATGCTATCCCCTCCCAAATCAAGTTAGAAGTTACCCTCAACTTTTTGGCCACAGGCAATAGTTTTAGTTTTATTTTTTTTAGGATGAAGCCCACATAGGTCTGAGACCTGTGCATGGGTAATGAGTTGGATGATGGTGATTGATGAGTTGGACCTACAGTTTTAGTGGGTTCCGAACCACAGTTTTCAACTGTTCTTGGTTGTAAGCAGTGCCGGATTTACCACTAGGCCGACTAGGCCGCAAGCAAAAGGGGGCCGCAGCGTTTTGTAAAAAAAAACTTTTTTTGGTAAAAAAAAATTAATTTTAATTTTCCAAAATTAATTAATAATTACTGCTACTGTAAATCGAGTACATTCCTTTTGTATATAAACAATTTAATTACAATTGTGTACAATACAATCTAATTAAAATAGCTGAAGCTAATGGAATCAGTAAACAATTTATATAATTTTAGCAATATTAATAATTTTACAAATAACTTCTGTTTGCTAACTTTTTTAATTATATATTTTCTATAAATATAGAAATTGTTGTTAGAGCTGTTTTGGGGTTTTAGCCAAATTTGTAAACCAAGATTATTTAATTAGCGAATACAACATTTCAACCTATTTATGTACCGTATTCAAATAGAACATTAGTGCCATTTCTATTCATTTATGTTATGCTTTGTATGTTGTACCAATTTTAAAAAGTAAAATTAAAACAAACGTTATGTATTAATATGAAATGTGCTTTATGCTTTAATTACATAATCGTGGAGTTATTGGGGGCCGCTCGGGGTAATTTGGCCTAGGGCCGCGAGCACCCTAAATCTGGCACTGGTTGTAAGTTGATCTTAGGTTTTTGATTTTTTGTTTGGCTTCAGCTAATCCAAACCCTTCTTTTTTATTTTATTTATTT
The DNA here is from genome assembly GCA_948455865.1 of Conomelus anceps. NCBI lineage: Eukaryota > Metazoa > Arthropoda > Insecta > Hemiptera > Delphacidae > Conomelus > Conomelus anceps. The sequence goes on along the minus strand of OX418219.1, from coordinate 60,295,662 downwards.
TGATATTGTGGAATTCGCATATTCCATAAGCATTCATTGTCTTGGTATAAACCTACAAACATCACTGTCTCCTCTTCAGTCCACTTCATTTCTAGTTTCCAGTTAAAACAGTGAACCACCAGACAAACTCTTCACCTAACCTCAAAACTGAACAGACGTTTCGCTGGGGCAAATTGTGGTGGAGGGGGTAGCTACTGGGCCGAGTAACTCGCTTCTCAACTAAACCACTCGACTCGCCCTGCAACTGACCGGTTTTTCCGACTCGCCCGCTACTCGACTCGCCGATCTGTCTACATCAAGCGAGTAGGAGGGCGAGTGTCAACTCGCATACTGACTCGCCCACTCTACTCGACCCGTGACCAGGCTTTATATTTCTTCAGCTTATGAATTTTGACAACTGTGACTAACGATGATGGATGATAATATCATAGAGTGCTATAGAATCTGAAACTGATGCTTTTGTTTTACTCTGAACTCACAGATATGATTGTAATGAGAATATATTTTAAGAATAATATATTTAATGTTGAATAATGATTTTTGACTGTTATTTTCCAACCTGATATTATTTCTGAATGTAAAAATTTTAAAATAAAAAAATTATCACAGAGATTTTTACTTTGAATGCATTATGAAATTAATGAAAACATAATAATAATCACTATAATTAATTGATATAGTGACAGAATATAGGGAAAATATTGATATTATATAGCAATAAATAGCAATACCAGTTTCAAAATATTGATACAATATATTAATAATTTTGATATTAATACTACATCCCTACATTGATAAAAAGGAAATAACACAATTTTCATTGTTCATCATGGCGGAACCTTTGAATGATATGTGTATTTGTGATGCCTTGTGCCTAATTATAGAAATTCCCAACCAACCCAACCTTGCTAGATTGGACCAATTTATCAAGGTTAAATGTGTCATGTAACATGTAATTTGCATATGCATCCTAACCTAACCCAGCCTAACCAAAGCTAGCCTAGCCTAACCAGAGCTAGCCTAGCCTAACCAGAGCTAGCCTAACCTAACCAAAGCTAACCTAACCTAACCGAGCATTGCTAGAATTTTAACATTCCAATTCAGCAATTTTAGTGTAGGTAAGGTTAGATTTGGTTGAGCTATGTTAGGTTAGCTTTGGTTAGGCTAGACTAGGTTAGCTTTGGTTAGGCTAGGCCAGGTTAAATATCACAAGCTTCAACTAACCTCACTAGATTGGTTCAACTCTCTGGCAGTCTGCTCACAGGGCAATCAATAAATGCTCAAAATGTGCTAAGTGAATAAAAATTGGCAGTTAAGGTTTTCACCTGTCATTTTCACCCATAAACCTGTGAAAAATCTCTCAGAAAGAATATTCTTGACATTTGAAACTTAGAACATAACAGGCTCCTTGTAATCACAAAGTGAGATTCTTATTGATTTGGAGGTTTTTTGGGTGTAATATAAAAATAATTTTGATGAAAAACAAATTAGCACTACATTATGTAGGTTTATTCATGACACATAAAGGCAAGTTTGCCTGGTGAAATTCTGTGTGGAGCATGGTAAATGATAAGCTAATTAAATATTTTACACTAAAAAGAGTAAGTTTTCTCTATTAGCACTGATCAGTTGAAGCAGTAGCAGCAGTTGAGAATTAAATTTATCTAATAGATTAAACAAGTTTTTAAAAATTTTTCAATTTGCTACTTTTTTCTTGTGTTTGAAGTGAATTTCATTGAGTTTTTGTGGTTGAAACTGACAAAAATCACTTTGATACAAGAACCAAATCAGTAGCAATACCTAACCTTATCAATATTACAGTACAGGAATAATATTGATATTAAAAAGAGAGAAATCTCTCGAAGTTACATTACTGGATATTTATTATATCCTGGGAGTCTACTGGTGCATGAAACTAAAACAGCATTTGATTGGTCTAATTACATTCATAATTCTAAACCGACTATTATTCAGACTCATAGGCTCAGAATTTGATCTTTATCATTGCCAGTATAAATGGAATTTTTTCCATTTATACCAAACTTAAATAAATTAAATATTTGTGAAATTTAATTTACCGGAAAATGGTAAAAGGCTCGAATGAACCAATGCAGGCTCCCACAGCACACCCGTTAATACCGATGACACGGACGTCATTGTATAGATGGCACTAATATATTGATGACACTCCATTGCTCTAACTATATGTTCTGATATTATGCCCAAGGTACTGTTCGCCCACCACGAGAATAGAGCTGGCAGGAATTCTAGGAATGTAGGAGCTGGCCGAGTGGGGGTAACAAACATTTAATTTAGAATATGTAGAGAAATTTGCTGTGGAAATGGATTTAGAAGTTACTGGTTTGAGAGTAAAAATCGACAATAATTTCGAAGTAGCGGTGATAGGTATTTACAGGTCACCAAATGGGGAATGGAACAATTTTTGCGAACTATTCAATAGGCTTTTAGAGATTACTACTACTCGTTTTACAAACGTTATTGTAGCGGGAGATTTCAATACAGACTTTGCAACACAGAATAAAATGACAGAAGATTTAAAGAATATTATATGCATGAATAACTTGGAAATAAAAGTTCATGAATATACCAGAGTCACAAGAACATCACAAACAATAATTGATAACATCCTTACTAATATAGATTACTCTAAAACAAGATTAGGCGGCTCGGAACTATCTGATCATGACTATCAAATCTTAGAGGTGGGGTTGCAAGGTCATAAATCAATTAAAAAGAGTAGAGTAATGAAAGAAATTCAACAATGTGAACAGGGGAATATCGATTGTTTGAAGCAGAATCTGCTACAAGAAAACTGGAGTAGGGTTTACAATAGCAATAGTTTAAATGACAAATATGATAGTTTCATTGATATTTTAAGGTTTCATATTACTATGAGTTGTCCAGTTAAAAAAGTCCCTGTAAAAAACAAATTAGACAAGATTGAAGAGTGGATAACTGATGATATCCTTGCAGAAAGAAATAGGGTTAAAGATGCATATGATGAATTCAAACTATCTAGAAATATGTTAAGTGAAGATAATTACAAAGCTCTAAAGAAAAATTATACAAGAGAAGTGAAAAGAGCGAAATGTAAGAAAACAGCTGAAATTTTGAATAATAGTGTGTACTTTAACACAGCAGTGTGGGATGTAATAAACAAAAATAGGCAAGTAGCTCATGTAGATGCTTATACTAGTGTCCCCAGAATAATTAACGAAAATAACAAATATATTGATGATAGTGTAGACATTTGTAATTTCTTTAACAGATATTATCAACTGGTTGCTAAGGATCTTCAAAAATCTCTTAATACAGGTATTAGTGATGCAAATATGAGGAATACTGAGGGGATTCAGAACGAATTAAAATTCCACCCAGTATGCCAAGACGAGTTGTCAAATATCATTGATAGTTTAAATAATAAAAAAACTGTAGGAATGGATGGGGTATCCAGTAAAATTCTGAAAGAATGTAAAGATCAATTGTTAGACCCATTGATTCATCTGATCAATCATTCATTAGAACAAGGTGTTTTTCCAGATAACTTAAAAGAGGGGAAGATCTTGCCAATCTTCAAAAGTGGTGATAGAGAAAAGGTAGAAAACTATAGGCCCATTAGTATTTTAAATGTAATAAGTAAAATTTTTGAAAGAGTAGTTCTAAATAGGTTACTTCTGCACCTTCAAGAAGCTAACTTTATCTGTGATGAACAGCATGGCTTCCAGAAAGGGAGATCAACAAAAACAGCCATAGTTTCTCTAGTTGAAAAACTAATAGATATAATAGATTCAGGTAATAAAGCTACTGCAATCTTCTTAGATCTGTCAAAGGCATTTGATTGTGTTAATCATAGAACTTTATTGGAAATACTGCAAAATGTAGGTGTAAATGGGGTTGAACTGAAATGGTTTGAATCATATCTTATTGGGAGAAAACAATGTGTAGAACTAACTACAGTAGTTGGTAATAGTATAGTAAAGAATAAATCTAATAAATTAGAGGTGCAAGCTGGAGTGCCTCAGGGGTCAATACTAGGTCCATTGCTTTTTTTGTTATATGTCAACCGTTTACCTAAAGAATTAATTAGTGGTAGAGCCCTCTTATTTGCTGATGATACATCACTCATTTTCAGCAATTCCATTCTAGATAATTTAGAAATAAGTGCCCATATAGGTGTGCAGTCCATTGTCCAATTTTTAAATCAGTTGAAATTAACTATAAATAGTAAAAAATGCCAATACCTTCAATTCAAAAACAAACATAATTTAAATGAAGATAGGGCTATAAACGTGTTTGTAAACGATAATCAATTAGACCAGGAAGAAAAAATTGCATTTCTAGGAGTTATGTTGGATAGACGATTGACCTGGACTCCATACATTGAGAAAATATGTAGTAAAATTTCATCTGGGGTATTTGTCCTGCGACAGCTCACTAGATTGAATGACAAAAAGTTACTTTTTACAGCTTACCATGGGCTCTTACTGTCACATATTAGGTATGCTGTCTTAGTATGGGGTAATTCATCAAAACAAAATCTTGATAGGTGTTTAAGATACAAAAGAAAGCGGTTAGGTGTATAGAGAGAGTAAATAGATTAGATTCATGTAGGCCGTTGTTCAAGAGACTTGGTCTCCTAACTGTACCCTGCTTATATGTGTATGAAGCTACTTTATATGTAAAATCGAATGATATTAACCAAAATCTTGATGTACATGATTATAATACAAGAAGCCGAGGAGATTATCACTTGGTGAGTCACAATAGTAGCTTATTCAAACAAAAACCTAGTTATATTGGTAGGAAATTCTACAACAAGCTACCGCAGTTTTTGAAGAGTCTTGAAAATATAGAAATATTTAAAAAACAATTGAAGAAATATTTAGTTGATAAAGCTTTTTATAGTGTACAAGAGTTCCTTTCACATCAAAATTAAGCCTCACCTCAACTAATTGAAGTAATTATGGTATCTAGTGTATAATATTGTTGATCTGACTTGTCTTATACTCCTTAACTGGAGTCTCCAAGACGTAATCTACAAAAAAAAAAAAAAAAAAAACACAGTAAACCGGTCTTTGAATTTATCAACATTTGTAAAACAATTGCTCGGCTTGTTTGCTAGGCGACGTTGCGAACTTAACTAAACCAATACAGCCACATTGGGTAGTAGACGAAAGTGAGCAAGAAAGAGAGAAACAGTGTGTGAGAGAGACAGCAAAGAAGAGCCTCCCCGCACACCTCATACATCGCCTCTATTCTCGTGATGGGCGAACAGTACTATAAAGGCTTTACAGAGCCGTAGTTATGTTCAAAAGGTGAGTTTTACATAATTAATTAATTGAGACCGACACTTGAAAACAATACAGTAGTACTTCAAAATGCTGTAGTTAGAAGTAATGTAAATTGAAGTAAAATAAATTCAGAGTTTACAGTACATTTTCGAAAATCTGTCCTTGTACTTCAATACACACTTAGCAGTTCCCTTTCGAATTGTTCCTTAGCTCTTGCCAATGATCTACATTATTATTGTTTGAATGATTTAGTACAGTGTAAATGTTATTATTTTTTAAATAATACAGTATTAACAATTTAATTCGCCTTATACCACAGTATAATTTATTGCATTTTCGGTAACAAAGCATTTCCAGACCTATGCTCATATGAACTTTTTTATTATTTTTAGGAGAGGAAAATGCTTTTGCAGTATTGCAGATTCCTCCTGAAACACTCTTTATCTAAGTACCACAACATTGGTGTACACCTATAGAGTAAAGCCGCCAGAAGTTTCTAACTTTATGGTCTCTCAACTTTTTCCCTCTATAATGCTGAAGGATTCACTTGTGTTTTCTAAGATGAGCTTTTAAACTGCTTTGAAAAGAGGTCTTATAGTCACAAAATTCACAGCTAAATGATTCACCTGTGTGTTTTCTGAGGTGAATTTTCAAATTATTTGAATGAGTACTCTTATAATCACAAAACTCACAACTGAAGGATTCACCTGTGTGTTTTCTGAGATGAGTTTTCAAACCACTTTGAAAAGAGCTCTTATAATCACAATATTCACAGCTAAAGAATTCACCAGTGTGTTTTCTGAGATGAACTTTCAAATTATTTGAATGAGTACTCTTATAATCACAAAACTCACAACTGAAGGATTCACCTGTGTGTTTTCTAAGATGAATTTTTAAACTGTTTTGAAAAATGGTCTTATAACCACAAAATTCACAGCTGAAGGATTCACATGTGTGTGTTCTTAGATGAGTTTTCAAACCACTTCGAAAAGAGCTCTTATAATCACAAATGTCACAGCTAAAGTATTCACCTGTGTGTTTTCTGAGATGTCTTTTTAAATTATCTTCTCGATAGCTCTTGTAATCACAAAATTCGCAGCTGAAGAATTCACCTGTGTGTTTTCTGAGATGAGTTTTTAAAAAAGTTGATCGAGTGCACTTAAAATCACAGAATTTACAGCTGAAAAATTCGCCTGTGTGTTTTCTAAGATGAGCTTCAAAACTTATTTCAAAAGAGGTCTTATAATCACAAAATTCACAGCTGAAAGATTCACCAGTGTGTTTTCTAAGATGAGAATTTAAACTGATTTGAAAAGAGGTCTTATAATCACAAAATTCACAGCTGAAGAGTTCGCCTGTGTGTTTTCTAAGATGAGCTTTCAAATTTCTTTGAGAAGAGGTCTTATAATCACAAAACTCACAGCTTAAGGATTCACCTGTGTGTTTTCTGAGATGAGCTTTCAAACTGCTTTGAGAAGAGGTCTTATAATCACAAAATTCACAGCTTAAGGATTCACCTCTATGTTTTCTAAGATGAGCTTTTAAACCGCTCTGAAAAGTGCACTTATAATCACAAAATTCACAACTGAGAGATTCACCTGTGTGTTTCCTGAGATGAGATTTCAAATTGCTTGGAAAAGGAGTCTTATAATTACAAAATTCACAGCTGAAGAATTCACCTGAGTGTTTTCTAAGATGAATTTTCAAATTGTCTGATCGAAAGGTCTTATAATCACAATATTCACAGCTGAGCGGCTTTTCGCCTGAATGTCTTACTATATGCTTCTTCAAGTTACCCAGGAATGAAGTTTTATAGCTACAATGATCACAACTATAATGCTTGAACTTTTTTCCATGAACAGTTGGCATAGCACATTTTTCTGAAGTAGTGAAATTCACATTTTCCCAGTTTGGTCCACCAACTACTGTTCCATTGTCATGGCCTGATGTACAGAAAGAAGTTGACATCTGTTTACTGTCCACTGATTCTTGTTTTTCTTCTTCTCTTGAACATCCTTCAGCATCTTGCATATCTGCAATGATTATCAATGCATAATGAGAAGTTAATGGAAAAAGAATTTGTATTAAAAGTTGGGGGAAGAAAGAGAAATGAAAGGGGCAAATAGAGGGGATTGTAGGAATAGAAGAATAGGAATAAATAGAATAATCTGGAGTGTAGACAAAATTTTCATATTTAAGTCAATATCATAGGGAAATCAGTGAGATGAAATTGACAGACAATCTCTAATATTATTAAAGGGAGAAATGCCATTCACGTTGAAAGGTGTAATACAGAAACTAGCACTGAATTGAATAGGAGGGATGGATGACTCACCCGGCTCTTCTTTTTTTATGAAAGCCACTTCTAGTTGGCTGACATCAATCTTAACATCATTTTCATGCGAAACTGTGGCCATCTGCAATTATTAATTTTTTTTTAAATTTTCTGCAACACATCACAATTAACTTGAATAAATATACATCATAATAATAATATTGTGGGACCTGGCTGGCTCAGGTCTGGTGTCAGTTTTCAGGGCCTCTGACATGACGTGACTGTTTTTAGGCAGCCGGGACCGACAAGCTTAACGTGTCCTCCGAAACACGGGAGTGACCTGAGGTAAAGTCATTCAGTCAGTACTGGGATCGAACCTGGGACCTTTGGATTAGCACAAATAATAATTTATATACATTACTATCAATATTATTTCATAGGCAATAGCTGCCTTTCAAACAAATTGGTTTTACTCACTCATATGCTATTTCCTTTCTAAGAGTGCTTGCACAGTGGAGCATTTAATACTCGATGATAATCACCATCATAAATTCAAATATAGGCTGTGAAATGGTGCTTAGAGCCTTAGTAATTGTGTTTTTTATTAATTGACTGAACAGATACCAAGCAAAGCTCATGAATTCACAATCATTCATGACATGAAAACAAAATACATGGCATATAGAATATTACATTAAAATTGTTCAGAACGAAACATAATTTTTCAACAACTTTGTGCTACACACTGGTAAGGATGGAAATAAGCAATAATGCGTTGTTATATGTAGAACCAATTACATTGCAGTCAATTGGCTAAACCTTCTTGGCCTCTTTGGCATATGGTGGGGATAGTTTCTACAGTGGCTTTGCTCCATGTCTCAAGGTCAAGGACCAAGAAAAATTGGCCGTCTCATACCTGTTACTATAATTAATTTGTAAGTATGGCATGAATGACAACAAGATTATTCATGTGAGATTTTGTGATTACAGTACTTAATAAATTACTCAACAGACACAAAGTACTGAACAAATATTTCTTTCAAGTTGTGATGAATACATGCCTGATGGATGTTTGAAACATCATATGTTGCCGAAATGTTTTTGACGTTTTCAAATCGAAAATCAATCTCATGAAATGCTTCTTCCTGTTTCTCAATCTTAATCTGAACCCAGACAAGGCTTGTGTTATACCAGACTCTTATTTCTTCCAATATGAAGGAATGCAGAAATGAAGGTACAATAAGCTTGAAGATGTTAATCTTTTAGTGCAGGGATCCTTGAGTAGTAGGTAAGTCTAAGAAAGAACGTTTTAATCACATTGTTATCAACTTCAGTGAGGGTGTAATGTATTTAACACTTTAAACACTCCTAGCTTGGTCGTTGACCTGGAAGAAAGCGACAAATAATAGATCTAAATTAATTCTCACAGCTTCTTACCTGGATTTCACTATCAAGTATGGGTTGTAAGCTTCCAACATTCATTCCCAGGTATTCTAATCTAGTCAAAAGCACTTGTGCAATCTTTCCACCTGAAACAAAAGTACCGTATGCAATAATTGTAAACAAACAAGGTTAATAATAAAAAAATTATCGTATAAGCAATGATATGATCACATGTCAACAATTACATGCAATGAGTTTTCCCATCAGCTTGGATAGGTGGACTTAAGGGTGAAAAGGGCAGACTTGGCTGAAATGATGATGATTTACAATATCTAATTATTGAATTGAAAAGTCTGTATAATATGAGCGATGAATTCAAATGATCAAATATTAGAAACGAGATATTTTCCCTGTGAATGATTCCAGTGAAGGTTTAACCCTTAGCGCTCGGAAGTCACACATGCTGTGACACGGCTAATGTTCGCCAGAGATCGGGATACTATGGAAGCGAAAGCGTCCACAGCTCGGGCCACACATACTGCGCTTTCCTCTATAGTCGCTACAGGTCGGCGCTAAGCTCAATGCGTTTTACTGCCTGGCTCAGAACATGATGCATTCTGCTCTCAAATCAACCAACTTCATCTATTCAAATAGCTTCATCTTTTGTGGGCAAATAAGTTCATAAAATATGTTATTGTAATAATGAAATATTTATTCATAATTCTAAATGACTAATTACAATTATCAATAAACATTACAGCAAAATAAAAATATTATAATAATGTAAATGAAGCTTCACTCTAGTGAGTTGAATATTGAATGGATATTTTGTTTAGTTTTATTATAGAAAATAATTGTCTCTCAAACCGTATTTATTCAGAATGAAGTTCTTTTATTACTCGTAATAATTGCAGAGCTCACATGCCACTTCAAATAAAGTTATGAATATGAATAATGAGCGTGACACGCAGTGCCTACTGCTTCGTCACTGTCTACTGTCTAAACAAAAATCTAACCCTAGAGCAAAATGGAGGAAGAAATGTTGTCCTGTCGAAGTAGTTCAGATGCTTTCTGAGGTAGGGCAGCACTTGCTAGGGATATGATATGAACAACAAAATTAGTAAACTAATAACTGCGTATCAATACACTGGTCACAGAGTCTTTGCCTTCCGACCTGAGGCACTATGTGCTATTTTCTATTCCGAGCGCTAAGGGTTAATTATTCGAAAATGTCTAGCCTAGAACGGGAATGGATCCCAAGACAGCTGGTGTAGCTGTCAGTAGTGCTCACCACTGAACCACGGCGGATGCCAAAAAGTAATAAAACCCATTTCTATAATTTGTTTTCATAATTACAATTGCTATAGCCTAGTTCAATTTCCCAAATATTTTCGCATTAGTAGATTAGAGAGACATTGATTGAATTTATTTGTTTCCGATTCAACACATGAGTATACAAATGTATAAAGCAATACAAAGCTTACAATGAAAAAATCATAACATCAAAATTTTGAAACAACACTCACATGATCCTGAAGTTTGTTTGTGAGTTCGTTTATGTTCAATTCAAAATTAATCCAATATAATACTAATATAGCATGAAAGAATAACAATAACAAATATTTAAGAAAAGACTAATTCTAATATCTAACACCTCACTCATACGCACATTCAAACGGGAGGCACAAAAAAACAGACAAATAAAAACACCACCAGCAAATATAGAGAATAGAGTTTTGATAGAATTGTTATACATAAACCGATTAAGCAACCCAGTACATCCATCATCAGTATCATCACTCAGGGTAGTGATGAGCGTTGATTCAACGAACTAGTTGAATTAACTGTTTATTGGTTATTAACGATTCAACTGTTTTGTCTCCTCAACTAAACCAGTTGATGCTTCAACTACATTTCCATATCAACGGTCAACGGGCTCAACGCACTCATTTCCAACACAACTGGAAGTCTTAGTTAAATCCAAGTGTGAATAGCAAACTAGATCAACGTTCAAAATAAAAATAAATCACATGCAGCAGAGAAATAGGAGTAGGAGTAGCCTAACTGTGGGAGTGAGAAATGCAATAACACCGCACTGCTGCCTCAAGACAATTTTTGTATCCGGTTACAAAAAACGAACGCCTTATGCATTCAATCTAAATCGCGTAAAAATAGAGATAGAAAAAGAATGATTTAAGATTTGAATTCAGCGCCCTCAAATTGATAAAATGCTTCGCGTAGACTCAAAAATAATCAAAACTGAGCAAATTTTTTATTATTTCCAGAAAGTAGATGTTTTCAACTTTTTATTCAATAAAAATCAAATCAACTTCCTTTATTTTAATTATTTTTGCGTACTCACGAATCATTTTATTAATTAGAGGGCGCTGAATCCAAATCTGCAATTTAAATTTCTCTATCTCTATTTTTACGCGATTTGGATTGCATATGGCGTTCGTTTTTTGTAACAGGACACGCTCTTTCTTATCTTGTTTGCACATGTTGAAAACGATTATCGGGAGACAGTATACACGTACACAGCTCGTTATTCTTCGCTGAAAACGCATATTCTTCGTTAAATTTAACATTCAACTAGTTAACGTTTATTCAAAACTAGTTGCGTTTCGTTGACGAGAAAACCGTCAACGACCCAAGACTAACTCAGGGAGGTCAACCTCACCTGTAGAGTGAAGTGGAACAGTTCTTAGGTTGGCTTATTACAGAAGGGGCATTTCGCAGGATCACGTGGATAAAAAATGACACGTTCCTGTCACAGAGCGCGAATGACGCTCCAATTACGCGTTTGAGTTATAGATTGCTCCCTTATCAATATGTCTCTAGCTCCCCCCAAGCGATAATTCCGTATGAAAGAATCGAGTGCAAAAATTCAAAGTAAACTGTTCTCATTTATTTCATATTAAAAGTATTCCTTGCAGTTTGGAGAATACATATAAATTTGCGAAGTTTCTTTTTAAATCTTTTTTATTATTGCACAGTAGAGCATATTAAACATTGCAGAATCAAACACATGCTGCGTAATGATGGTATTCATGCTGATGCATTCTGTCATTCAGCATTCCACAGCATGTGTTTCATTTAGCAATGGTGAATATCCTCGAATATGATCCACTGTGCAAGCAATCTGAAAACTGAGATGGTAGAAATGGCAACAGAGCTTACACAACACAATTGTAGGCTATTCCATATTGAAGGAGCTCTCTCGGTCTGGATCATGCCAAGCAGCATAATTCTGACTTTGAAACAAATTGAGAGCGTTTTTATTTAAACTAACTATTCCAATAATATCTGTTTGTAACACAAATCTGTTTCTTTTTGCCACCATCATCCAGCTGAGACTACGTTTTGTACTTCGAGTCTTCAAGTATATAATACTACAGTACATCATAACGTAGAACAAAGTAGAAAGTATTGAAACAAACACTACTATCAAATTGAGGGGATAAGTATACCTGATGGATGGACAAGTCAGAATATTCAGTTAATGTGTCTGGCACATCTCTTCCATTCTTCATCACATGTCTCATATCAAATTCTTGTTGTTTTATCTGGAAACACACAAGGCTTAACTCAGCTCAAACCTTAATAAAAGTGTACAAACATCACTTAAAGCAAGTATATATGAATAAATAATTATTTATTGTGGTTTGAATGAATATAGGCTATGATAAAACACAGAGCATTTACCAAAGCATTTCAGAAGCTTGGGGCCATAAATAAATGGCGGTAGTTGGCTGAGCCAGCACAATGGCAACCATTTTCATCAAGGAACTTTTCATCATGCAGAAGCTGATAATAGAAATAATTTCAAATTAACCTTTACTGTTTCAAACAATATATTTATTGAATTCAATGTCATGCGATGTATGTGATGAAAAAGTCTATCAAAAACAAAACCAATTTACCTCAAACTTACGAAATACAGTATTTACACAGTCAATCAGGCAATACAGTAAGGACATCAAATAGATATAACATATAAATCCTACATCGAATCAACTATCTACTTTTCAGAACTATGAATAACTTTTTGGAACAGTTTTATTGCATTCCTTAGCATTTACGGCCATAGAGGACAAGCGCTATGCGCTCAAGTTCTATTATTCAAACCAGTATGAGGCTATGAGCCGACCATAAAGAGTAGTAAGATATTTACAAAAATTCCATACCGTTAATGAGAAAGTTCAACATTTTCGACACCCCATAAACTAAACCATCCCCATGGGGAAACATAGGGGTCTCTACTCCAGATTATTTTAATTTTTGCACCCCACACTCAAAAACACTCAAAACGAATGATTTTCCCAGAAAATATACCTACTCGGTATTCATTGAGTATCCAAACTTTTCGAATTTTCCAACAATTTTTTCCCTACATACTCAACACACTAGTAGGTTTGCAAATTATGAATTATTCAAGTGAAAAATTAAATTGAAAATTTTTTTTTCCAAAAATTCAATTTTTCTTGCGAAAAAAACGCGACCCCCAAAACATTTCAACGGATTATTGCTTCGTGGGGTGTGTAGATGTCACAAAAAAAATTGTTGGAAAATTTGAAAAGTTTGGATACTCAATAATTACCATTATACTCATTAGTTACCGATGATGTCGCTATGTGTATTTACTTACTTCGTAATATTATTAATCGAAATCCAGCAGCGAAATACAACATCCAGCAGAGAATAACACGAGACCGATTCTGGATTCTGACTTCTGACAGAACCACAAAGCAGAAAGCACAAATTAAGCAGCTGATGCTGCTTCACGTCACCTAACAAAATATCAACATGGCCGTGACCCGATAGCCAATCGTTAACACAAAAATTGACATACTGTTTATAAGAACATGATTCACATTTACATACTTCTAAAAATGATTTCTTTATCCACAACAATTAAATCTCTACAACCTATGGGATAGAATTGTATACACTCTTGACTGATTTATTTAAGGTAGTTTAAAAGTAGTCTTATTTTGTCATGTTGGTAAAAATTGTATACTTCTTAACCGGGAGTGTTTGAATATCTGAGGTATGATGATTATTTTCTACTTGAGTAGCCCAATCAAATTAGACAAATCGAAAGGAACAATTGATAGAGAAATGGATTTTTTGCGTATCGCTTCCTCTAATTTTGGGTAGTAATATACCTAAAGAATTCAAGGGTGGGGGTGAGCGCAATCATTTTCAAGGGGGGGGGGGTGTAAAGTTACAGTTTATCAGGTTTTTGTTTATGAATCAGTAACAATAACTCAAATCGAGTTTTTTTGTTGAAATTAAAGTTGAAGCTGATAAAATGTTAGTAAAAAATGACCGGCTGTATTTTTTTGTAGAACCAACACTGCAAGCGCGCTACGGTCTTCTCAATGCATAGAATAAGGGGTTGCATAGAATATCGCATTAAGCACAGGAAAAAAATTATTTCAGAGCTATTCCACCATGAATGTTATTTATTCTAGACTAATTCGAAGCTGATAAGGGTCAAAAATCATATTTTATATTGTGTTTTGAAGGTAAAATTCAATGATGATTATAAATAATAGCGGGTGTGGTGGTGTTACCCACTTCAAGCTTGTTGTGTGACAGACAATATAGAAGATTTATTTGAATAAATGGTCACCAACACATCAATCTGTTAATATTACCAGAAAAGCAAAGCCACTCTATGATGTAGTTCAAGTAATATTTTGTTTGAAGTGCATTATGATTGAATCAAAACAGGATTTTAACAAAACCTAGATAATTGCGATGGGTGACAAAGAGCCGTGACTTTCCATTATATGTTACTGATTTCTTTATTTATACAAAACTGTTATTATTGTTATGACATTAACTTACAGACTTATTATACTGAGCCTCTGCAACCACAGTATCTCAATTAGGGATAAATAACACCAGCCGAGTAAATTTGATTAAAAGTAATCAGCTGATGGCTCTAAACACATGTTAATGCCTTCTTGTACTTTGACATTGTTGAACTTGGGCAGACGCTCAGCTGATTTAATTTAGCATAAATTGTGGCTCATGACCGCGACTACAGTGGCTCTGTATAATAAGGGTCTTAGCCTAGTTGGAGGCTTGACCAAAAAAAATAAAAGGATCTGAATATACTTTCTAATATTAAAACTGACACTGTATTTCACTTTTAAATAATGTTTTACTCACATATATTGGAGATGCTTGAGGAATGCATTTCACTTCTGAAAAGAAGCTTCGTCAGCCTGCCTTCTTTTCAGAAGTGAAATGCATTCCTCAAGCATCTCCAATATATGTGAGTAAAACATTATTTAAAAGTGAAATACAGTGTCAGTTTTAATATTAGATTGTTCATTAAGTGTTTCGTCATGGGAAAACATCACAGAATATACTTTAAACAGAATTTATTAATTTCGAATTCCTTTAATTGCTATTACTTTATACTGAAACCCGTAGGGGTCTCCCCACCACGAAAAGCCATACGAATTTACTTTACTTTATACTGAAGACTTCCGCAATGGCGGATATTGACAACAGCATTGAACAGCTGATGGGAATCGATGAATGCTACTGTACAAAAATATCAGTCACCACCGGGAATCGAACCACGGACCTCTCAATTGCCGGTTGAGCGCCCTTAACCACTAGACCATGGAGACCTTTCTGCACAGGAGCATTCATTTTCAACTTGGCCATATCGGCTCGTATCTCACAAGTTAGTTTGAAGTGACTGACAATTGGAATTCGAAATTTATAAATTCTGTTTATGTATATTTGTCAGTTTATTCAATTGTCAGTCACTTCAAACTAATTTGTGAGATACGAGCCGATATGGCCAAGTTGAAAATGAATGCTCCTGTGCAGAAAGGTCTCCATGGTCTAGTGGTTAAGGGCGCTCAACCGGCAATTGAGAGGTCCGTGGTTCGATTCCCGGTGGTGACTGATATTTTTGTACAGTAGCATTCATCGATTCCCATCAGCTGTTCAATACTGTTGTCAATATCCGCCATTGCGGAAGTCTTCAGTATAAAGTAATAGCAATTAAAGGAATTCGAAATTAATAAATTCTGTTTATGTATATTTGTCAGTTTATTCACTTGTCAGTCACTTCAAACTAACTTGTGAATATACTTTATTGAAATCTGGTTCTGATCCCATATGATGGAACAGCCAATCTTGAATTTTCTGTATATGTTTCCATAGGAGAGGGCCTGGGCACACATTTCCTTTTTTCTTTATAATTATACCTCAAATGCACGAAAATTTTGAAAATCCATTTACAATAATATTATATACAAATATATTATATCGCTCCGAATTCCTAATGAAAAATTTCATAGAATTTGGTCCACACATTTAGCTATAAAAATGCATTATAAACAGACAGAAAATGCCAAACGTTTAACTTCTTCGACAAATTAAAAACAGAAACCTTACTTTGTTTGACTAATCAAAAAAAAAAAAAAAAAATAAATAAATAAAATAAAATAATAAATCATGGAGGAAAATCTATGTGAATTAAAATTAAATAAATCAAAAGATATGTATAGTGCCTTGAAGTGCTTTCATGAGGAAGGCAATAATTTCAGTCCAACCTACGATGAGCGGGAGGGCAAGCGGCAAAAATCGGCCAAATTTATTAAAAAATCTATGTAAATTGCTTGAATTTTGGCTCAATTATGCTCCTTTTTGATGTTATATTCAAATAAAGAAATTTCGTTCTATATAATAATAATAATAATAATATAAAATAATAATAATAATAGTATGAATGCATTTTTGGCATATTTTTTTTCTTTGAGGATGAAGCCCACATAGGTCTGAGACCTAAAGAAATTTCGTTCTATATAATAATAATAATATATATAATAATGATGATAATAATAATAATAATAATAATAATAATGTGAATGTTAATACATGCATTTTTGGCATATTTTTTATTGAGGATGAAGCCCTCAGGTCTGAGACCTGTGCGTGGGTAATGAGTTGGATGATAGTGATTGATGAGTTGGACCTACAGTTTTAGGTGGGTTCCGAACCACCGGGAAGTGATTTTACAGCAGAGAACAGTGTCTTTTTTGCTGGTCAATCTAATCGGTCACCGTTATATACCATGGCCAATCTAATCGGTCACCGTTATATACCATGGCCAATCTAATCGGTCACCGTTATATGCCATGACCCCAAATAGCACCCCTGCCTTTCGTATTGGTAGGTTACGATATAAATTATAATATAATTTTTATAGACCTAAAGATGAAAAATAATTTTAATAAGTATTTCCAAATCTGAATAAATTATATTCGGTTTAAACATGTTAATAGTATGGGGACAAACACTGAAATTATTTTGGCATGGGAACGCAACATTTTAGAGATGAATGGCCTGGATATCCGCCGGGCAATTCGTTACCGCTATATGGCATTTTCCGCATAGACTGGCCGTTCCAAGTCTTTATACTGCAGTAATATACACTAATCCTCATCATCTTACAATAAAAGTATTTCCCAAAAAAAGAAAATGGTTTTTCTTCATCTGGATCATTTCAATTATAGTTGTGTGAGTATGCTTTAGAATTTTGAACAAAGACAGATTCATTATTATGTTTATTGTCCAGTCTTTTCAGGGGATAAAAACCATTGATGTAGTTTTGGCAGCCTCTACAATGGGAAATCCGCATTGCAGCATAATATACAATTCTCCATCTACAATCCATTGGCTACCGTGTAGGCTCTTCTACATTATTGTATACATATATTTATGGCTGAAATACTTTCCATCGGGGCCAACAACTTGACTAGCACGCAAGATCTGCTGTCTCACTTGCACAAAACTTGCTACCTCCCTCTCATCTGAAATGACTTATAGCTTGACAAACTTCAATTTTCCTTTCGCTGTTCGGCATCAGTTCCTGAAACAAAATTATTGAAATTTATTTACGCGTAGAAGAATTTATTGTTAACTGCAGATGAAATTTTTGCCAAAGTAGTTATGTATTCAATGTTGCCAGAAAAGTATATTTTGTCTTCATTTGTGCACTCTGATGAAAATTTAAGAAACTAGAAAGAAACAGTAATTTTTCTTGGATTTCTTGTCCCTTAACGATCTGCGTTGTTAATATTGACTTTTTATTGTAAATTTAACGACTTTTAAGTCAATTTTAATTTTGAATAAATAATATTTCTAATCGCTCAGGCCAAACGTTTTCGAATCATGGAGACTCATCATCAAAGGCGTCCTATCGGCATGTAGGTTTTTGGTTAGAAGAATTTGTGTTTTTTGTATAATGTGATCGAAAAGTTTGAGTGATTTAAAATTTAATTGTTCATTGAGGATATTTTGTTTATTGTGTGTGGTGTGTTTGTATATTTCAAATTGTTCCAAGGTATTGAGCTCGTGTCCTATTAATTTTATATGTGGAATGTGTAGGTTGATAGTGATGTCAGTAAAAGTTTTCTAACCCAAACACAAAATTAGATTTTTGTTCATTTTTTTGGAGGATGAAGCCCACATAGGTATGAGACCTGTGCGTGGGTGATGGTGATTGATGAGTTGGACCTACAGTTTTAGGTGGGTCCCGAACCACGGTTTGTTGTTTCTAATCTGTTGTACACTTCCAATATTTTCATTTATAAAAATTCCAACATAAATAGATAAGATTTTGTAAAAAAATCTGCTGTCTGTAAACTTTCATATTTTTCTTTTGAACGTCAGGTTCAATGATGTTTGGCAACACTGGTGAGATAAGATAAGATAAGATGACTGAATAATAACTCAAAAAATGGTTTAGGTTGTCAATCAACTTGATGAATTTTATTACAGTTAATGTTTACATGAAGCGCTTTCTTTCCCATTTGCCGAAGTTAGTCACCAAACGCATTTTTACCAAAAAAACACTCATTTATAAAGATTAAAAAAAAGAATAATAGAAAGAACAGAAAGGAAAAAATAAGAAGGAGAGAGAAAAAGAAAGTAGGTGATAGATGAGATATTTGATATTTATTCATATTATAAAATATAATAATAATCTCTATTTTTGCAAAAAAAAAAAACATCAAAATACAGAAACTTGTACAAGAGCCAAAAAATACAGAATCACGTATAAAAATAAAAAATAAAAGGAATTGCTATAAATTTATTGCTATTTATTACATCTTTCATTGCCAGATCTAGTGACAAACACTAATAAATGTAACCAAAAATATATATTACATTACATAAAAAGTAATTTTAGCAAAACATTACATAAAAAGTAATTAATTGAGAAGGAGAAGAGTAAAATTGACACGTTTTAGAAATTCATATTCACTTCCTTTTTCTCCCTTTTATTCTTCACTAACTTTGATGTTGTAGTTTCATATTACTTTTTCACTTGAAATTCAAGCACAAATAATTATTTAAAAAGAATTGAATTTTTTATTTCACCACATTAAAAAAATACAAATATAACATAAAATGTTACCAGGAAACATCATGTTGTTCCTTACAGAAAGATGGGAAAAAAACTTTATTATTGCAAACTAAATAAATAGAATTCATTAATATTGAAATATAGTAGAACACAAGTTACCCTGATTTATGAAATAAAAATTGCCTACTTTTTCGGTCTGTTCGTGGGTCAATGAGCCCAGTACTACAAAGTTACACTATGTGTGTACATACATACTCTGTACATATTATCCATGCATATACTCTGCATATATTATAAGTATATACTCTGTTTATTTTATTTTTTTACAAATCAAATGGTGATTAAAATAAAACACACACATTCACTCAAACACTCACACTCAGACACGACAATTTCAGAGATGGCTGTAGATGAATTCTAAGCTTGGAGAAAAAAATAATAAACAACAACGAACAAAATAATAGGAAGATATAAATAAAATAAATTGAAATAGTGAATTGAACTAATGAACTCAACTAGTGAATTCAACACTGAGGCCTACTTATGAGTAAGTAAGTGTTAAATTCTCTAGTAGAAAATTCCAATTATTATTTATCCTCACTAACTCCTTCTTTTTCTTCTCCTCTTTTTCGTCTTTTATTCTCCCCATCCTCTTTTCTCCTTAACTGATTATCAAATTGATTAATTCGTTTAACCTTTTTATAAAATTTCAGCATAAACAATAAGATTCTTGTTAAACTTTTTTTAAAAATATGTTTTTATACTTTCATATTTTTCCACTGATGTTCAAATTGATTTATTTTTATTATTTTATTTTTTTAAATATTAACAACGCAGTCCGTCGTGGAACAAGAAATCCAGGAATTGATTAATTTATTCTACTTAAAAAAACACTCCAAGTCTAACGTTAAGGAGTCTGTTGAACACTGTAAAGTAGCTTTGAACTTTGCAGGGTAGTTTGGAAGGGCTAACCGTTTATTGAACGTGGTTGTACACGGGCTGAGAGGCATCTTTTGCAGGGCATTCAGAGTAAAGTACAATTAATACAGAAGCATAGAAGCCACGCCGGCTGCTGAGAGGTGGTCCCGTTGGGATATTTTGCCAGCGGTGTGCGCGCGCGCGTGCGTGCGTGGGACTTTCACGCTGCGAAATTAATAAAAACGTAGAATTATGAGGTGAGGCCAAGAAAGGCTTCTCAAATAAATGACCAGCATCGCGCCATTTATCTGGCAATCCCCTATCGTCGCATAACATTGGAATTATGCGAAACACCTCTGCACTTACCGAAACACTCCAGAATAAAGGTCTCTGGCTACATTCTTTGGGGGATGTAGATACTTCAGAGTTGGTAGTCCACCTTCCTGATGATTTATTTCTCAGCGAGAACAGATTAACGCGGTGAATTACGATAGTAGGTTGTTGTACACTATCTTGCTGAAAGTCTAACTGTGGGAATGAATTTTCTCACTTTCATTAATTAATTTTGAATTCCCGAAAGTAACATCAATAATTGTACAATTATTCAATACAATTATTCAGTACAATTATTGTACTGAAGACTTCCGCAATATTGACAACAGCAAAAAACATAAGGACAGCACAAACATATTAAGTCACCGCCGGGAATCGAACCATGGACATCCCAATTGCCGATCAGGCTCCTTAACCACTAGTCTACAATGGTTCTTTTGTAAAGAAGCGTTTAATATATAGAGTCTAGTGGTTAAGATGCTTGACGAAGATGCAATTGGGAGATCCGTGGTTCGACTCCCGGCGATGACTAAATATTTGTGCAGTAGCGATCATCATTTTTTTATTAACTTACTAGACTGTTTCACCCCAGCACATATTTATATAGTGGGGTGTTCACGAGTAATCAATATGAAAATATTTATACACAGACATTGTAAAAATTTATTATTATGTATCAAATGAAAATAAACTCCTCTGGACAGGGTTGTTCAGAGAAAATTGAAATTGAATTGAATTGCTGGTGATGCCCACATGAGTTTGAGACTAGTGCGTGGGTAATGAGGTGAATGATAACACATAGATGCCAGACGGAGAAGCGGGATTCGAACCAACGACCGTTTAAAAGACAGCAAGCTGAAGTTGCGACGCCCCAACCAACTGCGCTAAGCGGCCTGCCAAAGCGGATTACCATCAGCTATTCATTCCTGTTGCGGAAGTCTCCAGTCTGAATTGATAGCACTTAGAGGAATTCTAAATTAATAAATTATGTTCGTTTTATAATATTAGTACCTATTTAATCAAATTAAATGTGAATCTCATTTAAAGATAACACATTTATTCCAAAGAATAGTTAAATATGAAAAATCATTTCAGAACGAATAAATGCCTATATTTGTTGTATTATTGCATAAGAGGAGCTATTAGAATTGAAAAGGGATTATTTTGTAAATTATTGAAATCTTTTCTGTTTTTGAAAGAATTTTACTTTGAAAATGTTTAGCGGAGTAGTAAGTTATACCGTAGTTGTATTATTTCATACATATTATTTTATTTTTTTGGAGGATGAAGCCCACATAGTTCTGAGACCTGTGCGTGGGTAATGAATTGGATGATGCCGATTGATGAGTTGGACCTAAAGTTTTAGGTGGGTTCCGAACCACCGGGAAGTGATTTTATAGCTGGGAACAGAGTCTTTTTTGCTGGTCAATCCTATCGGTCACCCTTACAAAGCGCGCCCAGGAGTTTCGTAGCTTATCTCTGATTGAACCTGCTACGGAACTCGGCTTTCACCTCCCCATTATTAAGTTGTTTTGAATTGCTCTGTAATCATAATGCACAAACACATTGAATGTAAGGAAGTTTATTAAGATGAATTGGAAATTAGTTGAAATAAAAGGAAGATTTTTAGATTAGTAATGGCTTGTCGCCAATATATAAAATATAGACCATGTTCGAATCCATTTTCAATGAGGCTTCTTCTGATATAATCATTCTGCTGTAATACGATAGCAGGGAGTAGCCGCCACACAAAGATGTTGTGATCATTTCCACAAGAATATTTACCATAACTTTAAATTCCATTTAATTCTTCATTGCTATTTTTTGGGAAAATAGTGTATTAATGATAGAAAAATAAGTTATAATAGATAATTAAGTGAATCTATCAATATCTACTGAGATAATTATTAATTACTCAATTTTAGTTGACAAATTCACCTTGTTATTCCCCTAATAAATTTTACAACAGGAATTGTCAATAAATTTTCCAGTCAGCAAGTTATCTTTCATGGGAATTTTCCAGCAAAGAAATCCAATGTACGTTGAAATTTTAATTCTCAGGCTTGCTTATTTCTAATTCCAAAATGCTATACTTCCTATAATAAAATACTTGCAATAATATTTCCAAGTTTAACTTGCATACAGAGTTCTTTGCGTGTGAAGGAAAAATAACTCTAATATTCAACTTTTCTGGAGGTTAGTGGTTTATGGAAATAGGAATGTAATTTCTCCGATTTTTAAATATTCAGTAATAAACTATCAACATTTTATTGCTTTCTTAACTTCGTGGAGGCTATAAAAAAGTGGGATATCGAATTTATCGATATATCAAGCACAACTTTTACTTGGAGTGTACTTCAATATTGTTAAACGGTAAAAGTTCCCAAAGTTAAATAGGGAAGACTTTCCTCTTATTTCTGTAAATTCAGAGAGACTTTTCGACATGAATAATTCATAATTTTAGATGATTCTTCGCAGATTCAAAAGATAATTTAATAGTTTTTTTGATAAATGGAATTGCCTCAATAATCTTTTATCGAAGCTGTCACTGTATTTCTTATTACAATCAACCAATCAATCAATCTTATTTCAATCAATCAATCAACTCTTCATTCACATAATCGACATAAGATTAATATCTTAATGTCGACATAATATCGACACTCTAAGATTAATTAATTTTCTTATCAATTCGCATTGTATTTAGAAGCAAAATTTGAACTAGCGTTTAAAGTGAAATACCGTACTTGGCTCTTAAAAAATGACGCTACCGTTCCAATTACGTTATGCGACATCACCGAGTTTTCAAAAAAATACTGGATAAAGACACGACTAACGGAATGAAAACCTGCAGAAACGCAGTGTGTATTGCGAACTTGTTTGCGTCAGAATTTAATAACGGCAGGAAATGAAAATCCGGATTAAAGGATCTTTTTAAAAATTAAAGGAAAGACTCAGTAAATTAGCGCATGAAAAATTTATAAGTACTCTGCTTAGATTGAGTCGAATTGAATGGCACCATAGGATTGGATTGCTCTGCTAAATTACAGCCAACTTTACAGAAACCCGCCAAGTAATTGAGATCTGAGAGTTTTTTGTCAGTTGGAATTTTAATTATGAAAACTGAACGATCCGCATTGGCAAGATTTGTGAAATTCGAACAATTTTCTGAAGATTGTACCGCATTTCTAAAGATTGATTTCAGGATTACCTGAATCAATAAGTAGGGTACCGGGTAACTTTCTACAGAGAGTTTATGAACGAATCCTACTTCAGGAGCTGATTGTTCGCATTAGCAGAATTTGTAAAAGTTTGGAAGTTTTTCTAAAGGCTGTACTACATTTTTAAATAATATTGATTTCAAAATTATTCAATTTAAGCAGGGCACCCTTCTATTCAGAGTTTTTGAACGAATCATAATTCCTTAAGGAATAAGTAGCCTATGTATAGTGGGTATAGGCTAGTAGATATGCGACTAGATATAGCTCAAAAAATTATTTGTTACAGATATAAAGACATTGAATTTCAGATATTTTTAAAAAAATTATTGATCCTAAAAAGTTTAGTAAACTTATTGTATCATATAGAGGTTTTAAATTGTTCAGTTTTTAAGAGGAGCTGAAAAAGGAACTAAAACCCTACTATCCAATGTTGTAAATTCGGTGATTATCAAAATAGTTTGAAAAATAGATATGACTCCCTTATTTTCAGGCTTGATGGTAAGATAAGCTACGAAGTCCTGGGCCCCACATTGTAAGATTGACCAATTGGATGGCCAGCAAAAAATACTCTTGTTTTCTGCTGTAAAATTACTTCCCGGTGGTTCGGAACCCACCTAAAATTCTATGCCCAACTCATCAATTACCACTATCCAACTCATTACTCATGCGCAGGTCTCAGACCTATGTGGGCTTCATCCTCCAAAAAAAGTGTAATAATTTTGTCAATCGATAAATAAACCGCTTATCCTTTTTGACATAATACTGGTTGAGAATTTAATTTTAAGTGAGAAATGTGTAAATAGTGACGTAATAGTCACGTTCACACTCGGAAGAATGTTGTGCTCTATTAAAAACAAAAACTCACAAGGATGATAATGCTGACAGAGATTGAGAAATTTATTTTGATTAATTAAATCTTAACTTATGAATTCGAGTGTGTTTATAGTTTATCGGTTATAGTTTATAGTATAATGCCTGATGACATTTTTTGGTATATGTCAGAATAGAGTTTGCCTCAATTCACACACCGTTTAAGATTTTAACATTTCTATTTCATTGAAAGTTAACTCAAACCTTTAAATTTTAATTTAACTTTTAAATTTTTATTTAATTGTGAGTTAACTCGTCAATCCTTCCAAGATTTTAAATTTAAATTTCATTGAAATAATTATAACTCAATCCTTCCAAGATTTGAAAATTTTATTTCAGTATAAGTTAACTCAATCCTTCCAAGAATTAAATTGTTTTACTTCATTGTAAGTTAAAACAATCCTTCTAAGTTTTAACTGAACGTTGAACTGTGTTTCATAAATAATCTAAATGAACACGATTGGGAAAGTTTGTACCAACTATAAGCTGATGCTAGTTGCAAGAGAAGCAGATTATTGCCTCAGTGGAAAGTTGAACTTTCAGACAGTAATTTCCAACACAGCTTTCAATGAAAGCAGCTTACAATAATATTGAAAACACCATTTAAATATAGCCTATTATATGAGTCAAGCATGATTAGATTGTAGGGGGAAAATACAGTTCTTAGTTTCTCCTTGTTCAAACATGGTCATGAGCTGCTGCAAGCTGGCAAATATTGGCCTGTGATTCGAACAACTCTACTTTTATATCTACACGATACTTGTAGTCAGTGAGTACGGTATGTTAAAAGCAATTTATGACAGTTCTCATTAAAACTAGTATACCGTGCTTATTTGATTTGAAAATGCAGAAGTAAACAATTATGCAGAGCGAAACTTTCATTAATTGGAACAGTTTTGCTTAGTGGAACTTCTAAACTGAAAGGGAACAGGAAAAGCAAAGTAGTTGTGAACAAAAATCTGAAACCTCCAATTAGAGACTAGGAATTTATTGATATTAATTTGAGATTGCTACCAAGATTGTTATGATTATTTCTTGAAGCTTGATATTTCACAAAGCTATTTGTGATGCGAATCTGTGATGTTTTTCATGACGAGATACTTGATTAACAATCTAATATCAAAATTGACACTGCATTTCTATTCAAATTATTATCAAATTTTTGATGTTGAAGATCCATCTTGTTTCCACTAATATGTAATATAAACTTAATAAAACAACTTTTGAATGGAAATTAACTCACGTTATGGCGTGACGGCCGTTTCGCTCTGTTGTCTAGAGCATCGTCAGACGACCCACAGTACACTCAAGGTACTCAAGGTGTACTGAGTGTACTGTGGGTCGTCTGACGATGCTCTAGACAACAGAGCGAAACGGCCGTCACGCCATAACGTGAGTTAATTTCCATTCAAAAGTTGTTTTATTAAGTTTATATCAAATTTTTACTCACTTATAGGCCTACTGGAGATACTGTGATGGAGGGATGCATTTCACTTCTAAAGAGAAGCTTTATTTAGAAGTGATGAAGCTTTTCTTTAGAAGTAAAGAATTAGACGTGTAATGCATCCCTCCAGCACTCCAGCATAAGTGAGTAAAAATCATAATTTAAATAGAAATGCAGTATCAGTTATGATGTTAGAAGCTATTTGAGCTGTACTTATTTATTCAATATATTTTCTATATATTATTCTCTCATTTTTGCAAAAAAACTTAAGAATAATAAACAACACAGAGTAAAGTTTATTTTTAATAATTATTTATGTTTATAAATTAAGTGAAAAAGTAATATGGAACCACATCATATTTTTTGTGTGATGTTTTCCTTGGCGAAATAATCTAATATCAAATAATCTAAATATCTAAATAATAATAATAAGTAATCTAATATCAAAACTTCTGAATTTTTTAAATGTTGATTTCTTCTCACTTATGCTCAATGCATTTTGCTTCTGAAGAGAAGCTTCATCAGCCTGTTACCAGGGGTCGATATTTTTTGTTATAAACCACAACAATAATTTTCCGGAGATTATTTATGTTATTAATGTTTCAATATATGTACTTTATGTAGAGTGAAGAATGTTAGACAAACTAATTCAGCAACAAGTGAAAAAATAACAATTTGATAAAAATAAATATTTGCCAGTAAATCATTATTCGAAGCTGTAGTTCCATATAACTTTTTCACTTGATATCCAAGCATAGATAATTTGTTGCAATTGCATTACTGGTGAATCTATAGCTCTCACTTATTTGAGTGATAGCTATTTCGTATTGTTGAATAATTCCTCTGCCATGTATGGAGGCCTTCTGAATCAGGAATGTTCATAATAATTTATTATTATTTTCTATTTTGAGTAAAGGATAAGTATAAATTGATGTATGCATTATTTTTGAAATAGCCAATTAATTAGCCTATCAGAATAAAATTGTGCTGAAGGCATAATTATTGAGGGTATCGGTACCTTAATAATTATTAACATTGATTGTTGACTAGCTTGAATTTCAAAACAGCCTTCTGTATCATAATATCGTTGGATGTGGTGTGGTAATTTTAAGAATACCTCAAATTTAGGATTAAAAAACACTTGGAAATCAGATAATTTTGTTTATAAAATCGGTTTATTCATTGGATCTCTGTGGATCTAGATAAATACATTTTATGTGCTTAATAGACGGAAATAATTGATCAGCATATATTTTTTTCCAGAGGATGAAGCCCACATATTTCTGAGATCTGTGCGTGAGGAATGAGTTGGATGATGGTGATCGATGAGTTGAGCATCAGTTTTAGATGTGTTCTGAAACACCGGGAAGTGATTTAACAGCAGAGAACTGAGTCTTTATTGCTGGCCACCCTTACAAAGAGGGCTCATGAGCTTGTAGCTTATCTTTATCTGACTGAACGTGAGACTCACAGCTATCACTTTCCTAAATTACTATTGCCTAATAATTACCTAAATAATTGACTTACATTGTTCAATTATGTCACATTTCAAAACAGCCAAAGATAACATTGTGATAAGGAAAGCTGTGATGTTTTCCATTACGAAATACTAGACGAACAATCTAATATCAAAACTGACACTGTATTCCAATTAAATATTTGATTTTCACTCAGTTTTACAGGAGATACTGGAGAGATGCATTTCACTTCTAAAGAGAAGCTTCGTTCGCTCGGGACTCCTATAAAAGTGAGTGAAAATCATATATTCAATTGAAATACAGTGTCAGTTTTGATATTAGATAAGGAAAGCATTGGGAATATCTCAAGCTTAGGTTTTTAGAAACAATAATTTGAAATTGGATAAGTTTTCTCGAGATACCGTTCTATTAAAGAGTCAATTTAATTTATTCGAACTCCATGAATCTAAACAAATACTTTTTATGCGTCTTAATAGGTTTCGATGGGAGGAAATTGATCAGAATTTGATTGGATTTGTTCGGAGATGAGCGTCTTCCTTGCTTTCATCCGCTGCTTCTTATTAATTCAACGAATAACGACAAAAAACGGAAAGTCTATAATTGGCTTTTCTCCGCCCGCAATGCAAGGCGAGAACGGTATTTTGTGGGCCCTGGGAATGGGGCGGGGGTGTTTGGGGGAAGAGGGCTGTTTTATTGTTGAAGAAATACGGCCCTATTTATTAGCATACAAATTGCGAGCGGCATTCCTTTCTTTTTTCAAATTAGTGTAAAACAACAACAACTCTACAACCCAGATGTTCTTTCTCTCTAAAGCTTCCTCTTCAAAATTATATTGCTCATTTCACTTTGAATATTTCAAGTATTGTGACACAAAATATATACAGAAATAACTACAGTATCTGAACTTTCTTCTTCAAAATTATATTGCTCATTTTACTTTGAATATTTCAAGTATTAAGACACAATATATAAAGAAATATTTACTCTACTGCTTTCTCAAGCAGTAGAAACAATATACTAAATAAAGTTACAAATGTAATTTGCAATTCTGTTTCATTCAGAATAACAAATTAAAGTTAAATTTCTTGAAAATGAATTGGATTCCTTGACTGGTATTACTGGACATTGAAACTGTAAAGAAAGACGACATAAATCATTCATAAAACATTCTTATATAATAATCTAATATCAGAACTGACACTGTATCTCTATTTAAATAATTATGAATTTTACTTATACTCAAGACGACATAAATCCTTCATAAAGCATTCTTAATAATCTAATATCAAAACTAACACTGTATTTCTATTTAAATTATGAATTTTACTCACTTATACTCAACGCATTTCGCTTCTGGGGAGAAGCTTCATCAGTCTGCTACCAGGTGTCGTATTTAAAAAAATACAAATACAGAGCCAGTTTTAATATTAGATTGTTCATCAAGTATTTCACCATGGAGAACATCAGCTAATTCTTAATGAATGTGGATGAATGATGAGAATGGAATTCCTCACTTATCAATTTCGGTTGTGAAACAATTTAGAAATTGCTATCACACACAAATAAGTGCTTGTATTCACTCTTAAATTCTTTGAATATCAATTTTAGTTTGTAATTTATTTGTCAAAATTAAGAGCACAAGTAAATTTTCCTAGCTCTTTAGTTAGTATTAATTTATGAAGTTCAAAAGCTTCTTTCACAGTAGTTTAATAATGTTAGGTTAGGTTAGGTACATTAAAAATATAATAACATTAATAGTTACATTTAAAAAATATGAAATTATCATGATATATCAGCAGTACACATTATTATCTAGATATAAATCTTGATGGTAAAGTACTAATATAGGCGACATACTTAGAGATTCACATAATGAACATTGAAGTTGGAAAAATCCAGTGAAAATAATGGCAAATATTTTTTGTAGATATGATTTTTGAGTTTTTTATGCGGAATATAACATGAAACTCCATGTTGCTGCCTAGAAAAAACTATGCCATGAACAAGCCATGTGCCCATCACATTCCCTATATTAACAACAACAATCCATACAACACATATCTGGGGTGTACAAGTTGAAGTGTTCTGGTTGCTGCAAGCTCTACGTAGGACAGACAGGCACAAATAACACATATCTGCTCTCTCCAACTCCACTGAATCAGCCTTTGCGGACCATTAAATTGAACATGGACACCAGCACAAAGACATAGAAAACAACATGGACATCCTTCATGAACACCATAAAGACTCAAAACTTAACACACTGGAACAATGTTATATTTATAAACATACCATAGAACAACATCACAATAGCAATAGGATATCCTAAATAAAGAGACCTCTTCCAAATCTCGCACCATTTTCAATCATTTACTCATGCTAATTCCTAAACCAAACCATTCAACTGAACTCTCCGCCAACCACCGCTTGAATGATAGAGCTGACAGGAGATCTGTAAGATCAACCAGGCACTGCTGAGGATGGGCATCCTGCCCGAAGATTCATATAACACAGGAAATTTCTATTTTTTTTATTTTAAACATTTCTGCATGTCTTTTTTGTGAAAATGTCTCCTTTTCATAGATGTATATTATGTTATCCTCAGCCTGAAGATGCGCATCCTGCTCGAAAATATTAGCTCTGCCTATGAGATAAAATCTAATTTCTTATTTATTTCAAACGGTTCTGCATATATTTTCATATTGCTATAATGATTACTCATGAAGGTATCTCTATTCTTATTGCTTTTTGCTCTTCCAATATAAATATATATAGCCTAATATTGTTTTTCTAAATAATAATAATTTAATTTCATAACTGTGTCTTTGTTCTCTTGTGAATAATCACTTTCATTCAACAAGTTTGCTTTGATTACTTTGTACCTTAAATATAATTATTAAATAAAACTTTAAAAATAACTTTTGTGGAAATTGTGACTCACATTATGCCGTGACGGCCGTGTAACTCTGTTGTAAAGATCATCGTCAGACGACCCACAGTACACTGCACTCAATTTCCACTTGAAAGAGTTTTTTTAAAGTTTTATTATATATTAGTTGAAACAAGATGGATCTCCATCATCATAAATATATATTTCTCTCATTTCAATAATATCTGTTAGTACTCTTGTGACTGACTGTTCTCAATTTTGTAATGCACCAATAAGTTTTGTCTTAATTGTCTTCAAATTGATCTTACATTGTAGTAGTAGTTCAATTGTCTTTGTTTTTTCTTATTGCATTATTCTATCTCTAATAATTAAATCATTAACGATTTATATACTTTTCAACTTTTCAATTTTTCTTGTTTATTTATTTATTATTTACAAATTACAGGGAAGCAACCGATAGATAGCTATTCATATTGCTTCCTAACAAAATGATTGTACAAATTAATAAAGAAATATCACGTTATATAGTAGGCCTAAGCTAAAAACTAACTAATTATACAAAAAATGAATTCAATTATCATTGTTTTTCCCATTTTTTTGTTAGAAATACCTAATTAATTACTCTAATAAGTATGATATACCACAAAGTAACCATGAGAAAAACAATAAAACATATTAACCGAAGATACACAAATAACTTTTTAAAAAATTTATAGAGAAAAAATGAATATGTTATTGTTATTGCAGTTGTATCTAATCGTTTGTGTCATAAGGGAAATAATGGGTTTATCCTGGTGCTCTCACATATTGTTTTTTCAATAAATAAATAAAAATGTCATCTAAGTGTTCTCTGCTGTAAAAATCATTTACCGGTGGTTCGGAACCCACCTAAAACTGTAGGTCCAACTCATCAATCACCATCATCCAACTCATTACCCACGCACAGGTCTCAGACCTATGTGGGCTTCATCCTCAGAAAGAAAAAAAAAGTGAAAAATATCTACTAGAAAAACTGACTAATAGAGACACTTAATAAAGTAGTTCGAATTAGCCTTGTTTATGCAGAATTTTAGAACACAACATAAGAATTTCAGTTCCAGTGGCTTATTTTGGCGAATGGCTTTTCGGAGCAGATCGGGTGACCAGTTTTGATGCGCCGAGCAAAGCGAGCACCAAGCTCAGCACTAATGAGAACATTAACGGGGCTGGCAGTGACGTTGACTAATTCCCTGTCAGAAGCTCAGTAGTTCCACTCGAGGGGGTGGGTCTTAGAGGGGGAGGGATGATTAGGGGGGTAAGATTTAGGGGGTAGGAGGCCGCAAAAAGAGAAGGGCTGCTGAGACTCCTGCCGCGGGGTGGATAGGACAGCTATCACTCAGTATACATCTCTGTTCGACTTCAACTTCAGGCATGCAAAATGCCCAAGAGAGAAAAAAGTAGAGTTTGTTGTGAACACTGGAGCTAAGTGAGAAGGTATATCTCTCACTTGAAACTAATTGAACGAATAATACGATAAATGAATAATTTTTTTATTTTATTTCCTTTACTGACTTTTTATTGTAAATTTAATGACTTGCAGTAAATTTTAATTATGAATAAATAATATTTCTACTTACTCAGGCGAGACGTTTTCGAGTCATGGAGACTCAAAGGCCTTTGAAGATGAATCTCCATGACTTGAAAACGTTTGGCCTGAATAGAAATAGTATTTTATTGACAATTTATTAAAACTGCAAGTCGTTACATTTACAATAAAAATCAATGTTAACAACACAAATCGTAATGGAACAAGAAATCCAAGAATTTCAGTCACATTACTTTATAGAATAAAAGAATGTTACTACATGCATTCATAGCATTAGAAATAAACAAGTAAATAAATATAAATGTTAGTAGCTAACACAATTAATCAGTAGTCATAAGCATGGGCGATTGCATGTGTGTAAGCTAGAGTTGAAGACGAAGATGAGCTCTATGGACGTTCATTAGTGGTTAAATAAATATTTGTATATTGTTAAACTTCAATAAAAATATGAAACAGCAGCTTGTACAAGAAATACCTTACAAAAATGCAATTGGTCACTTAAGAAAAAGGGAAGTGATTACAGCGATATACAGAATAATAAACTTTTGAATTAGAGAATACAGAACACAGTTTATTAATTTCGAATTCCTCTAAATGCTCGAGAGGAAGGCAAGATGGATTGGTTGGTCAGGATGGCCCATAGCCAAACGACAGAAGCGTCTCAATTCTCTCAAAAACAACGAAAATAGCCGCTGATCAACTCTTTTTTTAAATTTATTCATGGATGCAGCAAAAAAGAAAATATTTTGTGGGTACTTTTTACTAATATTTACAAGAAGTTGATGAGCTAAAAAGAAATGCTTCAGCAAGTGATTACAGCGATATAAGAAACTCGTAAATTAGAGAATATGATAATTTAGGAACTGATTACTGCAATAGACAATATTTGAAAATTGTAAATTAGAGAACATAATATTTTAGAACTAATAATAATAATAATAATAATAATAATAAGCGTATGGCTTTTAATGGTGGGGAGACACTTACGGGTAGTTCCACCTCGCATTTTAATTTTTAGAACTGGTTACGGCAGTAGACAAAGTTAGATACTTGTAGATTAGAGAATATAATATTTGATGAACTGATTATAAATTAGCAATAGATAAAATTGGAAACTTGTAAATTTATTACAGAATATATTATTTTAGGAAATTATTATAGCAACAAACAAAATTAGAAATTTGTAGAGAATTTAATTCTGAAGATGAAATATATTGAATGGTCTAATAATACGGTAGCTCAAAACAGAACAAAATATGATTCAAAAGTATTTTCTATTTAGAAAACCAATTTAAAAAATGAATAAAATATTTAAAAAATTTACAAATTTATTCAATTAATCAATTATTTGTAAGTTTAAAAATGAACGTGTTCCTATTATTTGTACAAGAATGAATTTTAATTTCTGTATATTGAATATTTAGTGCCCAGTAAGCCTATATTAGGTAATTGCCCAGCTTGCTGGATTGACTGTGTTATAATATGTGACCGCGAGAGTTGTTGAATTTACCATGAAAGGTTAATATAATCAGTGTTATAATAGTATCAGTATTAGTAATGAGCACACAAATAGATAAATGATTTTCCAAACTGAATATTGCGAACATGTAATATTCAAAAAAGAGAACTTCGGATAAGACTATCAATGGAAGCTAAGGAATACACTAATAGCAAGAGAGCTGCAAATATCTTGAAACTGAGATGGAATAATTAAGCCTTCCTGCTTCGAAATATCTGAGGAGCTGAACTGAGAAAGCTACGGTAATCGAAACCTGCCTCATTAGTATTTCTTGAGAAGCCACCCTTTATCTAAGATTCTGTTTCCTTTAAACGGCCGACAATGTTGCCAGTCTCTATGAGCCGTCTCTTTATCATAGGAGCCTAAAATTGTTGAGGTTATTGATAAATTCATTATAGGATTCGCTTTGAGGCAAAGGATTTATCTAGCAATACTGGTAATATATTATCTACTATACTAGTATTTATTGTAATTATTATTTATTGATTTATTTCACAGACGTCGCCAGATATCTTTTTTTGATGAGGGGCGGACGTATACCTGAGGGGGATAAAGATTGAATGGGGAATTTGGGGCCCTCATAATTTTAATGAACTATACCTTTAGAAACATACTTTTTAGATTCTTGGACTTCTTGTTCCATAACGATCTGCGTTGTTAATATTGACTTTCTATTGTAAATTTAACTGCTTGCAGTCAATTTTAATTGTGAATAAATAATATTTCTACATGACTCTAAAACGTTTGGCCTGAGTGAGTAGAAACATTATTCATTCACAATTAAAATCGACTGCAAGTCGTTAAATTTACAATAAAATGTCAACACTTTTTAAATTAAAAATGAAGACATTGTTCTAAATAAAGACAATTAATATAAATGTCAATCGGTTATGACAAAGTTTTATACATTATGTATTTTCCAAAGGAATAAATTTGATTTTATTTGATTCAGATTTCAATATTAATTCAAGATTTTTTTGTTGTAGATTCCGTCCTGGAGACTCCAGTTAAGAAGTATAAGACAGTCAGATCAACAATACTATTGTAAAAAATGGAACTTCAGATTTGATAAAATGTTGAAGTTTTAGTAATATTGACAGTTAATGACGACATCATAAGTGAATTAGGGTCTATCCATTCTAAAATGAATCTCTTACTGTTTTGTTTGCTGAAAAATATATTTTTCAACATTTTATGAGGAACAACATTGACCATAAATATTGGGGACGGGACATAAACAATGACCCCAAATATTTTCGGTGGGGGGGAGTTTCCCCTTGTTCCCCCTCCACTGGTAGTGAAGCCCATGCTCTATTATAAACTGATGAATTGAATTTGAACTGAATTGTAAAGTACAAATTTTCAAAAAGGAGGTCATATGTCGAATTATATGGGAGGTGCTTGGAGTTGTAAGGAGCCGGGTTGTTGCTTATACGCGGGCCAAACTTATCCAATTTCTCTGGATGAAGCCCTCAGTTTTGGGATGGTTTCATCCTTGCTACCTAGTGGAATCTGAAATGAGAAGAGGAATATCAAAGTTCTGTTGGCAACTCCAGCAACTATCAGGTCGCCGTCGACTAATTAATTCCTTTGACTCGCAAACGAATAGAAAGGCTTGCCTTTATTTCGACGCCAAATCACGTGCTTCAGGAGCTCAGAAAAAACCTATTCGAGTAACAGTGACACCCTACCATCAAGAAGTATAGACCTTAGCAGAATAGAGATACAGTAGTTATTTATTTTGTGAAGTATTGTGTAAAAGAAGTATAGATGTAGAAGTATTTTTGCCTCACAATTCAATTAAAATTCACTTCATAAGTTCATAATAGAGCAATAAATAATAAGCTGATGATTCTTCTCCTTAGAAGTGAAATCCAGTATCCCTCCAGTATCTTTAGTATGGGTTAGTGAAAATTATATAGTAAATAGGAATACAGTTTCAGTTTTGATATTAGAATAAATAATAATAAAGCCAGTGCAATATTTTTGATGACATTACCAGTATTGACCTTTTATTAGTAGCTTTGTTATTTCTAGAGCTGTCAATTCTAAAGTATTATAAATGTATCATAGCAGTGAAAGGATAAATTACATAAGACCAATATAACTTGGCAAGTATAGTTTGCTATTGGTTATTTGAATTTGTTGGAGTGATTTGATATCAGTACCAATATTAAATGTATTCGTAGCTTGGAAGTAGAAGTCCAGATACATAATAATATAAAAAACAGAGGAATGGATAAATTAAATTTATACAAACACTATAAAATAAAGGAGAAATAAATAAAGGAGATATACGATAGTAATAAGAAAAATTAATCAATAAGATAGAAATGGAACCAAAGAAAAGCAATTTTATAATTATTGATGAATGCACGTTGAGGCAAAACATATTAAATTGATTTGGTGGTTTATTAAACTTTTTAGAGTCTTGTTTATTTAAATTTGTTTTATACATTTAAATAAATAGGTAGTTGAATTCAAAGGATTTAATAGTATGGATAAGTTATTTGTAAGGCATTAGAATATGAGGGCATACGGTATATATAGTACACAGTCTCTATAATCCGGCCGTGCGCCAGTATGGCATGTCCAGTAATCCGGCACTGTGCGGGCGCCAAAAAAAAAACAGAAAACAATCAAAGACTTTTTTCTCACCCGTAATGAATAATCAGATTGTTCGTTTTACTATCATTTCGATTGGTAATCTTACTGTATCCATTTTATTGTAACTTTTATAATTTCATAATTGTACAATACTGTTGTATTGTAGAGTACATTACTGTACTGTTCTACTATATTTACTCAAACGTGTTTTTAGTAAAATTTCAACTTACATTTGTATGTGTTTTGAACGTTTTTTACTCATACATCCACTAATCCGGCAATTCCGGTAATCCGACAACACCAATCCCGATATAGTGCCGGATTAGCGAGATTGCACTGTACTTTGCAATGTGTCAAGAATCAAGAATATTTATTGGCCATTAAGTACAGTATCATTATACAATAGGCTTTGTCAATATTGAGGAGGTCGCAATGCGTTTGTTTATAAATGTAAAACTACTCAAAAACATGAATGTCATGGTAGGCCTACATATTGTCAATTGTACAGCTCAGTATATGCATTTCTTATCTGTTTGTTCTATATATAACCGGCTTTGTAAAACATATGCATGGGTATTGTACTAGGATTTAAATTTCTCTCATTTTGAAGCAAAATTAACGCTCAAACCCTGAGAGGTAAATTCAAGTTGATTGCTGGCAAACTTTAATTAAATTCTAAGACATTCTTGAGTTACCCAAACATTAGAGTGAAATTGATTCTGGAATAATATTACACATAATGTACATACATTCAGTTCACAGGTGCTGGAATTCAATCACATTCTACTACTGATTTGCAGCCTATTTAATATTGTGCTAAGGAACTTTACAGGATCAGGTTAGGTATAGATTTGAGATTGTTAAATGGCGCTGGGAAAGAAAGTCAGGTTAGGTAAATTTGAATCACTTCTCATTCTCGACACTACGGCTGAGAAGTGTTGGCTGCCGCAAGCAAGTCAGCCTTTGTGCGAATGCAATTTATTGCATCTAGCAGACATAATAATAGGGCGTGAGTCAGAGCCCTTTGGAAAGAAAATGGTGGTAGTTGGGGGAGGGGGTGTTTGGTGCTTGACTGCAGGCTTCATTCGAGTTTCTCGAGTGCAGGGGGGCTGCTAGACTCTCTACAGACCCTTCAGCTACCCTCCTTTTCCTTCTAACTGCCCCTCCTCATCGTTCTTGACACTTTTCCTCGGTGAAATGCGAACGTAGAGAAAAATCTATTTGCAGTATACCACAGCTAGAATGTACGTTTTAATGTACAATACACTGGTGCTAAAAAATAGGTAGAGCTCATTCAAATAATTTGTACTGCAATGAATGATCGATGTATTATCTGGAAAATTTAAAAGCCTCAGTCCTATTATTATTATATTACATTACATGTATTGATATTATGATCTATTTATTATCATTATTATTATTATTATTATTATTATTATTTAGACCTTTGTGCATGCTGGACACAACTGGGAAAGGCATGGAGAAATTAATTAGAAAAAGACTCCACAAATCAGTAGAGGAAGCAGGAGGATTAGCACCTAACCAGTTTAGATTCAGACTAGGGCAATCAACAATTGATGCAGTCCAGGAGGTGTGCAAAGCAGTGCAACAGGCAGAGAGCTATAACCACTTCTCCAAAAGGATGGTGCTGCTTGTAACACTGGACATCAAGAATGCATTTAATTCTATGTGGTGGATAGACATGTTTGGGAACTGAAAAATACTTTCAGGTTACCTAAGTACCTGCTGAGGGTAATTGACTCCTTCCTGAGAGATAGATCCCTCATTTATGAGACTACAAGTGGGTGGATCAGTGTTGAAGTCACATAAGGGGTGGCACAGATCAATCCTTGGCCCAGATCTATGGATTATCTTCTATGATGGACTGCTAATTCTGAAAATGCCAGAAGAGACAACACTAGTTGGGTATGCGGATGATGTTGCACTGCTTATTGCATCTCACAGTTCTGATCATGCTCAACTTAAACTAAATCAAGCAATGAGGAGAATATCACCCTGGCTTGAAGGTCATGGTTTGTCTCTTGCCCTCAGTAAGACTGAGATATTGTGGTCCTAACAAAGAAAAGA
This sequence comes from Conomelus anceps, assembly GCA_948455865.1. Lineage (NCBI taxonomy): Eukaryota > Metazoa > Arthropoda > Insecta > Hemiptera > Delphacidae > Conomelus > Conomelus anceps. Next base: position 60,257,331 of record OX418219.1, on the reverse strand, counting down.
GTAAACACTCATCTCTTTCTTCAGGTGAATAGTGTGACTGTTGAGTCAAAGCAAAGGGCAAAGTACTTGGGGCTTATGATTGACACTAAAATGAGCTTCTCTGAGCATATAACAGGGGAAATCACTAAAGCTGCAAAGGCTGTCACAGCTCTCAGTGGTCTAATGGATAATGTTGGCAGCCCAAGAGCCAGCAGAAGACAATATGTTGATGTCAACAGTGAACTCTATTTTGCTTTATGGAGCAGAGGTGTGGGCACCTGCTCTCAGATGGGAGTACAATAGGAAAAGACTTCTGCAAGTCCAGAGAAGATCAGCACTGAGAGTTGCATCAGCATACCGTACCCTGTCAGAGCCTGCTATTATGCTTTTTGCAGGGGTCATCCCAATCACCCTTCTAGCACAGGAGCGACATAAAATCTACCATAAGTGTAAAGCTGGAGAAAGGAAAGAGGATGTTGCAAGAGTTGAAAGGAACAGAACTTTTCAAGGATGGCAGAACGACTGGGCTCTTGAAGCACATGGATACTGGACAGCAAGGCTGATACCCAGAGTCAAGCAGTGGGTAAACCGACCTCATGTAGAAGTGGGGTACTTTGTGACACAGTTTCTGACTGGTCATGGATATTTCATGTCACCAGCACGCACAACCGTGTATATTCTACGCAGTCTAGGAAACCACTGAACGGCGGCTGCGTTTTAGATACGCAGCGTATCTAAACCGCAGCGCATCTATTACGCGTCTAGGAAACCACAGCCTAACGCTTGTTTCACACATACCCAGCAGTCAGTTAACCGGTGTAATTTACCCAGCTGTTGGGACATTGCATCATATGGAGCACTTTACAATTTTTTGAAATCATGTGATAGTTTAGTAATTATGTCTGGTAAACGACACCGGTACTGACTGTATGAAACAAGCCTTAAGGCCGTTATTCAATCAGTAGCTACTAAATGATTCACTGAACGACTAAGACTGGTCATAAATAGAAAAAATAATTCGTACATTTCGATGTGTTAACTGTGAGACAATTATATATAAAAAGTCTATTCAGATACATATCTAGAAACAGGGTTAGTTTCAACTTTCAAGTGGCGAATAATGTGTATGGCCTAAGAAATAATTCTGTAAAACAATGCAAAATTGAGTATTCTGATTTGGTGACTGTACGAAAACAAATAAGATTTAAAAGTAGCAAGTTGATTAATCTGATGCCTCCGAAATTTCTGTATCTTGTGAATAGTGGGAAGTATTATCTGAATGCGGAACAAAGGTCATGGTTGAAGAGACATTACTTTTTCGAAATTAATGATTTGGAATAATTTTATTAATAATACTGAAATGTTTGAATCTGCGAAGGACTGTATTTTGAAACTAAATAATCTTGACTGAACTTAATTACTCCCACTAGCGAACAAGGTTTTTTCCTTCTGCTGGTTGGTGCCAAAAAAAAAAACATTATTTATTTACATTTATTTAAGAAGTTATTTTTTTTCATGTATTAATTTATTAACATTAAGTTAATGAAACTTCAATTTGTTTTGTTTGTAAAGTTGTGGCAATAAAAATAAATAAATAAAAATAAAAATAAAAAAATTCAGGAATATTAGTTTAAGAGCAGAGCTCTTTAATTTGGGAGATTAAGAGCAGATCATAGAGTGGAACATATACTTGATTATTTTTCTTTATATGTGTTCTGGAGAAGCTCAATTGATGTTGAGTCTTGAATAAAAGGTGGAACAAATAATTTGAGTATATAAGAGTGTAATAACAGATCACATAGAGTCCTTATTTCATTATTCTCTTCATATATTTGTTTGGGATAAACTTAATTTATTAGTGTTGAATTTAATAACAAGTGAAACAAACTCCAGAATATAAGAGTACCAGAACAAAGAAAAAATAGTAATAAATAAATGTGATAGTACAGAAATTTAATATATTCAATCTCATAGTCAAAGGAAATACTTTGAAATATTTTATTTGGATTCAGAATAGGAAATATTCTTTGATTGGGTTTCATGCTTCTTAACAAGATTTCTCTGTTATGTTTACTCTTTTATTTCATCCTCTCACTGGGTGTGTTTCATTTTCTTTCAATAAGAGCTGATTCAACATAGAACATTTTGTTCTTAGTGTAAATTCACACCTATACTGTAGACAGTAGAAGGGGCTCAAATTATGGTACCTAAATACTGTTACGGGTTCTATGTCTAAAATAATGCTGGCAACACTTCAAATTAGAAGATTAGAATTTAAAAGATTTTTCTATACCAACTGTTAAAAAAAAATCAATCTATCACTAAATGTCAAAAGACCGATCTAATATTATTATTATTCTATTAAATAGTAACTGTTCAATAAACTGTTCAGTAATTCAAAGAGAAGCGTCTAATACATAATAGTTCAAACTCTACAAGCACTCACGAGTCACTGTATAAACTGTCAAGTAAGCCTGAATAATAATCTGTCACAAAATACTGCGATTAACACTACAGTCAACAATAGTTCATTACTATAGTTTGTAATAGCGCCAACGGGATTGCACTGTCCATATTAACGGAAACGGGAACTGTCACAGTACCCTGCCACTTGTTATCAATGTAGAACAACAACTGAACTAACTTTTACCTACGCGCTCGCTTTAAATAGGTTTTTATTTGAACTAAAAAGATGGAGATTTTTCCAAAATGTTTGATGGTTCTAAATAAAGAGATAAGACGTTCTTAAATATTCGATAAATTTCCATGAGGTTCTAATTAAATATCCTACAAAGTTCTAAGTAAATATCATAAAAGTGTCAAAAATAAACTACAAGAAGAAGAGAGTACAGAAGAAGAGTAGTTAATTGCTTCTGGAAATCAATATTGACACAGGCAGATAAGGCCGAAAACTGTTCCTTCTTTCTGTATCACAACAATACAATGAAAATAAGTGATAACACTTCCCTTAAGAGTTTTTAATAAATAGCCGACTAGCAAAATATTTTATTTTCAAGAATATTTGTTGAAATCAATTATTCAATCACATTAAATAATTGTTTGCATAATAAATGAATATTGTAATGAGAGAGAAAGAGAGCGAGAGAGTAAGAGTGACACCGTGTTTGAGTGTGTGTATGTGGTTGTGAGAGAGATGAAAGACCAAGAGCGGGATTGAGCAAGAGTGTGGGAGTGAAAAAGAAATACGGATGTATTTGCGGTGGGATAGGCAAACAAATCCTGCACCAACCCTCCCAAAACTCCCAGCAGCCACTTTTGTGCCCTGCACTCTGCACAGGACAGGCATAACAGTATCATTCCTCCGAAATTTATTGCCATATTATGTGCAGGGCTTTAAACGTCTGCATGCTTGCCCAGCAGCTTTCTCACACCCTTAGCCTCAGCCCTATACACTGACAGTCAAACAAAATATCTTGCATACGTTCACCAAACTGCCTGTAGGTAGCACACATGAATTTGTTCAGACAGTTTATTATTTTTTTCATTATTTTTACGCTTATTTTTGTGATACAATGATTATGATTCCAATTAGATGGGCGAATAAAATATTTTAAAATCAAAACTGACACTGTATTTCTAATTAAATTATGATTTTACTCACTTATACTGGAGGGATGCATTTCACTTCTAAATAGAAGCTTCATCAGCCTCTTTAGAAGTGAAATTCATCCTTTCAGTATAAGTGAATAAAAATCATAATTTAGAGAAGCTTCATCAGCCGCTTTAGAAGTGAAATGCATCATAAGTGAGTAAAAATCTTAATTTAAATGAAATGCAGTGTCCGTTTTGAAATTTCATTGTTCATCAAGTATTTCGTCATGAAAAACATCACAGAATAAAAGGTTTGCTGACGTTGCTGATAGCTATGACGACAAAACTCCATGTTATATAGATTAATAAAATGCATTAAATTTCACTAGTTCTCACCTTTACAGATATTTTCGAAAAGTTGCATTTGTTTGTTACGATTCTCATCCATAATTCATATATAATAATATATAATCCATAGTTTCAATCCTTGAGGGAATTCAACCACATTTCAATTTGTATACTATAGAAATAGTAGATTACCTATCTATAAACTATTGATTGACATAATTATGCTAGTATAAAAAATCCATAAATAATAATAATAATGATTATTTATGGATTTTTACATACAATATTTGTAGTTTAGTTAACTATGTATGTAGTTAATTTTCTTATATTTTCACCATCCATTACGGTATTGGATATGTGTTTTATGACGTTTACGATTTTTTAAAAATTTAATGTAACCTGTTATTGCTCTATATATACAGTTTAATTGTAATTGTCAATTTGACTGAAATGAAATCATTGAGTCACTGTCGGCGTAGCCGAGTTGGCTTATCGCTGGTCTGATAAGTCAAAGGTCCTGGGTTCGATCCCAGTTGAGTACAAGATATTTTTCTCGAGTCACTCCCGTGTTTCGGAGGACACGTTAAGCCGTCGGTCCCGGTTGCATATAAAAAAAAGCAGTCTTTAAAAAAACGGCGAGGTAGAACTACCCGTAAGGGTCTCCCCACCACGAAAAGCCATACGAATTTACTTATTGAGTCACTTGGAGGTTATTTTATTATTATATTATAAATTATACAGTTATTTATTATTATAAACTTAATAAACACTTTTAAATGGAAATTGACTCACGTTATGGCGTGACGGCCGTTTCGCTCTGTTGTCTAGAGCATCATCAGACGATCCACAGTACACTGATTCAAGGCATGAGTTTTCAAGGCCGTCACGCCATAACGTGAGTCAATTTCCATTTAAAAGTGTTTTTTAAGTTTATAATACATATTAGTGAAAACAAGATGGATCTTCAACATCATATTTATTATTATATATATACAGTAAATGGGAAGTGAAAATGTGATGTCTTTGGAATCAAAAGCTCCAAACGTATTGTAGTGATATACATAACACCACTTATGTGTAAGCAGTGCATGTGCATACAATAAACAAAAAAGTAAATACAATAATTGTACAAAAGTTCACATCAATTTTTTGTAATACACTTGAAATTTATATGCTTTTTAAAAATGTGTGATGTTTCCATGATATTTGATGATACTTGATGAACCAATACTCGACGAACAATCTGCTACTATAAAATAACAAATACTTATAAATGAAAGCGGATACTAGTACCTTTAATGGAAGATAAATGAAAAAATCATCTATTGGAGGTCAGAAAAATCACTCTTATAGGAAGCTTTATGTGCAATTCAATATCAAACAGATGTTATACTATTTTACTTGCCAATTTTTACGAGTATCAACCACCCCACACTTGATTACATTTATTTATTGATGGATCACTCTTTTACAGTATTGACACACTTCTATAGACTTGAAATTGAAATTATAAGACTTACTAGAGACGGTTGAAGATGGATTCTTAGTTTTTAAATGGATTCTAGAGTTATTCATTATTAATGAATAATGATTGTTATAAGTAGAAAACTATCTTATGCAAATTTATTTCACATCAATCGGAATATATTCCAGGTTTTAGTATTATTGAATATGGTGTAGATGCTATGATTGAAAAACTATCTCCAGAAAATTTGTCTTCATCTAAAATAATTTTTCTAATATATTTTACTGAATCAAAACGCATCTCAAGCTTCCCAGTTCCTACCTTTCATAGATAAAAAATGTATTTTTCCACGTCCATCAACAAAATCTGCACAAATGGAATTCTTTCTAAAAGACGTATGAAACATATTATTACGATTTCATACAAAGAGAAATACAAACACAAATAAGCGCGATGCACGCACTGAAGCTCACAGACATTCATAACTGAATGGAGCGCTCCACACTATCCTTTAATGCTTTTCCTTTTTGTTGAATCATTTATCTTCGTAACTGACATAAGAGTTGTTGTTTCCTTTTTATTGCTTTAATGCATCATACAAAGGTGATCTAGATTTCCTCCATCATGTTGCTTCGGTTTATTTTCAATCAATACATTCATTTTTCACAGAATTTTCACTAAATTGTGTTCCATAGAAATCATTTCATTTCTCTATCAGAGCTTCAGCTTTTTGAGACAGTTATCATCCCAAAAACATTATGAGTTATTGTGAAAGATGTATGCTTGTTCAGTTTATAATACCATAGACGAACCATCCCTGATCTATGATAATACTTTATATTTAGTCCAATTTTGAATTGACTGGTTGGTTTATTAGAAGCAACACATGGCAAGTTGTAGGACATAAATATATGTCCTATTACATAATTATGTTATAAAAAAATATATACATTATATAAAAATTTGAATGCATAAATTGGTTGATCAGAAACAAGCATCGGCATAATAAAACACAAAATATTGGAACGGTTTTGGTTGCTGAACATTATTAACATAAGGAATAGATGTGGAAGTTAGAATCATAGTAACTAACGGATGGCTGAATTTATACATCTAATTGACATTGCTTTCTTGACAGAATATATAAGGTCTGCAACATTAAAAATTGAATTTTTATGGTAAATTTAACATTTAATGACTTGAAGTCAATTGTAATTGAGAATACTGTAAATAAATATTTACTCATAATGAATAACAAGAACTTTTTAAGTGAATTCAACGACTTGCAGTCAAATTTTTATAAAGAATAAGTAGTATTTTACTTACTCTGTAGGCCGAATGTTTTCGAGTTGTTAAAACCCATCTTAAAGCAAGCTTGTAAAATACTACTTATTCTTAAAAAAATTTGACTGCAAGTCACTTAAAAAGTTAATATTAACAGTGCAGTTCGTCATGGAACAAGAAATCCAGAAGAATAATAAGACTTGAAGTTATCACAACATTTATTGGAAACCGTGAAATACTAGTTTCGGTTGTTACACCATTATCAATCTCAAAGAAACTAAAACGAAAGTACAGAGTAGCTTAATTTATACTTCTCATTGAATGGTACTATTGGCTGAGGGTGAAAGTGCCTCTCATAGGCTGACCTTCATTGACGGTCTGTGATTGGCTGAAGGCCCTATAACAAAGTCACGCCCACTGGTGGGAGGAGCAACACGGAATAATCAGTGCCAAAATCAAGAACAATATACAAGTAGGCTAGAATTAAACAATTAAAAAAATAAAATAAAAAATGAAGCTCAATGAAATGCAGTCAAGGTCAACCGAGAAAAACAAGAAAGTACTGTTAGAGTAGGCCAGAATTATGATGAAACCAAGTTAGTTATATTGAATTGGTTGAAATAAATTTTACTAACGAAGCTTCTCTTCTGTAGTGAAATTCATCCCTCCAGCATTTCCAGTATAAGTGAGTGAAAATATTATTTTAGAAATACAGTGACAGTTTTGATGTTAGATTAAGGAACAGAATTTATTATAATTTCGAACTCCCCAAAGTGCTATTCTGTTTCTGTATATTTGTCAGTTTGATGAATTGTCAGTTCAAACGAAATAAATTGTCAGTTACGTTACTTCAAACTAACTCAATTTTCAGTTACCTCAAACTAAATAAATTGTCAGTTACTTCGTACTAACTTGTCCAATCAAGACTTAAAAAAAAAAAAACTGAAAGTTCTTCTAACAAAATTCCAGTTATATATAATGATGCTTGAAATGCAGTAGGATGTGAAAACGAATTCAAGAGCTAGCTCCGTCTGCAATCCATGCTCGTTCTACTAATTTTTGCATGCGCTGCCAAGATTGCCGAGAAGCTTATACAGTACAGGATGGGATACCCTCGAGACTTGGAGTCTGCTCAAACCAGAGCATTAGCATCTATGTATCTGAGTGCTTGTGCTTTCTAGTACAGTAACTTTTATCACTGTTTCTTCTATTCTAATATTTTTCTCTCTTTCTCAGTTGTCCCTCACACTATCTTGCAATGCCATATTTTCCATCTCAGTCATACACTATACTCACACTTGCAATGCTACATTTTCCATCTCAGTCACACACTATACTAACACTTGCAATGCAATTTTCTATCTCAGTCACACTATTTCGACTAATGTGTATCACTTTATACCTTTGTTTTTCTTCATTTTTCTACAGTGTTTCCATTCTCTTTCCTTCTCATCTTTCTCCTTATTTTCTCCCTTTTCCTCCCCACTTTCTCACTTCATTTGTCTTCTCTCTTCACAATCCCCCAACAAACCTTTCTCTCACATCAAATCTCTTATAACCTCTTATCTGCTGTATAATACAAGATGGCGTCTAGTTTCACTTTTTATGAATTTCCTCTTTCAATTTTTTATCTCTTTGCCAGTCTTCTCTTACACATTCTTCTTCTTATTTTTCTCCTCCTCCTTCTCCTCCTCCTCCTCCTCCTCCTCGTCCTCATCCTCCTCCTCCTTCTTTTTTCTTCTTATCCTCCTGCTCCTCCTTCTCCTTTTTCTCTTCCTTCTTCTTCTTATTCTTCTTATCCTCCTTTCTCTTCTTCTTCTTATTCTCCTCCTCCTCCTCCTCCTCCTCCTCCTCCTCCTCCTCCTCCTCCTCCTCATTCTTCTTCTTCTTCCTCTTCTTATCCTTCTTTTTCTTCTTCTTCTTTCTTCATCACAATGCTCCCCACAAACTTTCCTGCCTATTTGTCTGTGTTCATTCTTCATCTACCTCATTTTTTTCGCCCTCTCTGCCAGCATTACAACTTATTCCCTTTTCCTTCATTTCCTTTTTTTCCTTATTCTTTCTTTCCTTTAACTCTCCCCTTTTCTCCTCCTCTCTTTTCCCTTTTCAACAAACTCTATTCAATCTAATATTAAAACTGACACTGTATTTCACTTTTAAATAATGTTTTACTCACATATATTGGAGATGCTTGAGGAATGCATTTCACTTCTGAAGAGAAGCTTCGTCAGCCTCACTTCTTTTCAGAAGTGAAATGCATTCCTCAAGCATCTCCAATATATGTGAGTAAAACATTATTTAAAAGTGAAATACAGTGTCAGTTTTAATATTAGATTGTTCATTAAGTATTTCGTCATGGAAAACATCACAAACTCTATTCCTCACAAGTTAGTTCGAACTTACTGACAATTGAACAAACTGACAAATTTACTTAAACAGAATTTATTAATTTCGAATTCCTTCAAGTGCTATTAGTTTATACTGAAGACTTCCGCAATGGCGTATATTGACAACAGTATTGAATAGCTGATGGAAATCGATGAATGCTACTGTACAAAAATATCAGTCACCACCGGGAATCGAACCACGGACCTCCCAATTGCCGGTCGGGCGCCTTAACCACTAGACCATGGAGACCCTTCTGCACAGCAGCATTCATTTTTAACTTGGCGATATCGGCTCGTATCTCACAAGTTAGTTCGAAGTTACTGACAATTGAACAAACTGACAAATTTTCTTAAACAGAATTTATTAATTTCGAATTCCTTTAAGTGCTATAAAATAATTGCACTTCAGCTCTTCTGATGCCGATCCACAAACCCTGTGAAATAATAGCTTACTATAGGGCCTATTTTTTTTTGAGGATGAAGCCCAAATGGATCTGAAACCTGGATGTGGGTTATGAATTGGATGATGGTGATTGATGACCTACAGTTTTAAGTGGGTTCCGAAACACCGTAAAATGATTTTACAGCAATGTCCAGGGTCTTCTTTGCTGGCAAATCCAATCGGTCACCCTTAAAAAGAGGGTCCAGTGGTACGCAGCTTATCTCTATCTGACACCTGCTGTACGGCTCACGGCTGTCACTTCCCTATTACAATGTATACAATAATTATTATTACGACAAAACTGCGTATTACAGTTGTATATTTCCCTCATAATAAATTTTCTCATGTAAATGACCATGCGGTGTAACTTACTGCAAAGCACAACGATTTCCACTGTAAATTGATTAACAATGTAAATCGATTTTGAGTGTAAATTTACAGTGCAAGTGGCCGAGCCTGGTTGAAAGCTATTTCAAACATTCCAACTCACATTCCATTGAAGTCCAAGCGCTCGCTTACTCACTAATAACCTGGATTCGCTAATGATTCCTGTTTGGTCGGTTTTATTAGGCGAAACCCACATCGCAAAGAATGAACGCTCTTTTGCAAAATCCCCTGGAACGGCTTCCTTTTAATCCCTCCTAGTTGCAGAAATTCCGAGGATAATGTTTTTCAAGCTCTAAATAACCGAATGCAACATGAATTTCGGAATTTTCCCTAAAGTTTCTTCAATAGATAGTCACAGGTGGAAATCGAGTTCAGAAATTTACTAATTAAATGAATAGTGAACGTTAAAGCCGCGTCTCCACCAACCGAACATGTCTGCCGAACATTGTTGGCGAATACAAAAAACGGGCAAACATTAAACATATGGGTCACCGAACATGTTCGTGAGTTCAATTGAAGTGTTCGGTCTGTGAGCGAACAGTGATGACCAACAACAGGTTCCCGTCCCTAACCCCACCACACCGATCATAATGTTCGAGAAGGCGTCCACACCAAACCAACTCCAAAAAATGTTTGGCGACATCAGCTGATTCCAGCGAACACTGTTCGCCGAGCATGTTCGGTTGGTGGAGACGCGGCATTATGCCTAAGAGTTGACTTTTATTTGTTTCCTCTTAGGGAAGTGATAGCCGTGAGAAGTATCTGTTCAATCAGATAGAGATAAGCCACGAACTCCTGGACCCTCTTTGTAAGGGTGCCCGATTATCATTTTTATTATTATTATTATTATTATTATTATTATTAGTGTATGGTGCTGCAGTGGTTTTCATTGACCACGATTTGTACTACTTTAGTATAAAAACTGTATATAGAGCAAAGATACAGCATGCAATGAGCGAAAAAAAGCTTAGAAGATTTTTTAGTTTTTATTATTAAATTTGAAAATAATAGATTGATAGTGGAAGGGTGACCGATTAGATTTACCAGCAAAAAATACTCAGTTCTCTGCTTCAAAATCACTTCCCGGTGTTTCGGAACCCATCTAAAACTGTAGGTCCAACTCATCTATCACCATTATCCAATTCATTACCCACGCACCGGTCTCGGACCTGTGTGAGCTTTGCCCTAAAAAAAAGCTGAGTTTGAAATTCTTATTTGTTTATTTATGTAGGTTTTTTAGCAACATTTCTCTTGAACTTTATGTGTAAAGCTGTCTGTCACTTGTTTTTCAAAGTTTATTCGTTTTAAGTTTGTTAAAATTATCCCATTTTTGTAAAATTAGTCTAGAAAATTTTGGTTAAAAGAAGTCTAAGCTGCCAAAAATAATTAGATAGCAAAAAATAAATAAATAAACAAGAAATGCCTTTAATGGTGCATGAAAAAATGCATTCAATGTAAGATAACATTTCAATGACAAAAAGAGGATTGATAAAACTTCATAGGGTATGAATAAAAATGCATAGAGTAAAATTTATTTATTATTTTATAGGTACCACATACTGTAACAATGTTTTATTCTAATATCAAAACGGACACTGTATTTCTATTTAATATAAGATTTTCACTCACTTTTACTGGAGATCCTGGAGGGACGCATTTCACTTCTAAGGAGAAGCATAATCAGTGGAATGAATCCATCCAGTAACTTCAGTAAAAGTGAGTGAAAATCATAACCGAGTGCCGTAGCAGGTATCTGTTCAATCAGAGATCAGCTACAAAATTTCTGGGCGCTCTTTGTAACGGTGACCGATTGCATTGGCCAGCAAAAAAGACTCTGTTCTCTGCTGTAAATCACTTTCTGTTGGTTCGGAACCCACCTAAAACTGTAGGTCCAACTCATCAATCACCATCATCCAATTTATAACCCACGAACAGGTCTCAGACCTATGTGAGCTTCATCCTCCGAAAAAAAATTTAAATAGAAATACAGTGTCAGTTTTGGTATTAGATTGTTCATCAAGTATTTCGTCATGGAAAACATCACAAATGTATGAGTGTGTACAGTGTATATCACCAGTGGTTAATAAAGTTGCAGGGTCTATGTCAGTTGACTTATTGATCAGTAATGATGAATGATCTCTGAAGTTCAAGAATGAAGGAATTTTCCTTCAAGTGCACTTTTGTTCAAAATATTACCTGAGCTGTCAAACACAAGACAAAAGTTATAGGGTAAGCTGAATCAGGAACATAAATCAAAAGTTTCCCATATTTTGGTAGAATTTGGCCATGCAAGCTAAAAATGAAATTAATATATGGGGAGATGGAGTAAACTTATCAGGTATCAGAAACAATCGACATTTTAGCACAATAATTATTTTTGCTGAGTGTGCAGTTTGTAGAAACAATAATAGAATAGACAAATTTGAAACTGTGTTGAGGAGTCTGGTAATAACATGCAAATAAATTAATGAATCAATTTTTTTTTTAGTAGGAACTGTGATGTTTTCAATCACGAAATACTTCTTGATGAACAATTTAATAACAAAACTGACAAGGTATTTCCATTTAAATTAGAAATTTTGGAGCTGTCTCCAGTATCTCCAGTATAAGAGAGTAAAAATCTTAATTTAAATAGAAATACTGTGTCAGTTTTGGTATTAAATTGTAGGATAATCAGTAAATCATACAATCAGTAATTCAATGATTGTGCATCAGGAACTCATTTATATAACCTGACAAAAGTCAGAGCATAATTTTATTTTGGTATAATTCAGTATGAGTTCCAATAAAATTATGAATGCGAATTTATAGAATTCCATATTGATTATTTCATAATCAGTAATTTATACAATAAAGTCAAAACAATATTCTATTTTGTTAAAATTTAGTTCAAATTTGGATATTAATTTATTGTGAACGATAATTTCAAAATTTCCGTATTGATTATTTAGGATTTCTTTGCTGATGATGCCCACATGAGCTTGAGATTTTTTTTGGAGGATGAAGCCCACATAGGTCTGAGAACTGTGCTTGGGTAATGAGTTGGATGATGGTGATTGATGAGTTGGACCTACAGTTTTAGGTGGGTTCCGAACCACCGGGAAGTGATTTTACAGCAGAGAACAGTGTCTTTTTTGCTGGCCAATCTAATCGGTCACCGTTACAAGCAGGACCTACGAGAACGCAGCTTATATATGATTGAACAGATACCTGCTACTGCTCGCAGCTATCACTTCCCTTGATCAAACAAAATATGTCAGGCTGAACGGGAATCGAACTTGTGACCACAGAAGTAACAGTCAGTCAGAGCATTACTAGAGTTAACGTTCCAACCGATTACACTGCTGACATAATTTATTTAAAAAAATTTAAATTCACATTTATGGAATATGTTGTTAATTTATTCTCTATTAAAATTGACTGCAAGTCGTTAAGTTTATCATAAAAAGTTAAGAAAATAGATGGACTATTTATCTCGGTAATAGGGAATAATTTCAAACTACTCGTACAACCCACACAACAGAGCTTATCAGTTCACGTTTTCAGACAGATTCAGCTTTTGTTCAAAACAAAAGAGCGCTCAATAAAAATATCAGCAGTTGCTCTTGAATAGAGGCGAATGTTGATAAAAATAATTCCCACACGTTGTAGACCATGTTATTTGGAACAAAGACAATTCCTCTGAGTATTTCTGTTCATCTGCAGTAATGGCGCATACGATGTTTCAATATATACGAAGTGGTACTTATTAAAAAAAATCATTGGAAAACGTTGAGTGCTGATATGGAATTGGCAATACTGTATTTATTATCACTTGTAATCAAGTTAGCTATAAAAAACTACATTAACCTTTCTTTAACAGAATAATAACCTAACCTAACCTAACCTAACCTAACCCAACCTAACCTAACCTAACCAACGATCGAACATATTGAAAATGTTCAAAATCAGTACAATAAACAGAGCATTCAATCTAAAATAAGATAGAATTTCAGTTGGAAATAAAAATAAATTAACCCACAAGTTAGTAGCATTAATAGCACTTCGAAGAATTCGAAATTAATAAATTGTGTTTATAATAAATTATTATCAATTATTAATCAATTCCTGGATTTCTTGTTCCATGACGAACTGCGTTGTTAATATTAACTTTTCATGTGAAATTTAACGACTTGCAGTCAAATATTTGGTAAGAATAAGTATAACTCACTTAATCTGTAGGCCGAGCGCTTTCGAATCTATGAGATCCATCTTCAGAGGCCAGACGTCAGACGCTTTTGAAGATGGATCTCATAGATTCGAAAGCGCTCGGCCTACAGATTAAGTGAGTTATACTTATTCTTACCAAATATTTGACTGCAAGTCGTTAAATTTCACATGAAAAGTTAATATTAATCAATACTATAATTATTATTAATCTGAAGTATCGTTTCGCTCTAATGCATTAGCATCTTCAGACAGTGAACTTGGACATGATATCATATGTTGTCCATTTTCACTTGAAAATCAGTATTAATTAAAAAAATATGTATTGGAAAACAAGATGAAACAACATAACACAGCATTTATTTTCAGCTGCAAATTTGAATAAATTGGAATTCGAATTAGTGAATTCGAACAATGATTCTAATGGCTGAAATAATTTGAGATAAATATGGTGCTTATTGAATATCATTGGTTTTAATAAAACCATTCATTCGACACCGCCCAGCACAGCATTGCAATCTGTGGCCGGCCATTCATTGAAAACCATTGTTTGCTTTGAATAGCTAGCACAGCACAGCTTACGGTGGTCGGCGGGTGCCCTATTCTACAAAGTTAAATAACTTTAATTGGTTTTTCAAATAATTTGAATTGCTTATTTCAATAATTTTTCTCTTCTTTTTTTTTCGGTGGATGAAGCATACAGGTCTGAGACCTGTGCGTAGTAATGAATTGGATGATGGTGATTGAAGAGTTGGACATAGAGTTTTAGGTGGGTTCCGAACAACCATTTAAATTGTTTATTAAAATAACAACGTAATGTGAATGATATTCTAGCTGAATACATCGTTAAATATAAACAATATATTTAACTATTTCAACTGAAATATTTCAAATTAATATTTCAATGAAAATATTTAAACTTAAAAATTAATTAAATAAAGTAAACTAAAACTTGATTTATAAAAGAGCATTAAGTTACAAAAGACAAAATTGAAGCTTATATAAACATTTAAAAACAACCTAGTTGGTCTATAAATTTAACTCAGAGAACATTTTAACAGGAGAATCAATTAATTTGTAAACTAAAATTTTATGACAAAATATTACATTCACAAAACCTAACCTAATCTAACTTAACCTAACATTTCCTGCATATCATGTCTAATGTTTCTGAATGTCTAATACAATGAATAATAGTGAATGTGTTCCCAATGGACGACTTTGAGCTTGAGTAGAAAATAATAATCTACTTTCTTCAAACTGTCTTCATTGTAATAGGGAAGCCTGAATTCAAGCTGTTGATGTTCAGAGTTTGGATCCTAGCAACTTTAACTTTCATCTCATCAATAATTTCAACTTAATACTCGAGCTTCAATCTCTTTCTCCATCTCTTTAGTAGCTTGTAGCTGTAACAAAATTACATTTCCCTGTTAGAACTTTTCAAAAATTCAATGTGGCATGAATTTCTCCACAAGAGATAATTTCAACTGCGAATGTAAACAGAATCCAATTTTCATAATGCGTCTGCAGTAACAGCTTCAGGAATCACTTTTTGGGCTCTTCTAAAATATGAGATAAGATATTGAATTAATGATGAAGATGCTGGTTTGTGATTTGTTTGAGTTTCACAAATTCCTTTTCTGCTACATTCGAATTGTGTTCAACTTAAGAGTATGAATTATGTGCAAGTGTTTTACAAAAGTGATTCCTGAATATGATGATGTTTTTTGTATTACAAAAAATATAAATATGAAATCTACCTTGAGATAAGGTAAAATTGGCCAGCTTTTTTATGTTTTTCTTCTAAAACCTAGAAAGTTTAATTTATGAAGCTTATGGTCTTTCAAATGACCATAGCGTATTAAATACAATAATTACCAAGAGTGTTAAATACGCTTACTGTACGGTATGGTAGAAAGAGGATGTTTACTTGTATAATTGCAGTAGAGCATTTCCTCTTCATAACTGTGACAGAAAATGAGTTAAAAATTGGGCCAAATTGACTTGCACTTGAGGTAACGTTGCCACACTCATAGAACTCAAGGTTTTAAAAGGGAATGGGACAATGCTGAGCTTTCCACACAACTTGTTGACCAACTCAATTGTGAATTCAATCATTTGAAGCAGAACATTGACTGTTAATTTAAATGTATTGTAGAATACATCTGTAAAAGTGATTGTAGATTGTAAAACAAAAAAATTAAAAAAATGATATAGAAATATATTAAACAAATTATGGCAGTTAAATTGAAATAAGTAACAAAGAAGCCAATTGAATATAAAAAGGAAAATCAATTTGTCGATCTTTGCAAATTTTTTGCCACAATCACTACTCTCAACATCAGAAAATGATTTCCTTCCACCTTACGATTTAAAATCTAAACTGAGAAGTAGATATTTTCACTTGGATGACATGCATAACTATTTGAAATAAATAAGAAATTCGAATATTTCTTTCTCACTTGAGGCAGAGCATGTTTTCGGACTTGGGCCCAGCATCAGTGTTTGGATGAACTTTCTGGTCTCTTGTCAACTCTGTCATTCCAACTGTGGTTGGCGGGAATTTTAGATGAGTCAAGAATTAGCTTAAATAGGTACTTTCCGAGCCTAAAACATGAAAACTTGTATTGTAACTATAAAAATCTATTACATAATGTTGCACCATACCTCATCTATAAAAAGATTAAAACTGAATTTCACTCCCTTATCCCATCTCTTATGTTTGCAAATCCCCATTCATCTTTGCATATCAATATGCTTCACTCATTTCTTTAATTCTTCTTTCCGAGCCTTCTTGTTTATCCTTGTTCTTTATCTTCTTCTCCTCCACCCCCTCTTTCTTCTTCTTACATCTCCTACATTTGCATATCATCGTTCATCTGTCTCAAAAAATATCCACCTGTAAAAAGTGTAACAATGTTTTTAATAGTCTACCTTTTGCGAACAGAGAGTCGGATAAGATAATAACAAGTTTGTTCTGTTGTAACAGTGAAATATAGCATTAGCTTGCAACAGTACGAAGTCTAGTGGTAATAAAGGTCTGGCTGGGTGACAGCCACAGATATAAGTAATAAAATCGGGCAGCTAGGCTTACCGCAATAAAAAGGTAATTGTTTAAGAAGGAGAGGGTGGCGAGTTGGGTTTGCTCAACCATTAACATAGTGCGCCAACGTACCCTTTGAGGTTTCCGTTAGACGTTAACCCAGAAGTCCCATGGGACTCTTCCGTCCTTCCGCCGTTTCCTGATTCTCTCTCTTTCTCGTTGTCTCTCTCCCTCTCCAACTCAGCAGCCACTCAGCCGATCCAATTTTGCGAGATCGTGACTCGGCATAAGTCGAGAACCCCCCACTTTCTCAGTTTCCGTCCTTCCCTAATGTTTCTGAACATGACGTTAGTTAAAGAACAGTTACGGTCTTCGCCTAGATTACTCGAGAAGAACATGCAAATTGGTCTAGTAGCACTGATGAGTAACCAGCTTCTCTTTGCATCTCATAGTTACTGACGTAGATGAGGAAAAATTTTGTTACAAATTTTAAAAAGTTTGAGTGTAAATTTTGTACATATGTAGAGCTGTTATGTTACAGTAACGCTGGATAAGCTGTTAAATTGAGTGTCAAGCTTGTAATTGCTGACATGGATGAGAAAATTTTGAGAAAATTTTTTCCAGGTTTTAAAAAGTTTGGGTGTAAAATTTGAACATATTAGACAAATGTAGAACTTCTTTGTTGCAGTAACAAGCTGGTAAATTAACCTGTATTACGTGCTTTAATAAAATTGAACAAAATACGAACAATAATGCTCCCCTACAACATACCATTACTACATGAAACATATTATTTTCAAGTGGTACGTTCTGTCGCATCCAAAATATCTTGAAGTTATTGTCATACCCTTCCAAGGTAAATACCGACACAAGCGGTACGTTATGTCGGGTGGTACAATCTGTCGGGTATTCATAATAATTGCCCACAAATATAATAATTTTCTTTGCAGTGGCAAAGGTGATATTGTGAAAGATATCCATGATGAATAATAAGACGAAATTGTCACAACCACATTTATTAAAAAATATTGAGAAACTAGTTTTGGTTGTTAAACCATTATCAATCTCAATCAAACTAAAACTAAAGTAGAAGCTTAATATATACTGAACATGAAATTATACTATTGGCTAAGCGAGAAAGAGGCTGACCTTCATCGAAGGTTGTAATTGGCTGTCAAGTCACGCCCCCTGGTGGGAGGAGTAACAAGCAAAAATAAAAGTCAAATCAATAACTAGTAACTGTGAACATCTAGAAAACAACAAAGAAGAAAAATACGTGAAAAGTTTGAATCAAATTAAAACTAATATATTTGAAGCTCAAGCTTTTTAGTTTTAATTTGATTCAATTCTAGCCTTTTTACGTATTTTTATTCTTTGTTGTTTTCTAGATGTTCACAGTTTCTAGTTATTGATTTGACTCGTATTTTTGCTTGTTACTTCCCCCACCTGGGGGCGTGACTTGTCAGTCAATCATCACCTTCGATAAAGGTCAGCCTCTTTCTCGCTTAGCCAATAGTATCATTCCATGTTCAGTATATATTAAGCTTCTCTGTACTTTAGTTTTAGTTTGATTGAGATTGATAATGGTATAACAACCGAAACTAGTTTCTCAATATTTTTTAATAAATGTGGTTGTGAGAATTTCGTCTTATTATTCATCAAATATAATAATTAAAAAAATTGGAGCAAATAGCACACATGGTTTGGATTCCTGTTATTTTTGTGAACTGGAGAATCAATAATTGTTCTGTATAATACAGCAATCAATTGAATTGAACATATTGAAGGGGCTTAGTGCGAACATTGAACGTTAGCGGATTATTATCAGCAATCAGCTCAAATTTTATTTGTCTAGAAAGAGATATTCATTTTGTTGAATGAATGGAAAAAAAGACTACTTACTGTGAGAAAAGTTCGCTCAGCTGAATCTGGAATACGTCAGGATAGAAGATTAATGATGTATACTTAAGTACAAAGCTGAGTGCGAGGGAGATAGTGATGGGCTGCAACTGAGAAAGACAAGTGCTTACTTCAGAGGTCTTTGCAGTGTGATCAATAGAATACCAAGGAGACAGTGAAAAATTTATGTATTCAGAGATACGTATTTGATGAGAAGGAAGAAAAATGAATCAGGGGGATTGGACAAGTCTTTGTGAAGGTTTCGGGGAGGATTGCACGGAGTTTTCCCATTCTAAAAGTCGGTGTTTAAATTCTTTGTATTTCGACTTATTGAATTTCAAATAATTCAACTACTCTTATTACTAAATTTTAAGGAAAGTTATTGAATATTTATCTATCATCTATGTACATTATCACATTGCAGTAGAATGAAGAAGAAGCAACAGTATTCACAGCCCAAATTGCTTCTTCTAAATTTCAATACAGAAATGCCCAAATTTTTTTGAAGACTATGTCTTGGAGACTCCAGTTATGGAGTATAAGACAAGTCAGATCACAATTATACACTAGATACCATAATTACTATATCAATTAGTTGCGGTGAGGCTTAATTTTGATATGAAAGGAACTCTTGTACACTATAAAAAGCTTTATCAACTAAATATTTTTTCAGTTGTTTTTAAAATATTTTTATATTTTCAAGACTCTTTAAAAACTGCAGTAGCTTGTTGTAGAGTTTCCTACCAATATAACTAGGTTTTTGTTTGAATAAACGACTCTATTGTGACTCACCAAGTGATAATCTCCTCGGCTTCTTGTATTATAATCGTGTATGTCAAGATTTTGGTTAAAATCACTCTTTTTTTACATATAAAGTAGCTTCATACTCATATAAGCAGGGTACAGTTAGGAGACCAAGTCTCTTGAACAACGGCCTACATGAATCTAATCTATTATTTACTCTTTCCATACACCTAACCGCTTTCTTTTGGATTTGAAACACCCTAACAAGGTGTCATCACATTGCAGTAGAATGAAGAGGAAGCAACAGGCTTTACAGCCCAAGCCTTCCTCTTCTAAATTTCAATACAGGAATGTCCAAATAAATGCCATGTTTAGAAATCATAGTTTCACTATTAATTTTCACTAGAGAAATGTATTATCCATTTATTTTTTGAAAAAAAAAATTTACTGGAAAGTCAATAAAAACAAATTACCAAATAAAAAATACAAAAGATTCGATAATTTTGAATTATTAAGTCTAAAAATTTTGAGCCGAAAATTAAACGCTTTCACAATTCTGCACAACAGAATTTACAAAGTAATATTAAAGTATGGTTCTATTGTTTCATGATTAAGAATTGGTAACAGAAAATTATGCTGTAACTTAAAAATCATCAGAAATAAATTTAATATTTTATTCTTCAAATGCGGTGTTGCTCACAAGATAATGCGGTTACTGCTACATGTATATTTGTTTATTTCCTTTTATTATTTTAAAACGAACTAAGACTAAATAATTATTAGAAAATAATTTTTGATAATAAATTATTTTCTAATAATTATTTATGAATAGTTATTTCAATAATTTTTTGAATTTACTTATTAGAATAAGTAAGTGCTAAACTCACCAATCAAGTGTTATCAAGAATTATTTTTGTATTAAAGGGGTAGTAATATGTGACTACAAAGAACAAACTTAATAATTTATTGTTTAAACATGCAATTCCTAAAAACTGGGTCTGCTTTTTCAGTTGAGGGCACTATAATACGAATATTTATTTTATTTGTAACCTATTCAACATAACAAACTAATCCCTTCTTGAAATTTGATTCAGCCAAATTCTCACTATTTTCATCCCAATAGTGTTCTGCAATTGTCTAAGAAGTTTGGTGACTCCTCAAGCACGTTCTTGTCCTGGGCCTTCTATTTAAAAAAGATAGGAATATTTACATTAGGAACAATACTCACCACTTTAAGAGCATTTAATTAAAGCTTATCCTTTAATGACTGAATAATAAGCTTATTAGAATCAGTACAACAATATAATGTACTTGAAAGTGAAATTTAAACTTGAACATAACCAAGAATTTTGACATTTCATTTGAAAACTTAAAAATAAATTAGTTGTGGATAATAGCCTGTTGTATATTTGCTTGATAGCATTTTTGTAATGAATGAATGATTGATTAATGGATTTTAATGAACTATTGATAACCCAAATAGCAAAATTCATTTGATTCAAAATTGAAATGAGATTGACATGTCAAACATGAAAAATTTCAGCAAGCTTGAAGTAATTTTCAAAAATCTTTAAACAAGTGTGATTCAAATGTCAAACTACCCACATTTCGAGCTTGTGGCAAGCTTGCAATGCAAAATTGATTCAAGTGTATTTGCAACTGAAATTCAAGCTTCTCAAGCCTAATTCAAATGAAATCAAGGGTTTGCAAGCATTTCAAGCTTGAATCGATGCTTGTTTTCAAGGTTTTTGCAAGCTTGAATCAAGGCTTGATTCAAGCTCTGCAGGCTTGAATCAAATATTGAAAGCTTTGAAAGTGTGGATCAAAATTATAGGCCAGTGACTGCAAGTTTGATCCAAGTATAGATTTTACAAGTATATTGATAGTGTAAAAATTGATAGTATAAATATTGATAGTGTTAGCAAGCAATCAACCTTGATGTAAGTATGAATCAAGTGTCTTGCAATCATTGCAATCTAGATTTAAACTTATAAAAAGAGCATTGGCAAGCATTTCAAGCTCAATAAATTCCTGGATTTCTCGTTCCATAAAGATCTGCATTGTTAATATTCACTTTTTATGGTAAATTCAACAACTTGCAGTCAAATTCAATTGAGAATAAATGATATTTTTACTCACTCCAGGCCAAACGTTTTCAAGTCATGGAGACTCATCTTCAAAGGCCTCATCTTTGAAGATGAGTCAAAAACGTTTGGCCTGAAATGCGTGAAAATATAATATATTTTTAATTAAAATTGATTGAAATCGTTGAATTTACCATAAAAACTCAAAAAATTGCTTCAGAAATTCTCTCAAGCTTGATTTGAAAAACATGAGTAACTTGAAGTTGCAAAATTCACTGCTTATTAAAATAATTAAAGGTTTTTTAACAACAGGCTATTGTCCACAACTAATTTATTTTTAAATTTTCAAATGAAATGTCAAAATTCTTGGTTATGTTCAAGTTTAAATTTCACTTTCAAGTACAATAAGCCACTTATGATTATTATGAGATTTATACTTTTTGAAAATAAGAATTGCAACATTATATTAGATCCCTATTTTTCGATCATGTTTAGTCTTCACATCACCCAACGGTAATTTACATGAATTAAATATCTATTCCTGCAAAACCTTCACTTCTCCTGCAAAAGCTTGACCAGTTATGCACAAAGTTGAGCAGAGTTATTTTCTTTCTTAGAAAATTAACTTCATGTCTCCCAGTAAATTATGTTTGTCAGGCTTTCTTTGCATTTTTTCAAAGTCATGCATCATGTGGCTCAATATTATAGGTACACGCCTCTAGTGTCTCTAAGGTGCTGCTTCTTCACAAAAGAAGGCCGTTCTACTTGTTGCAAAGGCTGGGTGGCTAGATCACTGCAAACCTCTCTACATTAGTTATAATATTATGACTGAATATAACATTTACATTTTGAGTGCCTGCTTTTGGTCAAGAGGAATGTTAGTAGTTTTGTTGTAGTAAATGAAGTGCACCATCATGCCACTCGAGCCCATAAAATTCCCTTTTAGTTCCCAGGGTGAGACTTGAAAAGTCAAAGAGGAGCTTTCCTTTGTCAGGCATCAAGTTCTTTAACAAGAGAATTGACTGACTGACTGAAATGCCTGCCTGTATAAAAGAACTGCAAATGGAAAATTTCAAATCAGTGGTTAAGGCCTGGCTTGTGCTTAATCATTTTATTCACTTGCTGAATTCCAAACTGTTAACATCATTCTTGACCTCATCTAGTTAATGCCATATTTTTCATTATTGACTTTGAATTAATGTTATCTAGATTTAATATTTGATAAGTACCTGTATTTAATATGTGATTCTATGATGACTGGCTGTATATACTGGCTCGTATTTTAGCGATATATTAATATATTTTAGTGATATTTTATTGACCTTGTACTTTTTTGTATGTGTATTATCTATTATGAGTTGGCCTCCATTGCTACCATTGTATTCTTGGCTGTAATAAATCATTGAATCATTCATCTTTATCTTTTTTATGAAATTTCCGCCTACAATAAACACAAATTTGCAAACTCTCTCTCTCTCTCTGTTTATCTCTGTCTGCCTGCCATGGACAGCGATGAATTACTAGCTGATGAATAAGGACCGAACGCCTGGTGACAAGGAGGGTTGATCCCATTCTGCCATTAGATGCAGTATTCTCCCTCTCAGTGGGATAGTGGGTGTTTAGGGTGGGTGGAAAGGAGTGGCTGCTTCACAAACTCGGTGGCATGGATGTGTAAGACTTGGATTTATTGGATTAGCTGGACCGACCACTTTAAACTTGAACACACGCACGCAAATACTCAAACTCATTTGTAAGTGTGAGGTTGTTTGAATGCAAGTTGGCGTATCTAGTTTTATGGTGCTCCATTCAAGTATTACTGTACTCCATTCAATTTACTATACTGTATACTCTACTATAGTATTCCATTTGAGTTTTGGAAGAGTTATTCATTGATAAAATTAATGTTATTTTAGTGATGTGGATGGAAATAAATTCTAAATTCATTCTCATCCACATTGATTCAACAATTGTTAATAATTGTAATATCCTTGGGATAATTCCACCATTAATTAAAACAATACAATGCATTTGTATATAAAATCACAAAATAACTTTAAAAAAACAATATCACATAAACCATAAATAACAGCTTGAATTATGAAAATGTTCGTTTGCGATTAAAAATTACAATTTAAATGGTTCATCCCTCTGTAAGCAAGCGCTTGTGCTGAGGGATGAGTCTGTTCTAAATAAATGTAATCTGTTAATAGATGTATATAGTTAATGGATCTGTTCATAGGACTTGGAAAATAAACCGAAATTTTTTTAACGATCTATATAACGTAACTTAAAAGTAACAACATAATTAGAGAGGAACATAAAATAACTTATTGTAGAGTAATAGATAAAGATACAAGAAAAAGAAATATAAAGGTAGTGTAATAAATAGATTGTAATACAAGAAGTTGAGGAGATTATCACTTGGTGAGTCACAATAGTAGCTTATTCAAACAAAAACCTAGTTATATTGGTAGGAAACTCTAAAACAAGCTACCGCAGTTTTTAAAGAGTTTTGAAAATATAGAAAGATTAAAAAAACAATTGAAAAAATATTTAGTTGATAAAGCTTTTTATAGTGTACAAGAGTTCCTTTCACATCAAAATTAAGCCTCGCCTCAACTAATTGATATAGTAATTATAGTATCTAGTGTATAATTTATTGTTGATCTGACTTGTCTTATAGGCTACTGCTTAACTGGAGTCTCCAAGACGTAATCTACAAAAAAAGATGTAATAGATACAGTCATTCTATCATTAATAATAGATTGAGACTAGTGTATTTAATATGAGGCTAAACACATGTTACATTACATTACATTTGTTATTATTATATTTGTAATAATAACAAATGTAATGTAATGTTATTTTTACAAATTTGTTATTTTTACATTTGTTATTATTACAAATATAATAATAATAAGCATTATTCTTATTGGAATAGCTGAATGGAAACCAGTTAAAAAACTAAGCATTTTTGGAAACAAAATCGTAGTGCACAATTCGTGAAATGATCTATTACATTCTCGATAAACAATAATCATACATTGTCTGAAATTTCGACATGTTTGTTTTTTTATTTTCAACAAAACAGCCATAACAAGGCTTTATGAGTTAAAAATAACTCCATCAGAAAACGTGTTACAGGATACACTCACATTGTTTTATTAAAATTCGGGAATTTATCCATTTCCGATTATCCAATCACGATCAGGTATTAGCCTCAAAATTTTGAACACGATCCTATTGTTCAACATATACAAGCTCTCTCATAGCAGCGATTGTTCATATCATTACTGAAATATGTAGCTGCAGTAATTTGAAAACATTAGGCAGAGAGGTTTTGTATTAATTATTATTACTAATTAGAGCCCAAATATGATAAAGTTAGCAGCTTAACGTTCTAAATCCGCGATTCACTCACTCACACGCTGGTTTTGGTTAAACCGATGTTGTTAATTAATTACGGTAGCTTGTCTGCTTGTCACTACCTTACTCCAATAAATTTGTATGATGACAGGGACAGTAGAGTTGAATATCATTGATCAGTTTTTTAATAATGTAACATTTTGTATAAAATCTGCTATGTAGTGAACTTCTTCTTTTCTGGAAACACAGTTCAGTTTAAATGATTTGAAAAATATCATGAATAATAAGACTTGAAGTTGTCAGTTGTCACAACCACATTTATTGAAAACAGTCAGATACTAGTTTTGGTTGTTACACCATTATCAATATCAAACAAACAAATCTCAACAAAAGTGTTTGAGATTGATAATGGTGTAACAACTGAAACTAGTATCTCTCTGTTTTCAATGAACGTGGTTGTGACAACTTCAAGTCTCATTATGGATATCTTCCACAAAATCACCTTCACCACTACAATAAAGAGTGATGAATATCAGCCTTATATTAATAGGCTTATATAAATATCAGCCTAATATCAGCCAGAGATAACAAATCTCAACAAAAGTGTTTGTTTGAGATTGATAATGGTGTAACAACCGAAACTAGTATCTCTCTGTTTTCAATGAACGTGGTTGTGACAACTTCAAGTCTCATTATGCATTATGGATATCTTCCACAAAATCACCTTCACCACTACAAAGAGTGATAAATATCAGCCTTATATCGCACAGAATATATTTCAGTGAAAATATGTCTGCAAAAATGAGCAAGCACTCAATGCATCAGCAGACAAATTTCAAAAGCTATTTATTCATTTCAACGGATAGACCCGAAATCAGTTTTTTACAGTTTTAATTTTGCAGTTTAATTGATGCATTTATATTGTATTTCATACCATAAATTATTTATTTTTCACCAATCCTGTCAGGGGAACAAGAGAATATTGTTAAAGTGTACAAACATTGCAGAAAGTTTATGACTTGACAAAAACCTGCCAGATATATTCCCATTGGAAAATTTGTTTTTGAAAAGTTTAGTTTCAATTACTGTAGGTCAAAATGATTTTGTTCCATTTCGCAACCATCATCTAACAATTTCCACAGAAGTTTAATTAAATCTGGAATATGCATTTATTTCTATATTTTTTATTATCACTGTAGGTCAAAAATATTCGTCTTTATAAGCTTTTGAAGTTATTATTTGACGATTTTCTCAGAAGTTTAAGTTCATGATATAAAGATGCAGTTGAAATCTTGAAATTTGGTATCCACGACGAACTGCGCGTATCACTAATAATTTATGAGTAATTGTACGACTATGCAGTCAAATATTTTAAAATATAGCAGCACCGATGATGGACCCACGCGGTCCAAAATAGCCATCTGCTCAGTGAGTAAAATATTTTAATTTTGTACTCAAATATTTGACGACATAGTCGTGCAATTACTCATACATTATTAAAAACGGGCACCTAATTGCTGAAGTTTAGCTGAATAGTTATTTCCATTTATGAATAATATTTATTTTTCCTATTTGTCTGAGTTATTTTTATTCATGAATTTTATTTAATTTTTCACGTTTGTTTGTCATAGTTGAAGCACTAAGCACCTGAAGTACTTTGAATCAATTTGAGCTCAGAGAGATCCTGATGTTTACCGAAGTTCTTATTCTTTTGAATTACACCAAAAGGAATTTGAGGCTAACTTTAATTTATTCATCTCTTTTTTTTCCTTTGCCAACAACTACTTGCTTCACAAATTTTTGACATTCTAAAGAATAAAAAATTCTGTTAAATTCAAAATTCACTAGAAATTTTATGAACAATCAAAGAGTTTTTCAATTAAAGAATCAATTGAGGAGTTAACTTTAAAAAAGAAACACTAAAACAGCCGAATAGTTTAAAGAATGTAGACATAATTTTGAATTTTGTTTGACATTTGAGTGCCAAAGTACAGAAGTAAAATCATATTTATTTCAACCAAATGTTCAAATATTTATGCCTAAGACAATACCCACTCTACGTAGACCTGAATATTGGTTTCTATACTACTAATAAAATTTAAAATGGCCTCCGTTCTTGCCCTTATAAATTTTACAGGTATATTTATTTTTACGATGATAATTTTAACAGCTGTTTTTTATGTGGTCAATATATTTGATGATGGATGCCATTTTCAATGAAATTAGTGTATCTATAGAAACTACAGTGACGTTATATAATTATGAAAGAAAATTAAATTTGACCACCGTAAGATGACGTCATTTGACAGAACCAGTGCAACGACTTCCCTATTGAGCTTCGTAAGATGACGTCATCTTACGGTGGTTAAATTTAATTTTCTTTCACGCAACTGGCCGACTGTGATAGAAATCCACGTAAAGGTCTGTCATTTTGAAAAAGTGCTGCCTAAGAATAAAATAATTTAAAAGCATTCCTCAAAATATCCAAACAATGGGAATAAAAATGAACATATTTATTTGATACAGTACTCTACCCATTATCATTAATTTTGAAGCGTTCACCTTTTCCGGGAAAACTGCAATAATATACCGAACATTTCTGTTCGTATTGACAGCAGTATTTATAATACAGCTGTATCGATTGCGATGCCCTCTTCGTATAAAATTGCAATGCATCAGTGGCTGTGTGCCTCAAAACTGAACAGCGGTGTTGAACCCTGGTTTTCTATTAATAAAGGGGAACACAATCACTGCCACTGCCCACAATTCCACTTGGGTGGGGGATATTTGGGAGGGGGGGAGGCGGTCAGGGGTGTATTTCAGTGGTAGGGGGATGATGAGGGAGCCGGAATCTGAATTGAAGGCAAACAATGCGCTTTGGCACGCTGCTCTTTTGGCGTTCAACCCCTCCCCCAACCCTTAATCACCCACTCCAAACCATTTTCGACAATACGCATTATAATTTCAGAACATAAATTCTGATCTTCTGCATACCGTTGGCTCTTTTAATATATGTAAGTGTTCCGCTAACAGGTCCCAGCTATGCCGGTCTAAATTTTGCCGGCCACTTTGTATAATATGTAGTTCCTCTAGAGACAATTCTATTATTGGAATTTGATTCAAACAGGATTCATTATTGAATCACAGTATTGCAGCAGTGAATAGGGACCACAGAGCTTAGAATAATGTTGATTTTTTGTTAAGATGTCTTTTTATCTATTCCTGAGCTCCTGTGATAAGGACAGGTTGTTCCTCAATATGCTCCTTCTATAGAAACAGGGTTTTTTCTAAGAAAGACTACCCGTATTTTTGTACAATTTTAAAATTCTGAACGAGCTTATTGCAATCTTTGAATCCTCAAGAAAAAAAGTTGCTAGGTGTAACTTTGCAGAACATTAATGTCCTTGTAACTTATTCAACTTATAGCATATAAATTTATAAATAGTAAATAAGTTAAATGATAATATTAATAATATATGATAACAATCATGTGAACATTTTTTATTAATAATTCTACATAACTGTTTGTCTCATTGCTGACTAGTATTTGTGAGGGAGTTACGTAGGCTATCAGTTGATCACTGTGATGTTTATGAATTATATCTTCTTTTATGGAATAAAAATTATTTTGGATTTGATTTTTTGAATTTCAAATTATCATTTATTTTTACATGGGGCTCAATTGTTATAAAAATCTGAATATTCCTATACTCTATTACGCAAACGAGAGACAGACCAAACAAACGTTTGCGTTTGAGTGAGTGAGAAAGTGATTAGTCATATCAGCTGTAGACCGATCGTTTAATTTCTACCAGTTCAAACTGAGTTCAGTATTACATGCGCTGTCATAGTTACCGGTTCACTTATATACTGTGCGTTAATTGTGAATCGGTCTTGTTTTTCGAAGATACACTCTCGCACGCGCATCGTTGTTTACATTGTCTCCCCTTTCTGTGAACAAAGTATAGTTATTATTTTTTTCCTACAGTTATATAACAATGCGGCTTTTTCTGCACTCATTGTAGTATGTGAAACAGCAGATTCCTGTACTATTTTACTTTGCCGTACTCCAGCTGACTTCGCTTCACTCATTTTACTTTGTCGCAAGCCAGGTGTGACAACTCTAGGAAAAATGTAATGTGTAACTCGTGTTGTAAGTATCTTTGCTGCACTTAAAAAACTATTACGGACTCGCCTTCAGCTCGTGCGTAATGCATTCCTCTCGTGCAGCAAAGAGCACTTTGTGCACTAGTTACACAAATAAATTTCTCTAAGAGTACAGTGGCATGATGGCAATTGTTTGAAACAAGTATTTGCATATTTCAGGCTATCATCGCTCGTTTTTTGAGTACAGTGTTAACATTTAGATCAAATTTGAATTTATTACCACACATACCGAACTGTGATCTCCTGTTATTGATAGCAATGCTTGAATGGTCTCCAGTAGTGTTCGAGCTGGGGATGAACCAATCAACAGCGACTGCAATGGCCAGCCGAGGAGGTCCACTGCAGCTTCCATTGTTTGAGGGTATGGCTCATTTTGGTCTGAGCGCATAGTTGGAGGGCATAAATTCACTGACTGTCTACAGTCCACCCACTGACTACCAAAACGCGCGCTTCTATTGTAACTGAATAATCGTTTGGATAATAGCGGTACGCCATTAGTTCAGTTATTCAGCTCTTCCCCGCGCTTTGAGCCCCTCAACCAAATTCACACATTCATAACAGCATTTTCTATGACAAAGTGCACTTTGTGTTTATTGTATCCTCATTTTCAATTGAAACAAAGTGTAAACACTATGTCTCTGCTGTTGTCAGGGATGTTGCAGAAATTATCCACAATGAGACAGTTCAAACATTTAGTACACATTTGTGCTGTAAACTTTAGTACACATGTTAGTGAAACATTTGTACACAGAGTGTATCAGGAGAAATTTGCCACACTGATCAAACACATTCCTCTCATTAGATAAAGAGAAATTTATATAAATTATATATTCATTAATATGAATTATGACTTTAATTATTGATATTTATTTATAAATCTGAGCATATTCTTTTCATTGCATAAAAATATTCTTATAACCTGAAATACTACTCATTTATTTTTGAATGTTGGCACCACCTTTCTACTCCCCGATTCCATTTTTCCACCGTACTATCTCGTCTTTTATTGTATTATATTTTTCAACACTACAATAAATGTATTTATTATTCACTTTCAAGCTCTACTATTCTCTTAATAAAATAAAATCTCTATGTTCCATTATTTGCACTTCATCATTCCAGCCTTTACATTTGTGTCTAAGTGTTGGTGTGTTTGTATCTATCTAAACGCGATTTGCAGCATCCATCCATCAACTAGTCAACACCTGCCCTGAAGGCTAGCGTTCAAAAACAGTACATATTCGAACAGCCCCTTCAGATACCCGTTCCGCAACACACACATCACACATGAGAACAGTTGAAGGGTCGGTAGCATCACACGTCACCTCCATCCACTAGCAGTCAGGCATCTCACAGCGTACTCTAAATTGATTTAGTCAAACTGCTCTCCACTTCTGCCACTTGCCCTTTATAGAACATAACACATCTCTTTCTCTCGCTTTTTTCTCTTTCATAAACCCCATGCCGACTCTGGAGCAGAATAAAACAGCGCTAAAATTTGTTTTTTTTTTTGCTTTTTCACTGGGACAACATGGACAAACAAAGCGAGCTCCTGCTTGTCATCTGGGACCTAACATTCCACTTCAGCGGGACGCTCATTGTTGTTCCGCAAAACCGCCATTTCTCTAGCTATTTACAATTTTGCTCATTTGGGCTGCTATTGTCGCAGTCCAATGAAACGTCACCAATTCAAAATGTTCAAATATGATTGTGTGTATTAACTCCATTTCGCGAGATCATTCTTTCATCAAATGATCAGCAATAAAGGGATTGATTGAATTTGAAATAACACGTTTGTATAACAGATTACTTTAACTTTCCAATACTACATCGGGATCACATTCCAATAAAATGATTATTTTACTTGTAAAACTTTTTACAAAAAACTTTCCCTTGTTATACATGTATCATTCGAATGAGCCTTGATCTTTGTACTGGAAACATGCAAAAAAAAGATTAATAATTGAAAATAAATTTAAAAAAAAATCTATTAATGTAGTAAAACTGTTATTGATTTTATAAATCAACATACAAATTCATCAGCCATTCTCCGGCCTCGTCAGTCACACAAAACAGTTCTTTATAGCCACTTCCTGTGAAATATCGTTTCTGAGGATGAAGCCCACATGGGTGTGAGACCTGTGCGTGTGTTAAACGAGTTAGGTGATGGTGATTGATGAGTTGGACCTACAGTTTTAGGTGGGTTCTGAACCACTGGAAAGTGATTTTACAGCAAGGAACAGAGTCTTTTGCTGGCCAATCCAATCTCTAACCCTTACAAAAAGGGTCCAGGAGTTCGTAGCTTATCTTTATCTGGCTGAACAGATACCTGCTAAGGCTCATATTTATTTATTACAAAAACACATTCAAGTAAAGCTTCAACCCCTACTGTTTTATTTACAAATATTTAACTAAAATATCCAAATTATGGAAGTAGTTGATATTGCAGAGTATCAATAGTACAAAGCATAAATACTACAAGTTGTAATAACAAATGTTTGTAGCTATAAAACGGGCACTGATCTTCCACTATTCTGTTGTTTCTGTATAAGGAGCGAGAAATTCTGAGCATCAACAACGCATGCGTGGAAAGAACTAACAGGGAAATGATGACTCCTGGGAGTTTTCCGGCATCCCTTTTTCACATCGAGTACTGTCTCCCAGTTGAGACACTCCAACGAAACGACATTTTCTGCCAATAAACAAAGCCGAGATGCCATGTGAAGACAGCAGCCTATTTCCAGGCCAGGAAATGCGTGGTGTTTGAAGACAATTTAACATGCAATAAAGGTTGCCAGCCTCGTGAGCCAGAATCTGTTACCCGAATAATACACCTATCTATCTATGCGTGGGACTCTGTTAAGCTTCATTCACATATGAACACTCTCACCCCTCGTTTGTGTGCTCCCTGCTCAAATATACGATTACGAGCCTGCAAAGCTCAATTGCAAAAACAACCGCTATTAAATTGAGCCACAACATTTGCCATAATGTGCTGTTTAGTATCCTCCGATCCTCTGCAACATGACCATCGTCATGATGTTGGTGCAACAATTTGTTATGTTGTAGGGGCGGAATTAAAGTGCTCAAAGAGATTCTACCTCCTGCTTAAGGGTGCAGATTGATAAAAATTGGAATTGATGGGATCTGAAAGTTTTTCTTACATTTTCTTTAGTAAATTACTAGAAATCTAAAGGATGTGAGATTACAAAATACTACAAATTGTTTTCGTCCTCTTTCTGTAGTGGATCTTTTAGTAAATAAAGAGTTTTTATTTGTCTATTACATTTTTACAGAGTAAAAACAATCAGTTGAGTATTCAGTTGGCAAACTATTAAGTACCTGATGTACAGTAGAAACAATTAGTCTGGGCGCTTGGCTCTGGTTTCACTACAAGCCGTCCTGTTAAAAGTTGACTAGTTGACCTTGAAGACATCTGCAGCGTCGCACGGGCCACATGTTCTTAGAAATGAGCGATTAACACTCCCCTCGCCATGGCTGACTACCAAACGGCCGTGCGCCCAGACTAATTGTTTCTACTGTATTTTTCTAGTTTCAATCTATCTGTTTGCAACAATAACAAGTAGGACTTGCACTACGATTCACACTACAAAGACAAGCAACTCTGAAAAATTGCAGTGTTGCTAGATATGAGACCATGCCATGTATTTTGCAATTCCTAACGGTACTTTCTGATTCATAACGGTAGTTTCCGGTTTCTAGCAGATGCACCTACGAAATGCAACGGTATTTCGCGAGTTTGTCTGAGAATAATAATTATGATCGTAAAACATGAATTTCTTCAAAAATTACAGAATTTTTCAAGCAAAAACAACAAAAAATGCCATTTTTAACGCTACTATGGCCGTAGCCGAGTGGGTTAAGTGCTGGTTTGCTAGCCCAAAGGTCCCGGGTTCGATCCCAGTTCTGACCGAAAGTTTCTACCTCGGGCCACTCCCGTGTTTCGGAGGACACGTTAAGCTGTCAGTCCCGGCTGCCTAAAAAACAGTCGTTAAGCCACGTCAGAGGCCCTGTACTTATTCAGGTGCGACCTGATAACTCTGACACCAGACGTGAGCCAGCCAGGTCACACGATATTATTATTATTATTATTATTATTATAACGCTACTATTTTATTTATAACAGTAGTTTTTGTTTCATAGCAGATGCATTCACGAAATGTAACGGTGTTTTGTGAGTTTGTTTGAGAAGATTGGTAGATTTCGATCAAAAAACACGAATTTTCTCAGAAATAATGATTTTTTTTTCAAGAAAAATGTGTTTTTCAACAGAATTTTTTGATCCGCCAAAGACAAACATTGTTGAAAAAAAAGAAATCTAAAGATTCCAAGTTACTGATTCCAGATTTCAGGTTACTTATTCTGATTACCTAGGTTAGTGATTATCTACTGATTATCTCTATGATTGAATACTGATTGAGGAAAGTGATAGCCGAGTGCCGTAGTAGGTATCTGTTCAATCAGAGATAAGCTACGAAACTCCTAGGCGCTCGTTGTAAGGGTGACCGATTGGATTGGCCAGCAAAAAAAATGTGCTCTCTGCTGTAAAATTACTTCCCGGTGGTTCGGAACCCACCTTAAACTGTAGCTCCAACTCATCAATCACCATCATCCAATTCATCACCCACGCACAGGTCTCAGACCTATGTGGGCTTAATCCTCCGCAAAAATCTTGTCACAAGATTAGGCCTTCTACATCCAGACTAGGCTACTAGATTGATCATGGAAAACTCTATATTATACTATTTCTATATTATACTATTACCATGTACTATTCCTATATTCTACTCCTATATACCATTCCCATGTACTAGTACATGTGAAGTGTACATGTGTTCACTTTCATTTGGCTCTTAGTTCACAAAGTTCCGGTCAATAAACTACTCCGATTCCAGGTTGAATTCACTGAACCGGTAGAAGATGCATGTCCAACTTGTTAAGACATTTACCGGAGAGTGGTCTTATGGGATCGATTAGGTACCCAGCAGGACGTGCGTCAGGAGCTAGTTGAGCGCGGGATATTCGAAAAAGCTTCATTATCGCCGAGGAGCGTTAGAAGCGCCACTAGATACCGACATGGTTTTAAGTGGCGCGTTTAAGGTGGCGCGAGTAAGCAAACACCGGTCTCTTAATAGATAGGCAGTCCTGTTTTATTGCCTTGTAATGGCTGGCAGGTTTACTGCATATAGCTTCTGCCCTATCGCCTGGTATCCACGCCTGGTAGCTTGCCCCGTCCCCTGATCTGGTACCGAGTACCCCGAGCTACATCCTCCACCAGCTAAATCAACAAGAGTGTGCTCCTAAAATTGAATCTCCCGCCCGACCAGGTTGAGGATTTTACACTCATTTTAAGAACACCGCTAGTTTTACTGCAATCACTTGCACTCTTAACCTGGGAAAACTGCGGGGTCTTGAGTGCCAATAATAGGAAATAATTGCTTATTTTTAGAGCTGGTTTGCTTTTTCTTGATTCAAATATTTGTTTAAGGTGAGAGGATATGAGTTGTCCTATCTTTTCAAACCAAACCAGGGGAGTTCAGGTAGCAACTTTCGTGAGAGAAAACTCTCTCCTTCTCTCTAACATGAGAAAGACTAGAATCTATTGAATACTAGTAATTCGCCCGTGCTTTGCAACGGGAATTGAGGAAGATTTTTTTAATAAAACGTGATACATGGATCTCAACTGCTAATGCCAATAACATCCCAAAAAAATCAGGAGCTGCAATATTGATACGGAACAAATGTGTTGCTTTGGCTTGTGACTTGAAACTTTTTGAATCATAGTGGCGTATCATGAATCAGCTGGTCTATGAGCTTCCTGAATCTGAACACATTTTAAAACAGTAATAGTGGCCATAATTATTAGTGAGTTTTAAACATTCGTTTTCAATCATGTAAAATAAAAATAAGAAATCGGGTTTTAAGGTGTACTGAATTAAAACCTCAGTTAAAGGTATTCAAATTTTAATAAAAAGTATTAAAATGTTATTTATTGTCATGAGAAAAATTAATGCTCGTATTAAAATTAATGGTATTAGAATGTTATCTATCATCATAGAATTATCATTTTGTGAAATATATTATTATTATTATTATTAACCGTAGAGCTCCAGAAGTGGAAGACGCTGAGAAAAATGATGATCAGTTTTTGGACTTGGTGGTGTTCCTCCTGTTCGCCCACCAGCTTTTCATTTTCTGTAAAAAAGCAGCTTTTCTTTCTTCACTCCATCTTGTTCCGACTCTTGGAGCTTTAACCTCCATATTATTATTTATTTATAAATTTATTATTATTTATTTATTATTATTCTTATATACATATTTTATTTGAATATACATATTATTTTGTAAAATATAGCGGTTTAAAGCTAAAATCTTACGGTTTTTATGGGAAATTGATTTCATCTACATGTTATAAATTTTGATCACTTTTTACACCTTCGGGAACAAAATTACATACTTTTCATTTCTTTTTTTAAATTTTATTAAAAAAAACCAATTGTTATTGGAATAAAAATATATGATTTTGTTCCCAAGGTGTCTTTTACATTCACATTTTTTTTTTTAAATAATTTGTGAGGTCAATTGCCAACAAAGACAAAAAAATTAACTTTACACCCCCCATATTTTACTAAATAATTGATGAAAAAACGTTTTTTTCTCAGCTACAGATAACATTTTAATTAAGTTAGATATTTGTAAGATACAAGCCGATATGGCCAAGTTAAAAATGAGTGCTGCTGTGCGGAAGGGTCACTATAGTCTAGCGGTTAAGGCGTCCGACCGGCAATTGGGAGGTCCGTGGTTCGATTCCCGGTGGTGATTGATATTTTTGTACAGTAGCATTCATTGAATTCCATCAGCTATTCAATGCTGTTGTCAATATCCGCCATTGCGGAAGTCTTCAGTATAAATTAATAGCACTTTGAGGAATTCGGAATTAATAAATTCTGTTTCTGAACATTTTAATAACATTCACTACAGTTACAGATTTTTAATTTGATTTCTATACTTTCGGCTCTAGAATGTCTTAATGAAATTCAATATTATAACTCCTTTCTTCGGATTATTGAACTTTTTTCTTCTTTTTTTCTGATGATGAAGCCCACATAGGTCTGAGACCTGTACGTGAGTGATGAGTTGGATGATGGTGATTGATGAGCTGGACCTATAATTTTAGGTGGGTTCCGAACCACCGGGAAGTGATTTTACAGCAGAGAACGGTATTTTTTTGCTGGCCAATCTAATCGGCCACCCTTACAAAGAGTGGCCAGGAGAACGCAGCTTATCTCTATCTGATTGAACAGATACCTGCTACGGCTCACGGCTATCACTTCCCCAAATTCTTCCCTACTGCTTTGGTGCAACGTTTTTAAATTGAATTTCTAAATATCTATTTTTTATTTTGGAAAGAATCGGTAATATTGTTCTTCAAATTGAAATTCCTAGTTTAACTTGGGCATAACCTAAAATTTGGATTTTTCATTTAAAAATATGTAAAGTAAGCAGTAGTGGGCTATGCCTGTAGTATCTTTACTTGATTGTGTGTTTGTGTGTTAAATTATGAATTAAATAAATAATCAAATACAAGAAACTTTAAAAACATTTGATCAAAAGCCCTGCACACAGCTTTAAAGCTCATGAATGCAGCATTTTAAAACATTTTCAGAGAGAATCCCTGCCAGGCTTCACGCTACCTTTACAGCTTATTGAAATACTTTCACATGAATTTCTCTATACATACGTCGCTGAATTCCATCGTCACCCTTTGGTCTTTTAATAAAACTGTTAACTAAAAAGCGGAGAGATGCATTCCAGCTTTTCTGCCAACTAGTTCAAGGCCTAAGAGTAGCATTGACAACGAGAAATGCTCGTAATTAAAATCAGAAACGGCTACTTTCATCCGTAACTTTTCCTGGTGACGTCACCCATGATGCTCTCTTCACAGAGCACTCAGCTCTTTGCTGTAACAAAGCTATTTTGAGTACAGGCTGTATATTGATGTCCGATTTTAATTACGTGAACATGTCAACCTTACACGAGCCCCTCAGATAATATGCGGTAGATTATGTGTTGATGTAGCGTACCCACAAGATATTACGAGAAGCTAACATCATGTTTTTACTGACTTCATGACTCGTGAACTGTTATTACTACCTGAAAAAGTGGACATGTGAGATTTTAGGTATGTGATATTTTGGTGAGTAGATACCGTACTGTAGCTTATTTATTAATTTCGTTTTAATGAAAAATATAGATTATGATCACAGTGGAACGGAATAGCGCTCATTATGCTGAACTTCACATTCAGCGTAGAATAGACTTTTACATTATTAGTTTATTACTTTTATGTTTTTTTGTAAAGTAAATTCGT
Source organism: Conomelus anceps (assembly GCA_948455865.1). NCBI lineage: Eukaryota > Metazoa > Arthropoda > Insecta > Hemiptera > Delphacidae > Conomelus > Conomelus anceps. The sequence continues at coordinate 60,219,586 of OX418219.1, read as the reverse complement.
ATGGCTTTTCATGGTGGGGAGACCCTTACGGGTAGTTCCACCTCGCCGTTTTTTTAACGACTGCTTTTTTTTATATGCAACCGGGACCGACGGCTTAACGTGTCCTCCGAAACACGGAGTTTTTTTGTAACTATTATACTATACATCTAATTTTCTTTGTAGTGGCGAAGATGATATTGTGGAAGGTATCCATAATGAATAATAAGACGAAATTGTCACAACCACATTTATTAAAACTTTGAGAAACCTTTGTACCCTTTTTTTAGTTTTGGTTGTTACACCATTATCAATCTCAATCAAAATGAAACTAAAGTAAAGAGAAGCTTAATATAAACACTTCTTGCGTGTATTTCTCAGTTGACCTTGACTGCATTTCCATGAGCTTCTAATTTTTTTAGTTTTAAATTGATTAAACTCTAGCCTTATAACGTATTTTTCTTCTTTGTTGCTTTCTTGATGTTCACAGTGTTTAGTTTCTGATTTGACTCATATTTTTGCTTGTCACTCCTCCCACCAGGGGGCGTGACTTGACAGCCAATCACAATGTCCGATGAAGGTCAGCCTCTTTCCCGCTTAGCCAATAGTATCATTCCATGTTCAGTATATATTAAGCTTCTATGTACTTTAGTTTTAGTTTGAGATTGATAATGGTGTAACAACCGGAACTAGTTTCTCAAAGTTTTAATAAATGCGGTTGTGACAATTTCGTATTATTATTCACTATACATCTAATATTGGATCCCAACAGCCTCTTGCTACACGCTAATAATGTTTATTTTGATGGAGAGTAATATTATTTATAAAGTAATAATGTAATTAATGTAACGTAACCTACCCACTAATATTATTTATTTATTAGATTTCCTAGATTTATTTCTTGTTTCATAACGATCTGCGTTGTTAATATAATATTTTTATTGTAAATTTAACGACTTGCAGTCAATTTTAATTGTAAATACTCGCTTCAATATTTCTATACTCACTTTTGGTCAAGCGTTTCCGAGTCATGGAGACTCATCTTCAATACCTTGCCCAAAAGTGAGTACAAATATTATTTTTTCACAATTAAAATTGACTGCAAATCGTTCAATTAAAATAAAAAGTTATTATTTATTTTGTTCAAAAATAGTGTTATTTATGAAGTTATGCGTAATGTAAATTTATAATGCTATTAGTTTTGAAAATACAGATTTTGGTCAAAGTAGAATATAATAGGATTCATTATAAACCAAAAATTCAGCAGCTCTAATGTAACCCACATTATAATATTCTAGATTCTAGTACAGAATCATATTCACATCAGTAAAGTAAATTCATTAGAATCAATTTGGAGTTACTACTATTCTATATATTTCTGTTATCTGTCGCCGAAACTCTAACGCTGGTGAATAAGGGATTGAAGGAGGAGGAGGAATAGGAGGAGGAGGAGGAGGAGTAGGAGGAAGAGGAGAAGTAGGAGGAGGAGGAGGAGGAGAAGTAGGAGGAGGAGTAGGAGGAGGAGGAGGAGTAGGAGGAGGAGGGGGAGTAGGAGGAGGAGTAGGAGTAGGAGGAGGACGAGGAGTAGGAAGAGGAGGAGGAGGAGGAGGAGAAGTAGGAAGAGGAAAAAGAATAAAGAAAAAGAAAAAATAAGAAGTAGAATAGCAAGAGCAAAAACAAGAACAAGAAGAAATGTAAGGATAAAGATACTGATTAATTAAATTTGTAGATAGTCTGTTTCACATTCAAGAAATCCAGATTCAGTTGAATCGGGCAGCCTGCTAGCATTTCATAAATTATTAATTTACTGCAATATCAAATTTTTCTCACTCATCAAATTTATTATTGAACTATTCAATACACACCACAGTGTACTGCAGTCATAATATACTTGAATAAAATAATTCATAACTTTTCTCTACAGTAAATTAATATTGTAAGGTAGTTTTCTTTTAGGAACTGGAACAATGGTCGACATCTCTCTAAATTACAATGAATTCCTCTTTTGAGTGGAACTGAGCAATGACAATATTCTACGAAATGAATTGAAAAATCGAAATGAAGAAATTCTTTTTCAGAGATTCTCATTGTCAACCTGCGCCAACTCAATACTCAAGTAATGTTACTCTTTATTATGCTTTCTTCGCAATCTACACCTAAATCCTTCCCTGTTAAGTATTTTTCTCTTTGTTCTTCATCGTCTTCTTCTTCTTCTTTCTCTTTGTTCTTCATCGTATTCTTTTTCTTTCTCTTTATTAGCCATTTTCTTCTTCTTTCTCTTTATTAGTCATTTTCTTCTTCTTTCTATAGTTCTATATTTTCTTCATCTTTCAAGTTTCAATATCTCACTTTTCATAATGTCTCCTTTCTTCACTGGTTTACACTTTTTTCCCTCTTTTTTCTTTAGCGCTTCTGTTTCCCTGCTCCTTTTCCCCTTGATCTTCTTCCAACACTCAATGCTCTTTATCTCTCTTGTTTTTCTGCTTCTTTTTACCTGGCTTTCCTCTTCTCAATTTTCTTTTTTTTTGATCTACATAATGAGCTAGTCTCTCCTATTTTTGTGCGTCCTTTCCCCCTTTTCACTTCTTCATCCTTTCTGTTCCTTTGTATTTCTTCTTTTTTCTTTTTTCCTTCATCTTCTTCTTCTCTTCCTCCTCCTCCTACTATCACTTCTCAGTCTTCTCCGAGTTTTTCTACTTCTCCTCTCCCTTTTCCTCCGCCTACTTTTCGTCCTCCACCTCTTCCTCCTCCGTCTCTTCCTCTCCATCTTATTCTTCTTATAATTATTTTACTTTTTCCTTCTCACTCTATCCCTCCTCCACCTTCTACCACTTTCCCTACTCCTTCTCCCGCTAATTCTCCTCTTTCCTTTTATCCTCCTCCTACTATTTTTCATCTCCTTCTTCTTCTTTTATTTTACATCACTTTTCTCCTCCTATCTTTATTCATCTTCAATTCAGCTTTCCCTGCATCTTCTCCACCCAATACTTCTCTTTCCTCTTCTCCTCCTTCTTCTGCACCTTCTCTTCCTCCTCCTCTTCTTCCTCTTCTTCCTCTTCCACCTCTTTCTCCTCCATCTCCTCCTCCCCATCTTCTTCTTCTTCTTATTTTATTTATTTTTCTCCTCTTCTCTTTATCCTTCCTCAACCCCACTTCCCTTACGTCTTAACAAACCAATTCTTTTCCTCCATCTTCTATACCTCCTCATACTTCTCTACCTCTTCCTCATCTTCTTCTTCTTAATTTTCTTCTTTTTCCTCGTTCTCCTCTCTTTATCATCCCTCAATCTTCTCCTACTCTCCCTACTTCTTCTCTACCCAATTCTTCTCTTTCCTCTACTCCTCCTTCTCCCATATTTCCTACTCCTCCTCCTCCTCCTCCTCCTCCTCCTCCTCCTTCTCCTCCTTCTCCTCCTTCTCCTCCTCCTCCTCCTCCTCCTCCTCCTCCTCCTCCTCCTACTCCTCCTCCACCCCCATTCCTCCTTTTCCGTCCCCTTCTCTTTACCTCCCTCCTTATTTCTCCAACACTTTTCATACGTTTCTCCACTCAATTGTTCTCCTCTTCTCTCCCATTCCCAGCATCCTTACTGCAATCATCTGGTGTTACTCACCAACTTCCAACCTCCTTCGTCAGCAATCCCTTTCTTCCCTACTTCTCATCTCAAGTGGCTCGAATATTTAATACGGAAGAGATTAGCGTATTGTTTCATGTCGCATGAACATAGAGTTAATATCCATGTCAGCCATTTAGACATTTCGCATTGTATTTGTCCATCGCTTCAAACTCACGCATTCAGCTGTTGACAGAACATTCTCAACTCAGCAAATAATACTCACTCACTTACTCATTGTGTATGTCACTCACTCATTGAATATAACTCATGTGTGTGTGTCATTGTCGTCAGTTTGTGTGATGGTACATTGTTTGTAGCTAACCTCAGCAAAGAGAATCAAGCATCTCCCGCCAAAAACCTTCCCTTTCGCGCCAAAACCGTCCTCCTTCCCGCCAAAACCGCCCCCATTCCCGCCAAAACCCTTCCCACCACATCTGTCACCATAATCCTCTTATACAGCCGGCTTTAAATGCCCTTCTATGCCTTCTTACCATCACGATAATCGTCATTGTCTGAATATTGTTTAAGACAAAATCAGCTTAACAAGTGGAATTCCGAAACAAAACATCGTGAGTCTTCAGCTGAGAGCAGTTTTTGCACTTGTGCGTAACAACAATGTCTGCCTTTTCTTCAAATTAGATTTAGACTTCATGAGAATGCTACTTTGCGATGTTGAAAAGGCAAAACGTGATACAGGATTCCCAACAAAAGGCTAACAGGCTTGCCAACAAATGACTGTACCATGCTTGGACCTATAAATAATAAACAGTATAATGATTGAGGTTAGCAACACTGGAATTCGAATGATTTAATACAGTATTCTTTAATTCACAAAATAATAGACAATAGTATGAATAATACAATATGAAATATAATTCGCGATAAAAAGGAGGATTTAACACAAAAAATGTGGAGGTGATAAATTCAAGAATAGTCTTCGACCTAAAGATACATATACAAAGAAACGTATAGATACATATAGATGAATATAGATACATAGATACCTATAGATACTAGATACATATACCTAGATACCTTATAGATACATTATAAATAGACTTGAACTGGATACAATGTTATGCAGTGAATGAAAGACTCAAAAAGACATAGTTCCATGGGTGATATATATTATTATTAAACATTTAGGCTACTACATGAATAAAAATTAATTTATTTCTGCATAAAGTAAGAATTGTATTAAAGTTTGATGAATTCACAAGAAGAAAAAAACAAAATGAACGTAACAGCTTTTTTATTAAGATTTTATAATCACTTCAACACCTGCTCTCCTAATAAAAACATCTTTCAGAAACAATGATAGCTTTGTTTTAACATTGGTTGTACTTTGTCATAGGTCATGAATGTTCTAATAACTTGAAAGATTTATGATGATATATTTTTTTTTAATGATAGCTTTGTTTTAACATTAGTTCTATTTTAGCCATGAGTCATAAGGAAGGTATAAAGGTTCTAAAACCTTCGTATATATCATCATATTAATGATGATATATGTCTTGCATTTTGATTTAAATTATATTCAATTCAATCCAATTTATTTTATCCTGGGGTTGGTGATTGGTCACGCGGTGATCGTGATGCTCAGTCACTACCAAATAAGACTGCGCTTGGATGGGTGACCGTGCTTCCATGACTTGATGGTATAAGCTTTATTATCATAAAAACTTAAAAAACACTTTTAAGTGGAAATTTTGACTCACTTTATGGCGTTTCATTCTTATTTTGTTCTTTATTTGTCAAGACCATCTTTAGACGACTCACAGTACGAGTGTGCTTTTCAAAGTTTTTTTTATATATTATTGGAAACTAGATCGATCTTCAACATCATAATCAGATAATTGTTTTCTAAACATTCACAATGGTTGCACGAAAGCCAATTAAATTTAATCCCCTTAGAATGACGTCATTCTAAGGAAATTAAACTTAATGGAGAGAATTTAGTTGCCCAAAAGACAATTACAAGCGATAACGCCGATTAGGTTAACCGGCGTAAAATATATTTAACCGCCCGAACACCGATGATTAAATCTGACTAATGCCTGTTAAGTTACATTTTATAGTTTATCTTAATTGTTCCAGAACACGGAACTGCAAATTAGGTCGTAGGTGTTAAAAACCTTTCAAAATGAATGAAATATATTATAGTAGTTTATGCAACGATATTATTTTGACCCTAATTAAGGCACGAGTTAGATGTAAGTTATAACACGAGCGAATGCGAGTGTTATAAATATCTCACGAGTGCTTTAATGGCCAAATAAAATCGTTGCATACACTATTTTATCTACGACCACTAGTATACATTTAATTAAAGCAATTTCATTTTACCTGTGGCTGTCAGAGATACCTAACCTCTCATCTCAAATACGAGAAGTTATAGTAGATTGTTAGGTTAAAGCAACTGGTGTAGCAGTTTGATCAAATCAGCTGATAGTTTCACAATATTGAATTACGATATTGATTCCATCAAAAATGCTTCTGATTGGTCCAGAACCCGTGTTATAATGTAGAACCTGTACTATAATGAGCTCATTATGCAACGGGTTTCAAAAAGCATTTCGAAAAGACAGCTGTTTTGGCATCAATTGTGAAACTGTAATGTATACATTATGACATGGTCGTAGATAAAGAATATAATAATATTGAGATAGTTGAATAATGATTCAAATAATTCACAATGAAATGATTGTAATTCATTTTTTTCTTAACTTCTGAATCAGCTGTGATCAAATTACAGTGTAGCCAGATTTAAATTGAAATTGCAATAACATCTTCTTAAACAGCAGTACAAAATAAAATTCCTAAAAATACCCTTGAAGAAGGCTCCTCACATGGGCGAAAGCCTGTGGGTGAGGAGCGAGTTCTTAATTATAAAGTAAAATATAACTATGATGTTGAAGATCCATCTTGTTTCCACTAATATGTAATATAAACTTAAAAAACACTTTTAGATGGAAATTAACTCACGTTATGGCGTGACGGCCGTTTCGCTCTGTTGTCTAGAGCATCGTTGTCTTGAATCATATCTTATTGGGAGAAAACAATGTGTAGAACTAACTACAGTAGTTGGTAATAGTATAGTAAAGAATAAATCTAATAAATTAGAGGTGCAAGCTGGAGTGCCTCAGGGGTCAATACTAGGTCCATTGCTTTTTTTGTTATATGTCAACCGTTTACCTAAAGAATTAATTAGTGGTAGAGCCCTCTTATTTGCTGATGATACATCACTCATTTTCAGCAATTCCATTCTAGATAATTTAGAAATAAGTGCCCATATAGGTGTGCAGTCCATTGTCCAATTTTTAAATCAGTTGAAATTAACTATAAATAGTAAAAAATGCCAATACCTTCAATTCAAAAACAAACATAATTCAAATGAAGATAGGGCTATAAACGTGTTTGTAAACGATAATCAATTAGACCAGGAAGAAAAAATTGCATTTCTAGGATTTATGTTGGATAGACGATTGACCTGGACTCCATACATTGAGAAAATATGTAGTAAAATTTCATCTGGGGTATTTGTCCTGCGACAGCTCGCTAGATTGAATGACAAAAAGTTATTTTTTACAGCTAGCATGGGCTCTTACTGTCACATATTAGGTATGCTATCTTAGTATGGGGTAATTCATCAAAACAAAATCTTGATAGGGTGTTTAAGATCCAAAAGAAAGCGGTTAGGTGTATAGAAAGAGTAAATAGATTAGATTCATGTAGGCCGTTGTTCAAGAGACTTGGTCTCCTAACTGTACCCTGCTTATATGTGTATGAAGCTACTTTATATGTAAAAACGAATGATATTAACCAAAATCTTGATGTGCATGATTATAATACAAGACGCCGAGGAGATTATCACTTGGTGAGTCACAATAGTAGCTTATTCAAACAAAAACCTAGTTATATTGGTAGGAAATTCTACAACAAGCTACCGCAGTTTTTGAAGAGTCTTGAAAATATAGAAATATTTAAAAAACAATTAAGCCTGTTAAGAAGCCTCCTGCTTCTTTAGTACAGCCGAGGATGTGTTGGTAAGACATGAAACCATGGTCCTGTATTCATTTGTATCAATAAAGTGAAAGTTGACAACTTCTAATTTGTTTTCATTAAAAAACAATTGAAGAAATATTTAGTTGATAAAGCTTTTTATAGTTTACAAGAGTTCCTTTCACATCAAAATTAAGCCTCACCTCAACTAATTGAAGTAATTATGGTATCTAGTGTATAATATTGTTGATCTGACTTGTCTTATACTCCTTAACTGGAGTCTCCAAGACGTAATCTACAAAAAAAAAAAATCGTCAGACGCACCACAGTACACTCAAAATATAGACTCACTGTGTACTGTGGATCATCTGACAACAGAGCGAAACGGCCGTCACGCCATAACGTGAGTTAATTTCCATTTAAAAGTGTTTATTAAAGTTTATATATATTATATAAGATATAACATTTTCAGTACAAAATGAAATACAGGGTGCAAGCTAACTGAAAATTGTGCCCATTCAGTTAACGAAAATTAACTGATGGATCTTTGTGCAACAGAAATAAACCCGTTACATTTACGACGGTTAGTTAATTGACATTTAACTCCTTATTTAATTGGCTTTCGTGCAACCGGCCGATAGACTTTCAAACATAAATAGACACTCAAATATATGACTCAAGTCATGAGGTAGAAAAGCTGAATTTAAGTGGGATTGGCTACGAATATCAACGACACTATAATTTTTCAACTGATGAAATATTCTGTCTTCCATGAAATCTTTACTTCCATGAAGTAAAGGCACAGAAGAGTTAAAAAAGTTGATCAGTTGTCAGTTCTATCTTCCAGTTGGATTTGTCTGGGAATGAAACGAGTGATGGGTGGAATGATTTCAAGTGGTGAGAAGGGAAAAGAAAATTGGCTGATATTTTAGGTCTGCTATGGGAACGTGGTTTGTTGTTCTTGTTGGTTTTGTTGTTGTTGGGGAGAAGTTGTTCGGCCTAGAAATGAAAGCCTGCTACAGATCGTGACTCAATAACGAATGAGACAACTTTTCCACGACAGACTGTTTCCAGAGAGAGACACCGAAGACACTAATTTCATGGTTCAAGATTGTGCAGAAACTCTCATTGGAATTAAATTTTAATTCGTAAATTCTTAAAATAATAGTTTTACTGAGCTTCCATTTGTCCAGTGTATCATATGCAAAACATATATCCTGGATATATATAAATAGTTTGTAATGCACAAAATTGTAATAAAAATTGGTATATACAGTGTGTCATATACAGAACATATAAAAATTTTGTTATGTACAAAATTCTAATAAAAAATTGTGTCATTTTCAGAAATTATAAATAGTATGTAATGTACAAAATTTAAAAAAAAAAATTGTCAAGTTATCTGAATAAAGCAAAATAGAGCTTGATACGTTTGAAACATATAGGTGAGAGTGAAAACCTATATTATTCGAACTATAACATTTATAAATTTAGTGTTTAGTGTTTAGTGTGTAATGTGGGTTTCAGAAATCAACTATATATTCATATGAGTGATAGAAAGATAAATGTCTAAAATTCCAATTAAAAATTGCCAAGCTGTCTGAATAAAGCAAAATAGAGCTCCATATGTTTGAAAGACGTAGATGAGAGTGAAAACCTATAGTATTTGAACTATAACATTTATAAATTTTTTGTTTGAAAGTTTCTGTCTGATAGTAGGAGATACGCTACAAAGTGGAGCTTTAAGTCACAAGATATAATATCAAAACCTATATTATTCAAATTATATAATATTATTTATGAATGATCTATTAGGTTGGTAATTGGAGTTTATATAATAATATTCACATATTTGGCATGATATTTGGTAATTTGTATAAATTACTATCATTATTATTATTTGTTATGGAAGAATTATATCTGTTTATTTTGTTTTTATATATTTTTAAAGAGTATGTTATTGAATTGTATTTCAGTGAATATTTTTTTTGCTTTGTTTTTCGATTGTTTTACAATGAAAGGATGAGAATTGTTTGTTTTTTAGTTTTGTCACCTCATGGAGATACTGTAAGATCTTTATTACTTTAACTTTAAATTCATTATTGATTTCTCTCATTTCTCATTTCACGAGCTTTCTATGTTTACTAGTAATATTATTGAATGAACTCACAGCTAGCGCTCAAGTATTTACTTTGCTGGCTGTGCCAAAAATGTGTTATACACTTTATATTGTGAATTTCTTATATTTGTATTTTTGTATTGTGGCGATATAAAATATTATTATATTATTATTATTTATTATCATAATTATTATTATTATAATTATTATTATTATTATTATTATTATTATTATTATTATTATTATTATTATTATTATTATTATTATTATTATTATTATTATTATTATTATTATTATTATTATTATCCTTCCTTGCCCACTTCTCTGTTCCGTGCTCTGTTCCTTGGTCATCTCCAGTGAAATTTCAGGCTGCTTCATATTTTCATGAACTAGAGCCATACATGTCAGACGGGGTCTCTACTGGGATGCTTTCATTCAACCATTCTTAACCAATTATTAATTCTAATAACTAATATTATACTGCTAATAAATATATATTATACCTCTTATTCTACAACCAAACCTAAAATTATGCTCAAAAACGCTCCACTACATACCATATCAAATTCCCACAATTTCCTAATTTAGTTGAGACAGTACCATGCATGTGAGTGCGCGTGCGCATGTACAGGTGTGTTTATGAGTAGGTCTGTCACTAACACGTTTCCCTAATATTGTCAACCCCTTAGGACAAGGTCGGTTTGTGGAGGGGGGAAATTAGGGGGCACGTTATGTCAATAACATCAGGTTTGTTGAGGACTTGTAACTGGTACAGGTAACCGTCCGTCCAGCACATGTGGTGACGTCATATACACCCCCTTCCACTCCTCCCACTCAATTGTATTTCACATGCAAAGACCCATTAATCACGTGGAAGCGGCTGCTTTTGGCGCGCTCTCTCGTCATTGGTCGAAAAATCAGACTTCCTCTCCTCCCTTCTCCCAAGCAATGTCAGTTGGTGCCCCTCTAATTAATGATTCTCATTGTGCAGGCAGCTAACTGATAGTCGCCCCACCATTTGAACCCTTCCCCGCATATGAAGCGTAGGCTAATATGTGGTTTTTATCCTGAACGAGAAACTAAGTTTCTCAATGTCCAGGTTCATTAAAAGTAGTAGACTTTCGTGGCAGGCGGCATTCTCAGATATCCCCATTCATTATCTCAGTGTAGATAATGAAGAAACGCTGACTGATGAGTATCTTTGTTCATGGAATAAATATTTTTCTGAATTTTGAATCAATAGGCATGCCATTTAGAAAATTTATGAAGAAACTGTGCATACTGTTCATAGCTGCTTCGAATTTGGCGGCTTTGCTACAGGTTTTAAAGGTCTAAGATCTGTGCGTGGTTAATGGATTGGATGATGGTGATTGATGAGTTGGACCTACAGTTTTAGCTTGGTTCCGAACCACCGGTAAAGAGAAGGGCAAAAAAGGAGGAAGTAACCAACAAGGCAGCATCTGGAAAACTTGGAAAATATTGCTATTTTTAAAAATGTAGATAATAAATAAGACTTGATGTTGTCATAACCACTTTTACCATAAAAACACGAGATGCTACAGTTTTGACAACATCTATCTCAATCTCAATCATACTGAAGCTAAAATACAGAATTATTTTTCATTGCTGATGATTCCCACATGAGTTAGAGACTTGTGCGTGGGTAATGAGGTGAATGATAACACACATAGATGCCAGACGGAGGAACGGGAATTGAACCCACGACCGCTGAAACGACATCAAGCTGAAGTTGCGACGCCCCAACCAACTGCGCTAAGCGGCCCGCCGCTTAATAATTACTTTATATATTGCTTCATGGATGATTACTATTGCCTTATAAAACGAGAGCATATAGGCTATGTTGAGACATAAATCTTCAAGTAGACTGATGTCTCCAAGTACTGGAGTAGCAGTAGACGTAAGTCTATTCTAAGGTTAGTTGACCAAACGGAGAGAGGTGTCGGTTCAAGCCGACCTTTTTGCATTTATCTGTCTGTCTGTTTGTAACGCATTTATGGCTGAACGTGTATACCAAATTCTATGAAATCTTGTATGGATCTTCCATTAAGGAATGCCCAGCAATGCATGTGTACGGATTTTCGATCTTGCATTAAAAGGAAAGGCATTCAGACCTTTTTCTATAGGAGACAAATGATTTTTAAAATAAGCTACTCCATCATATGCAATTAGAATCGAAGGTCTTCTAATTCATCTGGTTGAGCCTCCAGTTGAATTAAGTTATCATTCATGAGGATACCATATTTGAGAAAACAAATATTTTTAATACTTCGAATAAGTATAATAACAGGTGATTACTGAGTAAATGATAATCAAATTCAATTAATATTGTTCTGTAAATTCATTCATAAAAAATTTCAGATCTGATCTGATTTGAGGAATCAGCAGTCTGGAAGAACAGGCTGGATGAAAATGGAAACGCAGCCTTGGTAACGTGATACGGAGTGAACTTCTGTGGCAAAACAGACATTGAATAGACTACGCGAATTCAATCAAAGGTCTGATGATTGAGTTTAATTTTGCGAAGGTGATTATCATTGAGTACATGGAGTATGTTCCTCTGTGCAAGAACTGTTATTCTTGGGCGGAAGGTCTACTTTTCATAGAACTTCTTGTATTTATTTTATAACTATCACTTTCAATGACCATTAAGTCCACACGTTCACACGAGCTACAAACGCGCGATTGTAGCCAGAGAAATTATCGAGAGTTGCGCGATTTTAGTAGAGCACAGGATCAGATTGTGCAGTTTCCACGAGCTATACTTCGCTGCGATGGAGCCGAATCTACTAGAATCGCGCACTTGTAGCCTAAGTCATTACCGTTTTTAACTCAGCTAGCAGCAAAAAAAAAAAAACATAAAATTTTGGATTTTTTAAAATTCTATCGTACTTAGCTCATTGTCGTGAATACGCAGGAACTTGAGATTTTTTTCTAGCATGAATATTAAAATTTTTATAGAATATTTGTTTGAATTGCATAAGTTGCCGTTAAGGGATCCATGAAGGTCGATCTATTTTATAGCATAAAAATGTGAATTTTAGTGATAGGAGAAAAATTGAAGTTGGTTTGGATTAAGAAAGCTGATCACAGTAGCATAGGACTTGAATATCTGAATTTTCTTATGTTTTTTGTATTGGTATTAGGAAAAAAGTCGGCGACAACTCTGCGATTCATAATTGCTTTGGCGAGGCTGTTGCCCGTCACAATAATTTCTCTGGCCACTAATTGCTCTGGAATCGCGCGATTGTAGCACGTGTGAACCCGGCCTGAGACAATTTTTCGAAACATTTTTTAACAGGAAACAGATGTTTCTAGACGTTTGTATGCGAATTTTCAGTGACTAGTCTCAAATCCTCTTTCTGTGAAAGCAACAAGAAGTTCTGAATTTTCTTACCTGTAAAGCTTTTAAAATATTTCTAGTGAAGACAGGAACAACAGGGATAACAGGGAAGCTTAGTTGTCACCGGGAGCGAAGTTAGTATCCTGTAGCTTGTCGTAAAGTGTACAGGATAGAAGTCCTGTGGGATGCAGGGGATAAAAGATCTGGCGTCTAGTATCTTTCGTATCGGTTCCCTACTGCACCTAGACGACATCCTTGACAAAGGAATAACATCCTCACAGTCATGCATGGAATCCGGGCTGAAATCTTGATACAGGGGAATGCAAATCCCCTGCAAAGACATTTATAAACCAGAACTTATTGACTTGTATACTTATTTCGGGTCCGCGAGATGAAAAGTCACGACCTGTACTAAACCCATCTCATTTCATTCTAACATATTCGCATCTCATTCTAACATATGGGTGCAATAGGAGAATTTGTACACCCTCTTACAATATTATGATTGAAAAAGATTGAATATCAGCGATGAAGGCATCAGTGATGCTGCAATCTATTACATTTAAAAACAGATATAGTAGAAATAAAAAAAAAACTTTAGTATATTTCAAAACAGAATTCAGCCAACGTTTAGGGGAGGAAACAGATTCATTGGTTGTTGTGTTTATTCACCTAAACTTGTAAAGAACTTGAAACTCTCATGTTAAAACTTGGAATAATCTTGCTAATCAGAACTTATTGCATTGTTATGCAGTGAAAATTCATGCTAATTTAGGTAGTTTACAAGAGAAGAGTGAATCCTCGCCTATAATATAGTATCCACCTATAATAATTCACATAAAATATTATAATATAATCAAGTATTAGAAGATGAACTGATTTATTGCTTCAAATGATAAGGTATTCAACAATGGAGTGATTTTATTATTGGAAATTGTGCCTGAATTGGAAATAATAGTGACTTTTATTAAAATTCAAGCTTTTAGTTATGAACGAATCTTGAATCGTCCTTATCTCAAGGATAACTTGAAAATATATTTCCTTAATGTATTTTCAAGTCTTCCTTAAAAGGATACCTCAAGGTCGTTTGATGGATATGGGCTCCACAAATATAACTAAATAAATAATTAAATAACAAATATAACTAAATAACATATTATCAGATCTATCAATAAATCTATCTATAATAACTTATAGTAACGCCTACATACATTACATTACTATAAAGTGATAGCTGAAACAGCAGCAAGTATTTTTGAATTTAAGAGGCAAATTACTTTCTTCCACCTGGAAAAAATCATCTCAGATTCTACTGCATTCTTGTTAAAGGTGGAAAATCATCGGGTTTTTTTAGGGATCGTATATTACACTAAAAGGCACGTGCTATTTGCACCCAATTATTTATCAGCTTTGAAATACATGAGCTATAGGATTATTGACTGAAATGTTGGTTTTCCAGTATGTAGGTCTCTATTTGCAAGAAAATGTGAATATTCTGAAACGAGCAAACTTGAAATGAACGTGTCAAATATAGCCAACAATTAGCAGCCATAACTTACCAAGAACTGTTAGTTCTAACAGTTCTAACTGGAGAATAACAACTGCCAGCACTAATGATCTCTCAAGCGGCGAGAAACTACTGCAAAGTTCTACATTCCAACACGGTTTATTCCATTCTCTGGAGTCTATAATACTCTGTTTATAATAATAGTAATAAGTTGATGTAAAAATAGTAATAAGTTGATGTAAAAATAGTAATAAGTTGATGTAAAAATAGTAATAAGTTGATGTGAAAATAGTAAAAGTAAGTATAAAATTTATATTAGACGTTGAGATTAGGACACACCACTCTTACAAATTATTCTTGAGCCTACTAATATTATACTGTTAATTAAGTTGATGTAAAAATAGGAAAAGGTTGATGTAAAAGTAGTGATAGTAAGTAAAAGTTATAGTAAAAGTTCAGATTGGGACACACCACTCTTCCAAATTATACTTTGGCTTACTAATATAATTATGAAATTAATGACAGAATTTTGAGGTCTAAGGTTGTTTCACACACACCGATTTCAGCCGTTCGATAAAATCTCGAATAAAATCTCGATAAAATCTCGAACGGTCTACATTCTAATGGTGGCGTGAAGAAATAAATGATGCTCTTTCACACACATCGATTTCAGCCGTTCGATAAATTTTCGAACGGTTCACATTCCAATAGTGGCGTGAAGAAAATGGACGGCATGAACGGAAACGACACCGTCCGTCTGCCGTGAAGCAACTGTAAAGAGTTATAGGCCTACAACCGAAATCAGCTTAAAGTCCGTATTTATGAACCTACTTTGAGGGTTTATTCATTTACAGGGCAACTTGAAAAGTGTTTTAAGTGAATTTTTGAGGTCTAAAGAGTCATTCAGATTCAAAAACAGCTAAAAGTTTATATTGATGAACTTACTTTAAGATGACCTTAAGTCAAAGGAGACTTGGAAAGCCTTATGAGTAACTTTTTAAGGTCACCAAGAGTCAGCATAAGCTTGAAGTCCGTATTAATGGACTTATTTTAAGGTTAAGTCAAGTGAGACTTGAAAAGCCTTTAGAGTGAATGCTTTCAATACGGGTCTGGGAGACTGAATTACTCTTCATTCATTCATACATTCACTCATTCATTCATCGATTCATTCATTCATTTATTGAATTTCATAAATAATATTGTTTATACAATAACACAAAATATAAAATGTCCAATAATGATAATCCTATATTATTGAGTATTATATGGCACAAATGGTCCGGTGAGACGATACAAATATTTCAGCTTTATCCGAAAAACTAACCTGGAAAGGTTTAAGTCACAAACCTTTAAAAAATTTGAATCAAATCAAACTTTATTCGCTTGGTAAATATAATAAAAAATCTTGAATTTTTTGGAATTCTAGACGCAGGAAGTAACTCAGAGGTATGCGAGAGGTGTGCATACACACTCATCTGTGCAGCCAGACCCTGTGTAAAGGTGGGAGTGGACTGCCAAGCATAGAGCTTCAGAAATTGTTTCGGAGGGCTTGGCATACTGATACAATTCTGTTAGCTCAGTGACGAAAGCAATCACAAACTACCTCACTCCTCGTTTGGGTAGTACGCTCTTCAGACTAAAACAAAACGTTAAGGTCTGAAGATTCACCTACAGTCGTATCAGCTATGGTACTATACACATACATACATACTAGAAAGTTTCGAAACAGTAATAAAATAAAAATCATCATTAAAAATAATCAAATTGCAGTCAACCGTAGAGCTTTGCTTCCTGCCAGAGTACTCAGGAAATTGTCAGCTTTTCATTAGGTAGACAATTTTTCTTAGTAATGGCGAAGGTGATATTGTGGAAGGTATCCATAATGAATAATAAGACGAAATTGTCACAACCACTCTCAGTTTGATTGAGATTGATAATGGTGTAACAACCGAAACTAGTTTCTCGAACTTTTAATAAATGTGGTTGTGACAATTTCGTCTTATTATTCATTATAGACAATTTTTTAAGTATTTGTTTTTCAAAATCTCCACGTTCTTCAAAACGATCAAAACAGTCCATTTTTTATGTACAATCCCAGAATTTATTACTTCTTACAACATTTAGAATCCTATTGAAGAATAATAGTCGTACTCGAACGTGCTTGCCTGAGTTGAGCATTGAGCAGTCTGGCAAAGGTCGATAAGAACTTGGCCTTGATCCAATTCGTGTTCCTGCGTTTTCCAAGAAGGAAGTGCAAAAGTTTCAAGTTACATGCCAGCGATTACGTTCCGCAATCTTCATTCCAAGAGTGCTGCTATGGCTGTGAGTATCCCACAAGAGTTTTCTATCTCATGGAAAATGGGGTTTTCTTGCCTCTCTGTGATACGATTGCCTTCTATTTTATTCTTCTATTGATATTGCCTTTGAGACAATAATATTATTCAGCAATTTGAAATCAAATAAAAGGATTCATTGGTAGAATATTTTCCCCACTAGAGGCTGCAGTTCCCTATTTTCCACACGAGACAGACGGCTAATCAATAGTCGGTGTGAAATGAACGTTAGGTTTAGCTTTGCGCTACAGGTAGGTATCGATTATCGAAATTTTCATTCGATTGTTTCGTGGGGAAGGTACTGAAATTCAACTCACCTAGGACTTTGACACTGATCTCTGTTGCTTAGCAATATTTACAAATCACGTTATTCGTTGACTTTGCTGAAAAACACTGTTATTTCTGAAGTAATTCGTTTTCTCAATCGAAAACTACCGTTATTTTAGGAGGAGCTCAATACTGTTTTATTTCGAAAAAAATCTGCAATGAATTGAAAACTTTCATTAAAACTTGAAAAATTACCGTTACAAATCGCGTTTTTGTTAATTTTAATCAAAAAGTACAGTTATTCTTGCATACATTGGTTTTCAATCGAAATCTACCGTTAGTCTGGGAGAAGCTTGAAGAATACTGTTACATTACGTGAATACATGTGCTATGATTAAAAAAAATCCGTTTTTGAAAATAAAAACGTTTTTTGTTATAAATTTGTCGTTTACGATAGAAAACTACCGTTATTCATGGAGGAGGTCTAAAAATGTTGTTAAATTTCGTGAATATAATTTCTATGAGTCGAAAACAAGTTTTAAAGAACATCAATGTGAAGAAGTACCGTTGAAAAGTGCTGATGTTTGTACAAATCACGGATTCTCGTTGATTTTGCTCAGAAAGGTACTTCTACTTTTGAAGAATTTCTTAATTTCCAATCAAAAACTACCGGTTTACCAGGAAAACTGTAGAAATACTGTTACATCTCTTTCAAAGATTTTCTAAGAATCTAAAACTACCGTTATAAGTAAAAAAGTACCGTTGCAACTCGCGCTCTTCGTTGATTTTTCTCGACTAGTACCGTTATTCTTCGCTTAATTCGTCTTTTTCAATTTGTTCAGATAACATGGATTGTTCAATTAAATGTTGACTCATTCTTAATAATGTAATTTATTGTATTTTAATAATGTAGGGCATTAATGTTGGGGAAGTAATAGTCGCGAGCCGTAGCTGTCAGATTGGTAAGCTACAAACTCCCGGGCCCTCTTGGTAAGGGTGGGCCGATTGCATTGACCAGCAAAAATACCCTGTTCTCTGCTAGAAAATCCCTTTTCGGTAGATTGGGCTCACCTAGAACTTTTGGTCCAGCTCATCAATCACTGTCATCCAACTCATTACTCACGCACAGGTCTCAGACCTAAATGGGATTCATCCTCCGAAAAAAGGACCAGTAATGAGCTTCAATATTGTGTCAATAGGAATAAATTAAGAAAATGATCGGTAGAATATTTACTTGAATAGAATCAATGTAGCCGGGATTAGTATTTTTCAGCTTCAAAGGTTTTTATAAAAATTCAATACTATAAACTCTTTTAACTGTTCCGAGTAAACCCAATAGGTGGGAAAAGTTTTTTTGGAGTGAAGTTTTTTTTAGTGAATATGAATTTTTAATGTGAATTAACTTAAATGCTTTGGTCAAAAAAGCAAATTTGTGAAGAGAGTACTTTTGGACTTGGTCATCTTCACTTCATTGGCATTTTGCCTAAATATTTTGGTATTAAATAAATATCAATTTACCTGATATTTATATATACGAAGTACATTTTGGTTGTTGTAGATTACGTCCTGGAGACTCCAGTTAAGGAGTATAAGACAAGTCAGATCAACAATTATACACTTGACACCATAATTACTATATCAGGGAAGTGATAGCCGCGAGCCGTAGCAGGTATCTGTTCAATCAGATAATAGAGATAAGCTGCGTTCTCGTAGGTCCTGTTCGTAACGGTGACCGATTAGATTGACCAGCAAAAAAGACACTGTTCTCTGCTGTAAAATCACATCCCGGTGGTTCGGAACCCACCTAAAACTGTAGGTCCAACTCATCAATCACCATCATCCAACTCATTACCCACGCACAGGTCTCAGACCTATGTGGGCTTCATCCTCCAAAAAAAAAAAAAAAAAATAGTTGATGCGAGGCTTAATTTTGATGTGAAAAGAACTCTCTTACACTTTATAAAGCTTTATCAACTAAATATATTTTCAATTGTTAGTTAAATATTTCTATATTTTCAAGACTCTTCAAAATCTGTGCTAGCTTGTTGTAGAGTTTACTACCAATATAATTAGGTTTTTGTTTGAATAAGCTACCACTGTGACTCACCAAGGGATAATCTCCTCGGCTTCTTGTATTGCAATCGTGTACGTCAAGGTTTTGGTTAATAATACTCATTTTTACATAGCTTCGATACTGACATATGCTGACAGGAAAACCCTTAAAAAAATGTTCTTTAATAACAGGCCAAACTAGTGTATTCTGTTTCAGAAGAATGTGGGCTTTATTCTCCGAAAAAAATAGGTCCAAAGAGGTATTTACGTATTATGCGGAGGCTACTATTTAACACTACTCTTAACCTCGCTAGATCGTGACATCCCGTTGATGGGAATGTTCTGAAGATTGCTTGTGTTTGAGTATTACATCATTGAATTCGATATCTAGGAATTAATAATCTAGTTAGGTTAGGTTAAGCTTGTTATTTTATAGTGGCCTCTGTAGATGTACAATATGTAAAAATGTACAATGGGTACTTAGGCCTACTTATTATACGGAGGCCACTTTTTTCACAAACTCAACCTAACGCGCTAGATCGTTAATTCCTAGATATCGAATTCAATGATGTAATACTCCAACACAAGCAATCTTCAGAACATTCCCATCAACGGGATGTCACGATCTAGGTAAGGTTAGGTTAAGCAGGGGTGCCCACCCCCCCTAAGCCTCATGACGCACCCCCCCCTAAATTTAGCACCAACCCCCCCATAAATAAGCCCCCCCCCCCAAAAAAAAAATGCGAAAAAAGACCCCCGTATTCTTTCTAAAACTAAAAGAAGATTTTTATAACTATTGAAAAAATTCAAAACCAGTCGATAATATACAAAATGTATGTATATTTCTTGAGATTCTTTACATAGGTAACATTTTTTTGTAAAGGTAAAAAAGAAATATCAATAAAATGAATATATGAACTTCTGCTCAATAAACTTAATTGCAAAATAGCTAAATAAGAATTTGAACCTAAATGGCTTTTAAACACTAAAATATTATTACAAATACACAATGTTCAATAAAAATGAAATACCTATAAGTTTATGTTCGGTGTACCAAATTACATTAAGGTTAAATAATTCTACAAAGTTGTTCCTTTAAAGGAAGTGAAAACAATGAGTTAATAACTTCATTTGTAAAACACAAAAATTCAAAATACTAAGTCATTTATTGGACAGTAGTTGAACAACAGGTTATTTACTTAATGTAGTATCTTGAGAAAATTTATGTATGGATGAAGCACATAAAAGGCACACATTTCATGTATAGTTATTTACAACACACAATCGAAAGAAGTGTCTTTCAAAAACAAAAGACATAGTTACAAGTTAAGACATAGTTGTCTTTAAAGACATAGTTATGAAAAATTACTGAATTTTTAGTATTTAGTAAGTTTTCCAAAAGCAGTTCTTACTTATTAGTAAGTAGTTATCGTAAAATACATGAAAAACATCAACAGTTTGAAGTCAAAATTTTTTAATTTGTAGGCTGTGACCATCTACAAGTTAGCTAGGCACCTTCTAAGCTTGTTAAATCTATCTCTCTAAACCCCACAGAAGTTTTTGTCTTTGGGATGAGGAAACAGAAAACCTTTCTATTATTTCTTCGTTAGAAATAGACTAAAGTACATCTTTTTCTGCAGCTAGAACCATTAGATTGGACAACCATGAATCTCCCATAGCTGATCTGAGTCTGTTTTTGATCATTTTAAATCGACTTATTGCTCTTTCTGCTGAATAACTAGTAACTGTTAAGGAGAGTAAAGTTGTATAAACCACTTTCAGAGCACTCGCTTAGCGTCTTGCTAAGTTTGAATAATAATTTCCTGCACAAATCCTAAACATAACTATTTGAGCTAATTCATATTCAATTGTATAATAATAATTATAAAAAATATATTTTCATTAATTGACATTCTATCTGGTGACTTCTTAGTATATTTTTTAATGTTGTCACGTTAAACACGGTTTCAATCAACTTACGACCCCCCCCAAAACGTTTTCTGGAACCCCCCCCAAGAATTTCAATGACGCAGTCTGCGTCATAGCCCCCCCTGGGGGCACCCCTGTGTTAAGCTTGTTAAATAGTAGCCTCCGTATACTACGCAAGTACCTTAAGTGCAACATACAAAACAAAAATGAAAAATACAAGTAGTTCAGTAGTAGGTGTAACAAAGAGATATGTTATGAGGCAGGGATTAAGAGACAAGCTGGTGATTGTTCGGGGGGTGGGGAGACTTGAGGGATTAAATTGAGGGGGGGGGGTGAGTGGAACAGACCGCTTATCAGTTCACACCCTATTTGCTACCACAGACGGTTAGACAATGAGCAGTACAGGCCTTGGGTGTCATCAGAGGATAATACATACCACATGCAATGACTGGCACCCTACCCGTTGGCTACCACTAATAGAACCTCTCTTGCGCTCACTCTCACACACTATCACTCTCACACACTCTCTGTCATTCATACTCACTCACACTCACTCTCACTAATTTTTCCTCTCTCCCTTTGTCACGATCTCTCTCTCTCTCTTTTACACTCTCTTTATCTTACGTCCCTCTCCGTCCTCTTTCTAGTGTCCCCAACAAATGAGGCTACAACTCCTGGAGATCCTCCACACCCTCCGATCTCTTATCAGCATTGCAAACCCCTCTTCCTCACCCTCACTCACTCACACTCCCTCACATTATCAACCTCAAATCGTTACTATTATCGGAGTCATCACTGGAGTCACAGCACCACTTTCTCGCTAGCTCCTGATTGGCTCTTGCCCATTTCATAATATTATCGTGGAATACTGCTGATTCTACATACTGTATAATATAACAATGGGCTATCACAGGAGTATTAATATGTTAGTGAGATTCACTGGGGATATGATTCGTATAAAATTCATTGAAGCGTTATTTCGCCGATAAAATACAGGCCATTTAGAAAATACAGTTCATTGAATTGACGGTGTAATCAATCACTGCTATTAAAAGAATGATCTATTGTTCTTTTACGTTGTAGCCAGCTATTGATTAACGTATTATATTGATAACTTTTTAGAAATATAACATACACCTTTTGGAAATAGACATTTTTAGTTTAGTTTAAGGCTGAAGAAAATGTTGAATCTCTGCATTTGATTGACAAAAACAGACAATTGAACATTTTAGAAGCTTTGGAGATAACTAGGTTGGTAAAAAACGATTCCAATTCTAGTTTAAATGATCAAATCTATTTTAACCATCTTTCTTTGTAGTGGTGAAGGTGATATTGTGGAAGATATTCATAATGAATCCTTCATTATTTTAACTAATTCAATACAACTAACTTGCTTTCATAATAATTTTGGCCTACATTTTAATAGCGGTACTTTCCTGTTCTTCTCGGTTGACCTTGACTGCATATCAGTGAGCTTCAGTTTGTTAATTTTAAATTTATTTAATTCTAGCCTTCTAGTATTGTTCTTGTTTGTTGCTTTCTATGTGTTCAAGTTTGGCTTTTCATGGTTCTTGATTTTGACTGTTATTCTTGCTTGTTGCTCCTTCCACCAGTGGGCGTGACTTGTTTTGGCCTTCAGC
This sequence comes from Conomelus anceps, assembly GCA_948455865.1. Taxonomy (NCBI): domain Eukaryota; kingdom Metazoa; phylum Arthropoda; class Insecta; order Hemiptera; family Delphacidae; genus Conomelus; species Conomelus anceps. The sequence goes on along the minus strand of OX418219.1, from coordinate 60,196,787 downwards.
CAATCACAGACCATCAATGAAGGTCAGCCTATTGAAGGCACTTTCCTCCTCAGCCAATAGTATCGTTCCCTGTTTAGTATATATTAAGCTACTCCGTACTTAAGTTTTAGTTTGTTCGAGATTGATAATAGTGTAACAACCGAAACTAGTACCTCATTATTTTCAATAAATATGGTTGTGACAACTTTATGTATTATTATTCATTATGTATATCTTCCACAATATCACCTTCGCCACTACAGAAAAATTTTTAGTTTAGGTTTCATTTCAAGGAATTTATTGATCATTTATAATTGTTGATCTTTTATTGTAGAAGATATTAGTTGATGATTAGAGAATATTATGATATATTGGGAAATATAAAAGAATGTTAGGATATATGGGGAGATATTAACATGTATGATGTTGAAGATGACTCTTGTTTCCACTAATATATAATAAAAACTTAAAAAACACTTCTAAGTGGAAATTATAACTCACGTTATGGCGTGAAGGCCGTTTCACTCTGTTGTCAAGAGCATGGTCAGACGACCCACAGTACACTGATTTAAAGCATGAGTTTGGGGGTTATGGATGTTGGAAGGTTGAAGAGGTGGGGGGGGGGGAAGAGTAGGCGGGAGGTTTGAAAGGGATTATTTTGTCAAGGTGAGTTTGGTCCTGCCTTAAAATCAGTGTACTGTGGGTCGTCTGACCATGCTCTTGCCAACAGAGTGAAACGGCCTTCACGCCATAACGTGAGTTCTAATTTCTACTTAGGAGTGTTTTTTAAGTTTTTATTATATATTAGTGGAAACAAGAGTGATCTTCAACATCATACATGTTAATATTTCCCCATATATCCTAACATTCTCTTATATTTCCTAAAATATCATAATATTCTCTAATCAACAACTAATATCTTCTACAATACAAGATCAACCATTATAAATGATCAATAAATTCCTTGAAATGCGAAAAGTACTTTTTAAGTTTTTATTATATTAACATATATCAGCAAATAAGGAGATATCAGTTGTTGTTTTATATTCGCTTATGGAAAAATATAAAATATCTGTAATTTCACATGCTTTGCTATTTTTCGGTCATTTCATGCACTGAACTTTATCCCCATTTTTATATCTTAGCTAAGTTATTGGTCCCCGGAAATGATTACATTTTGGAAATATTACCTATATTACAATTTTGGAAATGGGTATTCAGATTAGGCTGCATTTCAAGCAACATATTGAAAGATATGATTGTTAATGTTGTTTCAAAGGACATATTAGCTATTGATTTATGCTTACTAATGGATAATTAGAACAGTCTGTGATTTTACATGCTTTACTTAATTTTTGTCCATTTTATGCTCTGATACTGATACAAATTTGATTAAAATTAATGGAATTGTTTTTAAAATAGGGTTGATTTATTTGTGGTCTTCTTATATTACTTTATATTTTGCATACTTGCATCTCGTATTACTATAGGTATTTATGGAACACTATATACACTATAGTGTATGGAACCCGTATTACTCACAGCACTAATTATAATTTTGTGCTTATCAGTGTATAACTTTTTTTCTAAGAACAATAATAAATTCTATTAAATTAGAATTTTCAACCACGTTATCCTTTCAGTAGTTACATTTTGTATGTTCTGGTGCAACCTTGAAAAAAGCTGGTGCAACCTTGACCTTGACCCTGACCTTGACCTTGGAAAAAAAAAAAAAAAAAAAAAAAAAAAATTAAAAAAAAAAAAAAAAAAAAATAAAAAAAAAAAAAAATAAAAAAAAAAAAAAAAAAAATTAAAAAAAAAAAAAAAAATAAAAATAAAAATAAATAAAAAAAAAAATATAAAAAAAAAAAAAAAAAAAAAAAAAAAAATAAAAAAAAAAAATAAAAAAAAAAAAAAAAAAAAAAAAAAAAAAAAAAAAATTAAAAAAAAAAAAAAAAAAAAATTAAAAAAAAAAAAAAAAAAAAAAAAAAATTAAAAAAAAAAAAAAAAAAAAAAAAAAAAAAAAAATGGTGGGAAGCTGTCACCTGTTCAGGCTATGGGTGGGGGTGGGGGGTGGGGGTTGGGGGTGGGGGTCGAGGGTGGGAGGTAGTGGCTAGAGTATATAAGCTGGGTGTTCTGTTGGAGTTATCATACACTGCTCTCTCACACCAGACAGCCAACTACTGTGCTCCAGCTTCTTGTGCTCCAGTCTTGTGCTTCTTGTGCCTACCAGTCTTGTGCTCCTTGTGCTCCAGTCTTGATCAACTTTCAAAGTAAGTACTCTTTGCAATTAATACTGTTTTCCACTATCTAATGCATACCGTTTCTTTTCAGGAAACTATCTTACAATGTATTTTGTTCAGGAAACTTTCAATGTCTAATGCATACTGTTCCATTTCAGGAAACTTTCTTACATTTGGCAATGTCTAATGCATATTGTTCCATTCCAGGTTACTTTGCCTGTTCAATTGAAGATAACAGACCTGTTACTCCAGCTCTCTTTCAAAGTGAGTATTGAAAACTAACCTATTAATGCATGATCGCTTGCACTTGTAAAACTAATGATTGTTTCAGAAAACTTTCTTACAATGTAAATTGTTTCATTCCAGGAAACTAACCTAAAATTCTATTTTGTCTAATGCATATTGTTTTATTCCAGGTCACTTTGCTCATTCTAATGATTGGTCATTTGTAAAACTAATGATTGACAAATTTACTTGTAACTAACAATGCATATTTTTTCCAGGTCAGCCAACTTCAGTCTCCACCCACAGCAATTCAATGTGAGTTCAAAGAAAATATATACATTTATTCAACACTAATATTCCTGCTGTTACACACATATGCATAACATGTTATTCTTTTTCTGTTCCAAAGATGATTTCCCATGGAGGCAGCAGCAGCAGCAGGAGGCGTGGTAGCCGCGGAGGTCGCCGAGCAAATGTCAACTCACTGCAGGGGCTGAATGATGCACTCAACATCATTTTGACTCTACAGTCCGGGCAGCAGCAGTGGCGTGCAGCTCAGCAGTGGCAAATTGCTCGGCAAGTCAGTGGGCAGACGACGTCAGGCCGACGCTCAAGAAGACAACCAGCCAGGCGACGTCGTCCCCACTTTGACGACTACTTGACAAATCCTCCGCTGGAAGCCTACATTCCTGAGCTGGAGGCATCGCTGCAGGAAGCGGTGCGCCAGGAGGCAGCACCAGCTCCAACCCCAGCACCAACCCCAGCACCAGCACCAGCCCCAGCACCAGAACCAGCTCCGGCCCCTCCAGCCAACTTATTGAGCTGTGCATCGGAGGAGGAGATGGATATTCTGCGTTTGGTGCAGGCTCGCTTGCAGGTGCACCGGGTGGGATGGAGAATGGAGGATGAGCGTTGGGATGCTGATGCCGACATGTCGTTTGCAAGCTGTGGGAGGTGTGCAAACTATCATGTGAATAGGGTGCTCCTCCCATGCTTCCACATGATGTGCGATAGATGCACAGAAACGGCCATCACTTGCGATAGCTGCGATGAACCCATACAATGGGTTATTCGCACAAATCTATAAGCGAAGAAGTCGCTAACTCATCCATGCAGCAAAGAAGTTGCTACCTCCATTCTTGTGAAGAAGTCGCCACCTCCACCCCTGCGAAGAAGTCGCCACCTCCACCCTTGCGAAGAAGTCGCTCTAATTTAACATATCTAATTTGTTGCATCTTTTTTCCAGATGAGTAGCAGCCCTAGCCCTCTCCGCAAGATCGCAATGTCAGCTAGCATTGATGCTGTATATCGGGGTGCAGATTTCAGCATTCTACCACAGACTCTACGCGAAGAATTCCTACACCCTTTCAATAGTTTTGATACGCATCCAATACTAACCAAAGCCATGAAATTTTTAGCATTTTGCAAACGCATGGACCTCATTGATCTAATTGCAATAATTAAAGCTGAAAAGTTTAGCAGGAGTGACTTTGGTGAAGTCGTGAGCTATGTATTTGGAGATAGTCTACCACTTTTCACTGTAACTCACAATCTCTACAAGAAACAGCATGTGTCAACATGTCTTGATAGGCGCGCACGGGCAGCATTAAATGATATAGTGGAATGTCGATGCAGTGAGATATATGATATAGTAGCACACATGTGGCGTTTAGCTTATGTGCAGGACGGATATATTCTTCATACTCTAGGACTGCAAGAAGCTGATGAGGATGATGAGCATATTGTAGGGCTAGGTAGATTAATGAGAAAAATAGGAGCCTGTGAAGAAATTGACATATATTCAGAGGATGAAAGTGTCAGCTATATCACTACCAGCAGTGATGAATTCTTAGAAGAAGAAGAAGATTATTAATCTGTTCACTCTTTTTACAGGAATCCCAGATCACTCTATGAGCTTGCAAGGAAAGCTTCAGTAGAAGCTCTATACCTTGGTGCTGATATCAACACACTGCCACATCCTATACGTCATGATATCATACACTGTAAGGAGCTGTTCATGGAGACTACTCCAAGACTTTTTAGGAGGACATTGTACATTGTTTGCAAGCGCATGGATTTCGCTGATATAATCTCACTGTTCAAAGCTGAAAAACTCACTGGCGATGACATTGGCGAAGTGATCTTACACATACTCACACGGTGGCCAGATCATGGTTACATCAGTGATGATTACAAGAAGTTTCATTCACCCTCATGTTTAAAAAGGCGGGCACAAGCACCATTGAATGTAAAGCCTGATTGCAGGTGTTTGGAGATATACGATATGATAGGTCACATGATGCGGTTGGGAATGGCAGAAGATTGTTACCTTCAGATGCATATTGGACTTTCTGATTCCATGAGGTGGGAAACGATTGAGTCTGCCCTTAAGAGATATGCAGTTGAGGTCTGCTATAATGTTACAAGTGAGATGTTCGAAGATTAATTCATGTCTTGTTTTGCAGAATGAACGGTCAACAGCGTGCTGATGCTGTCACAATCAGAGAGGACTTGGAGTATGTCTGCAACCTCTTGAAAACCATGTCATTACCAGTCAGCTCATACCGTCGAGCATTGCATAATGCTAGAAAAATTGGGCATGGACCAAACCGCGGTCACGGTTTCTATCTACCCGTCAGAAGTTTACATATTCCCCCATGTACATATACATACAATCCAGTTAAGCAGGGTGAGGTGTGGAACTGTAAATGTGTATTACTAACATTTAGATTGATGCATTTGGACAATTTCATTGCGAATAGTTGGCCCAGCGAACCTCAAGTTTTCAGAGATCATAAATGGTGGACAGGGCTGCTACCATTGGACAAAGGTCAGGATATCAATGATCTTCTCATTGACATAGGAGATGCGTACTGCATTCAACCATCCACACCACCACCACCTTACACTGAGAAGGAGGAGGAGGAGGAGGAGGAAGCAAACTGTGGACCCTCAACACTGGCAGCTCTCTTGGAGTGTTGGGAATAATCTATGCTATTGCTTTATTGCAGATGAACACCTCTGCACAAGAAATGATCAATACCACCACCACCGCAGCTCAAGCTCCAAACACTGCAGAAACCATCAAGCCGCAAGGAGCTCTCAACAATGCCGTGCTGGAATTCTACAGTTCAATTTCAAGCCATAAGCCTGCCAGCCCCAACTATCTATCGATGAAGGATCTGAAGCCTGAAATTAAGTATCAAATGCTGTCAGCGCAGACATCATTGACTAAATACGGTACAAAAGTCAGCATCAACATCATAGTGGACAACCAGACTGCCAACATTATACTACCAGACGCATATAGTCGGCTCACATTGAAACATGTGGAAAATGGACCTTTAGATCTGAGCAAATTCAAAATGAGTGTTACTCCTGCAGGCAACACATTTATAATGAACATGTTTATTGACTAATAAACGCTTCTTTTTTATTCTGCAATTGTGAGTTTTTCTTCCATCTCCCAATGCCTATAGTCTATAAGATGATGCACATGAGGTGAACACTTGCACTAGTGCACTCACTAGATAACTCACTAGTGCACTCACTAGTGCACTCACTGGTGCACTAGTGCGCTCACTAGTGCACTCAATAGTGTACTAGTGCATGTGTTCATATAGGTAAGAAATTGTCTTACATTGCTTTCAACAAAGACAGTTTCAACGAAAAAGAGAGGGTAGAGAGAGAGAGAGTTCCACTTCCATCACTGACTCAGCCCACTGGCCTTGATATACCAGTTTTAACTAGTATGTCACTGCTGCATTCCAATGCTATCTATGCAGGAAAAAACATGTCTGTGGTAGAAGTGGAACGCTCTCTCTCTCTATGAGTATACTAAGGAGAGAGTAGGTGAATGAGAACCAGTTGTATAGCATTACAAGTTTATTCTAAGCATTATGAAATAAAATATAAAGATGAGTGAGCAGTTCACCCTGACAATAGTCTGTGGTTGGAGTCTCTTCAATCGCACTGCATACACCATCAACTGTATCCAAGCCTCTAGAGCGATGACGTTGAACTGTTGTAAAGATGGAGATGAGAAAAGCTTCTGAGCAGCCATCTGCAATGCGGAACCTCCTTACACGTTGATCTTCCATACTGTGAGAGAAGCCGGCAAATACGATTTCATTACTGCCAATTGCACTTAGCGCCTTGCTGCCATACTCAAATTGACACCAGTACTTTTGAAGAGTATCGGGAAGATTGATGACAATCTTGACATCCTTGTATCGCCAGTCTTCCACTCGTCCGAGATCCAGTACAGCTGCCATGCTATGCTTTAGCCTGTACACTGAAGTTAGTGACACCTTTTCATTGTCAAACATCGTCCAGATTTTGAATGGAAGTTGTGCTGGCTGCTGCGGGACACTTTTGCCCATACCATTTTTCCACATGATTCCTATGAAGATGTTCTTCAAGAACCTGTTAACATTATAACTGTTGACAGGTATTGCTGGTTCCAATCCACTAGTACATTCTTGTAGATCTCTCAAGTATTTCACAGTACCACGACCATGTACTGCATCAATAATTGCATATCGTAGCCTTCTAAGATGGATGCAATCACACGCATCACGTAGACTGGCACCAGTGCACGAAACTGCATGTCCACACTCGAGTTGAAAGTCATCCAATGACATGATGCCCCGCTGCTCCAGCTCGACTTCCAGCTCCATAACGGCTGCTTTCAAACGTAACTCATTCCTATACTTATTGATATCCATCTTGCACTGTGCTCTCAAGCCAACAGCATCTTTTATATAGCTAACATAGTAGTGGTGGTGGGGGTAAGTCAATGATTACGCAATCTATTGAATTATTCATTTATTAACATGCATTGACAAACACGTTTTTTATCTTTAGACATGGTTTGCAAAATATGATTATATAGCAAATTTACAACATTGAGCGCACAATAGTAATATTTCATTGATCCGTCAGTGATCAGATTTGCTCTGTAGTCTTCTGTCATGATGAGATAGCAATGTTGTTCACAGTTGTAGTTGTTGTAGGAAGTCATCACTTGTTTCTCCAGGTTGGGGAGATCTTGTTGCTCGAATGGAGATGATAGATCAATCACAGTAAAGTTGTCAGCCAGATTCTCCTCGTCTTCGTATTGGGGCTCCATCAGTTTGTGCAGCATGCTCAGTTTGTCATATCCATAGACATAGATTGTGTGAGCTGGTCCTACAATCTTCCGCCATCTTTCCAGTGCACTTCTCACAATTGGTCTTAGGTTGGAGTAGTATTCCCCCATATCATTATTGTCCGTCCATCTCAAGCCATGTTTAGCACTATGTGAATCATTCTCCTTACGTATACTAGTAGCCAGTACAGATTCAGAGTAGGGAGATCTGAAGAGAGAGTGCTGGCGTACAATGCGTGATTCTATAGCATGTTCAAGATACGCCATTTCCTTGACAACAAATTCGCCATTTCGTCCAGTGAATCCTTGAAAGTCTATCACAAAGTATGGTCCAAAACCTTCCACAGAGTCATGCCATGTTTCATTGCTGCTGCTGCTGCTGCTGCTGCTGCTGCTGCTATCCTTTTCCTCTTCAAAGCTGATAAGTTTCATGATGTTGTCGATGCTGTCCTCAAGATTCATGCTGCGATGTTCACACAGTTGTGATGTCTCTGCACCTCATCCACAGCCTTTTTATAGTCGAGTTATCAGGCAATTTGAACTGTGCCTGTCATTGGTCGATACTCTTTGACCACTTCATGTATCATCAGACAGTAGGCACGTGTATTTGCAGGAATGTTATCAGTCATTTCAAATTCCACTCTGACATCAATGCTGCCAGTCTTGAGTGTTTCATTTTGACGTGAACAGTCAATTGGAAACAGCATCATTCTTCCATCTGCCAGAGCAGACTTCTCAAACAGTGGGTTGCTTGCTCGAAAATCTCCATGGTTGTAGACTCCATTGAAAGCTGTATACATATTGTAGACACGGTTGTCATCACCATCAATGCTTTCATACGGATAGTACTTGTTGTTCAGAAACACTCGAATGTCTTTCACATTGCACTTGTCAAACAATGATCCATTTGCATCTGCTCTTCCTCTTCTTCCAGTCTGCAGTCCAATCACAATGTATCTCGGCTTCTCATGTTGTGCAGTCGACTTGACAGTCCATGTATGTTTTGTAGCTTCGGGCATGGCCGGGTACTCATACAGCTCCCAATGTCGGAATGGTATTGATACAGGCGAGTCATTCTGCACCAATCGTAGCAGACGCAATCTTGCTTCATCGGCCACCTCCACATAGGGCATCTTCCACACAAGCTTCCGAATGTTGACAAGGCCTATTGTATTCAAGCAGTTTACGTTGTCAGCACTGCGTCTTAGCACCAGCTCCTGTTTCACATTGAGCAGCACACGTCTGTAGTCTTCGGCGAATCCCAGCAGATATCTAAGTGGTACATCCATGACGGTAGCGTTGGCTGCATTGGCGGCAAATGTAGTTAGACCTGTTGTAGCATTATACTTGTAGCCGGCTCCTTCCATCTTGGCTAGTTCTTCTCGTTCAAAGGTCATTGCATTCTTCATCAGGCTGGCAATGCCTGGGTTGCGTGTGCTGTCCACCTCAACTCCATTGATCTCATAGCGTATCTCCGAAAACAGGTTGGCAAAAAATCCAGAGACACATGGTGTGCCGGCCAGTGCAGCACCAGCTGCACTGGTTACTGTGTACTCAAGGTGTAGATAGCTCTCTGATGGTAGTGTGTAGATGTCCTGCTGCTGAATTGGTATCCTGATCTCATCGTTGGCATTGAAGGTTGTGTTGTATGGCGAATGTGAATGATACTCAAAACCTGTGATGCGATCATCCGAAGATGGACCACTCTTTGTCACATCCAAAAGTCTCATTGTCGCTGTCGTGGATGTCGTCTGATAACAATACAACCTCTTTGCTCTAGATAATCGATGCTCCTTGATGTTAACTCAATGGCGGTCGATCGTTGAATGACGTTTAAAGCGCCTGCACCCCTTTTATTTCTTTCTGTCTCTGTCTCAGACTGCTCAGCTCCACTCCAACCCCTCTTTTCAAATAGCAGCACCATATCACTCTCTTCTTCGTAAATGTAAGGTTATGTTTATCGGCTCCTCTCTAAAGTTCACCAGACGTCCGTTCTCATCAACAATCTCCAACGTAATGTTGCTGATCTGCTCGGCATCCACGGGTAAATAGACAACATTGCGCACAGACACAGCCATTTTATAGCCTGGGTCCACTGACGGGTAGAACTCATAGATAACATGATCCTTGATTCCATTCGAGTAGGAGCCGCTCACTATGTTACATTTCACACGCACCACATTGGGGCGGTTAATCATCATGGTTGAGTCACCTCTAGCCTCCTTGTCAGCTTCCAGGATCCTGTTGAAGCCCAGCAATTTGCCTATTGAGTCAGGCGGGGTAAAGTCCAGCTTAGTATTGCACAGCACTATACATTTCAATGTTGACGTGTCCATAGCCATTTGTAGGTTAACTCCACGCTTATTCAATCTTGCCTCCAACAGTTCCTTGATCATGTTAAACTCAAAACTGCCTTCTGGCAATGAAACAGTTTGCCAAACCTTTCCTTCTTCACTTCCATCTGTGCTCACACTTGCATCTGTGCTCACACTGGGAGACACTTTGTTTGCAGCGCTGGTATCACCGCCCACAATTGGAAACACTTTCTTCTTTCCATCATTGAAGGTCAATCCTATGCTCCTGGTTTCTCTACTTTTTGGTTCTGTTTTACCAGTAAGACCCCATCTAAACCAATCAACGATTGTCATGTTGCTGTTATTAAGCTCTCCATGTGTCACTGAATGATCCTCGTCATGCGACTCACCCGCTGGTGGAGCTAGGAAGCGTAATGTATTGTTGTAGCCGACCTCAACATTTGGAATAGAGTTACAGCTTGTGAAGCTGATAAGTCCCACTTCCCATACACCATTGCCCGTATCAATAGGCGGGTAGAATTCACTACTCAGCGTTGACTTGGTTCCTCCAAAGCAGAGCATCATCTTGATTGCTCAGTGTACTTCAACCTAATGACTGCTTACCACAATAATTGAGAGGTTTTATACTAATAATGAAAAAACAGTTGTGTTTAGATTCATAATTTATTTAACAATCAACTAAAAATTTCAAACATAAATGTCCACATATGTGAGAGTAGAGATCCTCCTGCTTCCGATCATAGTTGTACTCAATCCTCGTCGCTGGTGCTGATCCTCGATGCATGTAGTCAATAAATTCTTGTGGTGGTCTCAGGTTGCCAAAGCCGTCAAAGTAGTGAACGTTGCCATCCTTCTTAACATAGCACACCCAATGTGTGCCAGGTCCTTTGCTGTCATCCAGGTTGATGATGCCACACTCCCTCCTCAGTGGTCCTTCAGCAGGTAGAGCATCTCGCATAAACACTCCTCGAAATTTCTTTAGCTTCAAACGGCATGCATACTTGTAGAGGTCTGCATCGGTCAGTGCTCGGTCTGGTAGAGCAATCATCTTCTGCCGCCGCATCGACGGCGACGAGCCCCGTTTCCCGTCTTTTGACGTCTCAGGTACAGGCCTCGACCCTTGGTTGATACCGCTGTTCTCCTCCTCTTGGTTCCAGTCCTCCTCCTCTTCCTCTTGGGTCCAGTTCTCCTTTTAGCTCCTCCACCAAACTTTGCCTTGGCTTTCATAATGTTGGTCACTGCTAGTGCTGCGGCCTTTTCCAAAACACCTGCGTCCGATGATTTCACTCGACTCCAAGCTCGTTCAGCCAAGATCCGGTCTGCCGCTGCTCTGCTAGCAGTATCACTATTCCTTGAGTATGCAATGTCGTGCTGCTTACAAGCTTGGTCAAGTCTGTTGACACCTGGATCGCCTCTTGCCAATCGCTTCTCAAGCTTTGTACCTGGTCCACAGTACTGGTAGCCGGGCAGATGAAGTTCTATGGGCAGTACGTCTATTGCCTTGTTGACTATTGCACCTGCAGCGTCTGTGATTGCGGAAAGTACTCCTCTTCCTTTGTAGCTCTTCCTCTCTCGAAGGGCAGCAGCCATCTAATGTTGATCAGCAGCTTGGTCATCCGGTTTTATACCCTCATGGATTCCCAAAGCCTGTAACACTTTATCTCTCAACTGCTCTCTACTCAAAGTGTGGTTTTCAGGTGACCAAATAATGTTCATGATGGTAGTGAAACACTTTTTAACTACAACCCTTGAATGCTCATCTAACCTTTTTTCCAAATACTTTTTGTTGACTCCATCACCATCTTGGATTGGATCATTAACATCCATGAGGACTGCATTGTTCAAGCTTACAAAAATCTGCGATGTTTCAGTGTCCTGAGTCTTTGGCAGCCAATCCCATAGCATATTCTGGCACACTTTTAGGTTAACAGCATCCTTTTCATTGCGTGGGCTGCCAACATTGATCACTCTTCTTCCTCGGACGTTGATATTACCGAGGACGTCCATTATTCTTCTATCGCCGTTTGATGACATTACTTGAATGGTATGCACATGCTCAAGTTTACACGTTTTATCGGGCTAGAGTGCAGTGCTGCCAACTATGTAACCGCCTTCCACCAACTCTTCTAGAATTGAATTAATTTCATTCTCATGTCCAGTGTTGCCAACTGCTTTGGACTGATCCAACAGTCTCAATCTGTCCACCAACTCATTGGGATCATCATAGTAGATGTACTCAATCCGACTATCGGCTACCAAATTGAATGGTGCCTTGAGTCCTCGTCCAGCAACCGAAGTATCTGAAGATGATGATGCATCGCCATGTTTCACTTCTCGAAGCTTTTTGATTACATTCTTGTATTTGGGATTGTTATAGTTCACAATTTTTCCATATGCGCGATAGCCTGCCCTGTACACATTGGTTAGGCTCAACACACTCTTGTAGACCTTCTCATCACTTTTTTTCACCTTTCTGAAGTCGGGATGTTTCTTGAAAATCAGCTCGCATATTCCCGGTGTGACATTGAACGTTTTCTCTTCATTTTCATTGTTTGGATTGCTCAGTATAATCTTGTCCCCATTTGGTCCAAAGGTTAGCAGCTTGTTACCGAGAAATAGGCTATTATTCTCCACTCTTGGTCCAAACTTTCTATCACTGTTACCATCTCTGTTGTCCATCGATGCTTTAACATATTCTCCTACAGCTGTTCCAGCCAGTTCAGATTGGGCAAAGCTTTCATCAATTTCCTCCTGGGTAGTATTCATCAACACATCCTCCTCCTCCTCCTCCTCCTCATCGATGGATGAGTCCTCCTCCTCCTCCAATTGACTTCTACCTTTCCACAATTTCCGTCCCACTCCTGATGTGCTTGCTGCAGGTATTTCAGCTGTTCCAACTGTCTCCAAGGTTTGCTCTTCTTCTTCTTCTACAATAGGTGATGCGGTAGGCCTCTCCCATTGTGGCTTACGTCCTTTCACTGCACCTAACTTGAATGGGTATGGTGAGCCGGGTGTAATTGGTGGTGTAGGAGGTACCATATGAGTTGATAGTGTACGTGCGAATGGGCGTGTCACTGCTGCTGGTGAAGGTGTTGGTGGTGGTGCTGGTGGTGGTGCTGCTGCTGCTGGGACACCCCGCTCCATGATAACATCTGAAATATTCTGGAGTGGCTCAATAATTGGTTTCAAACTTTTGATATGCTTCTCCTCAGTCAATGATCTGCCCAAAGTGATTTCCTTATGCTTCCTCTTGATGTTGCGTCGTAGCTGAGCAATCTCCATGATGGTTGGAGCGATGTCCTCCACAGTCTGCTTTCTTTTCCGCTGCTGCTTCACGTCCATCTCGATCGGTGTTCACTGACTGAATGAGCCTTTTCAGCTTATGCTTCAGCTAAAAAAGTGTCAAGACCGTTTCTGTAACGTCCGCTATTCTTGCCTGAGGCACTATCGATAACAAGGAATGCATGTGCAGACGAAGACCACACATCATCGCACATACTTTTGAATGCATCAAATGTCATGTCGGCTCCCACATGATCTCTGTACAAATGTTTCATATTGAGTTCATCCTGTTTGAATACAATCAGAAAATTGGCATTGTCACGTATCAATTGTTTTGGTATGCGACTGTAGGTCTGTGCCAAATAAAACACATCAACGTTGCTGTGCCGTCCAGTGGTGAAGTAGTGTCTGATGGCTTCCTGCTGCTCACAGATAACATCATCAAAAATGATTATTGAATTGGCGGGCAATTCGTGTGGTGCAGGTATCTCTTCACAGGTGTCACACTCGATGTAGTTCATTTTAGGTCCTAGTCCTTCCATCACAGTGCGCAAGAACTCGTATTTCGGTTGGAATGTTGTCTTGGAGAACAGATAGATGTTTGAGAAGCGTATACCATTTGGATCAAAAAGCATGTTGAACATTACATTAGTTTTACCACAACCCGATGGTCCGCATATGATACATCTCAGGTGGTGAGGGAACAAAGGTCCATGCCGCTTCTTGATGTTCATTTCCGGTCCAAGTCCACAACCACTTGCCACACGATCAAAGTCGATTATATTGAACTTGTGTCGACGTTGCACTACCTGTTTCATTACACCAAATCTGCTCTATCAATCCAAGAGTCGTGACTGCTATCGTATCCTTTCCAGCGCACCAACAGTTTATTACCTCTCCTCTTCAACACTTTTACAATTTCAAACACGTCTGGCACTTTAGTTTTGACAATCTCTTCTGCATAGAATCCCCCTTGCACAGGTTGTCCTCCACTGTCTTCCAGCTCATACGTCACAGGTACAGTAGGTCTCACACGTGTGACAGTGAACAGTTCATTTGTCCAATTGGGTAGGTAACCCTTGTTGAACACGGTTTTATACTTGCTTATGCACACCTTATCACCCGGTTCAATTGATTGACCAGGCCCAGGATAAAACCTGTTTCGCACCTTGTTCTGCAAACTCTTACGATATTCCTCACGCTGTTCTCTCAGTCTGCTCAAGAGTATAGTTTCATGCTTCTTCTTAACATCGGCTGGACACATGCCTATTGTACGATGTATCCTCTCATTGTATTCCTTCACCAGCATGTCAAGGATGTCTGTCCACTTGTAGGATCCTCTCTCAGTGAACTTGATCCACATTAAACGTTTCAGAGTCCTGTTGAAGCGTTCCACTATCGATGCCTTCTTATCTGAATACGTCGAATAGTGATTGACGTCATATTGTTTCACAAGTCTTGAAAACTTTGCATTGAACCACTCTTTGCCGTCATCCGTTTGAAGGTTTTCCATTGGATGCCGTTCGAATATAGGACGCATTGCCTTGACCACTTCCTCGGATGTCTTTGTCTTTATCGGTAACGCATATGCATACTTGCTGAGACAGTTTATAATAGTGATGATGTATTTGTAACCTTTGTTCTGCTTTGAGTATGGTATCATTTCAACAAGGTCAGCTTGATAGAGGTCGTCAAGACCTTTCACTGTAACCATCCTCATCGGAAAATTCCGACGAGCTGGCATGTGCAGTTCACGTGCTATCACACTCTTCTCCATACTGATGCCCATCAAGTGAACACGTGCCTTTATATATATAGTTGTTTTTTACACAGCACATGATGTGCGTCATACTCTGTTATCATTCCAACACTTTTGACATTGAAGTATGTTAGCATGACCTTTTTGAACCTGATTGCTAACACATTCGAGTTAATTGGCATTTAAAATGATATGCGTCGGCATAATCTTTTTTGAAGCTGATTGCTAACACAATCGACCCAATTGTCATTGAAAAGGATGTGCGTCATCATGACCTTCCATGCTATCATTCCCATTGTGCAACACTTTTGACATTTGCGTCAGCTAACCTTTCTCTCATGCTTTCCTAGAAAGATCACTTTATCATTCAGCCTGCATTGTTTGTCAGTTGCTATCACCTTAACCTTTTTGAACTTGTTTACTAAGACATGATGTTTTTGATATCTCACTTTAGTATATATACTGCCCAAAAATTCAATCAAATTCAGTCTTCACATCAGAGTTATAGAGAGAGTGATCTCAGTGTTCTCTTAGTGTTCAACCAGACGGAATGGATCCAACCCAGCAGTTATCTTCCATAGTGGACAAAGCATTAGCTGTGTTCAAAGAGGAGCTCCTCAGGCAGTTGCAAACTACGCCTAGGACTGCCAATACCAGCACTGCCACTGTTGCTGCTCAAGATGCTGCTGCTCAAGATGTTGCTGCTCAAGATGTTGCTGCTCAAGATGTTGCTGCTCAAGATGTTGCTGCTCAAGATGTTGCTGCTCAAGATGTAGCTGCTCAAGATGTCACTGCTGCTGCTCAAGTTGACAGTGCTGCCGGCTCCTCCACCACAGCAGTATCACTTCCCAGCAGTGGTATGCAGGCGATAATTGAGGAGATGCTTTCCGCCTGGGAATCCATTCCTAACTTGGAAAGCACTCCAACAGTTGAACGACAGTCATCGCCACCGGCGAAACGGCAATATCTGCAGCCAGCATCAAGGCGAGCACCACCTGCATCAAGGCAGTCATCGTCGGCATCAAGGCGACCACCGCAAGCATTGAGGCAGTCACCCCCACCGTCAGCAGCAAGGCGACCACCACCTGCATCAATGCAGTCGCCCCCACCGCAAGCATCAAGGCAGTTACCCTCACCACCAGCATCAAGGCAGTTACCCTCACCACCAGCATCAAGGCAGTTACCCTCACCACCGGCATCAAGGCAGTCACCACCGGCATCAAGGCAGTTGCCCTCACCACCGGCATCAAGGCAGTTACCCTCACCACCGGCATCAAGGCAGTCACCACCGGCATCAAGGCAGTCGCCCCAAGCGACAAGGCAGTTACCCCCACCACCACCGGCATCAAGGCAGTTTCCCCCACCACCACCAGCATCAAGGCAGTTTCCCCCACCACCACCAGCATCAAGGCAGTTTCCCCCACCACCACCAGCATCAAGGCAGTCGCCCCCAGCATCAAGGCAGTCGCCACCAGCATCAAGGCAGTCGCCACCAGCATCAAGGCAGTTACCCCCACCAGCATCAAGGCAGTCGCCCCCAGCATCAGGTCAGTGGCAGCAGCACCCTCAGCAGCCCATTATACCTCCACATCGGGCCCCACAAATTCCGAGCATGGCATGGCGGGGCAGCATTGGCCGTCCATCGCATCGTGAGCTGGAACTCCAGCGTAGAGTTTTAATCAGTGCGATGGATATGTATGCCCCGCTGCCAGCATACGGCTCCAATTATGTTGGGGCTGATGAAATTGTGGCACGGTTAATGAGGCATCGCCGCTTCAGGACGCTGCATGGGCTGCTGAAATTGGAGCTGGCGGCCTACAGTTATGAGGCGATAAACAAGCAGCTGGCCATTGCTTGGGGGGTAATTATGAAATCGATCGGACTGCTGAAGGCGGCTGCTTCACTAGAAATTACCAACCCTGAACTTAGCCCAATAGAGTTGAGATACTCAGTTATTGGACCGAGAAAGTTGGAAAATGTCATCAAAAACAAAAGGGTTATCGATGAAGAAACAGCTGTCTTATTATTACGCAGGGAAAATATAACTGCACTTTGCGCCCCAAGGTGCGATATTGAGCAAGTTCTATATGAACTTCGAATTGGCTGAAAAAATTGTATATTCTAAAATAAACATGTTTCTGATAATCTTTCATCTTTTCATTTTCTACCTCCTACACTGGTGTGCAGCTTGTCTCAGCCTCACATGGACTGATGCAAATAGAAAATCGTCTTGCATATAGACATGTCCTGCATGACGTCATACAGACAAGTTGAATGCAAGATGATCTTCTATTTGCAACAGCCCACATGGACGATCTTGCATAATGTTGTGCAACAGACAAATATAAAATCGACTTGCACATAGACAGGTTTTTTCCTGCATGTTGTCATACAGGCAAGTTGAATGCAAGCTGATTTTCTATTTGTCTTTGTAACATCACACACACATGGACTTTAAGATCTTGCATAATGTTGTGCAATGGTACACTCACAGACATGTCCTGCATGATGTCATACAGACAAGTTGAATGCAAGATCTATTTGCAACAGACACAGCCCCCACATGGACTTGTCTTATAGAGTAATCTTGGTTTTTTAAAAAATGAGCATGGTTATCGAATACAATTCTTTATTATCAAGAAATACTGTTAGAGGCTGATGTCATTCAAAACTAGTTAATTTCAAAACAAAACGAAACAATTTCATTCAAAACAGAGTTAATGTCAATCAAGTCTATCAATCACCACCCACTTGCGGAAATTTCTCAAGTATTGCAACATATCACAATATGATGTACTAGATGGGAACTCCACATATACTGTTCTCCCATTGATGCAGAGGCGTACTTCCGAAGCATCGTAGAAGGCATTCTCCATTGTCTGCAGGAAATAGTCAGTTGTTCGAAATGGTTCATAGTATTGTCCTCCAATGGCGAATACTGGCAGCACAATCCATTTGCTGCTCACTGGTGATGAACAAGTATCACATCTGCAGTATAGGCAGTATGAATCCATTGGTGGCAGTCACAGGGTATCCTTCAGCTCGTGCTACAGTTGATGCTGCTGCTGCAGTTGACACGTCCTCTCAGTACGGCTCACAAACCTCTTCTGATCGGATGATGATGATGATGATGGGCGGATACATGTGTGCAAATGCGCAGTGGCTGATGTCAATCGAGTATATCAAGCACCACCCACTTTCTGAGCATTCCCAAGTCATTCTGCATCTCACGATAAGTGTGACCATATGGGAACTCCACATATACTGTTGTTCTATTGGTACACAACATCACTGATGAAGCAAAATGGAAGGTTCTCTTCATTACTTGCAGAAAATTTTTGATTGTCAAGAATGGTTCAGGCTCTTGTCCTCCAACAGTGAATATAGGCTGCACAATCCATTTGTTGCATGAGGTTAGTGAACAAGTACCACATTTGCAGTATGGCTTAAATTCGTGAGTTTGCTCCATTGCTGATTGGTGGCGGTTGTCTGTAGATTTCTCTGCAATAGGTGTCACAAGTATCCTTCAGCCAGGCAGGTGCTACAGCTGTTGTTGTTGCTGGTGCTGCAGTTGACACGTCCTCACAGTACAGCTCACAAACCTCTTCTGATCTGCTGATGATGGTCTCAAGGAAGTCTAGTGATGAAAATGATGAGTGGATGCAGGTGTGCAGATTTTGTGCGCAGTGGAATCTTTGGCAAAGCTCTTTGTCCAAGTTTTTCCCTCCAGCCAACTTCATATACCACTCGTTGACGTCACGACCCATTGCATCAATGGCATCCTGGGTCATATTCCGATGTAGCACCATTCTTGACATCAGACACTGACGCATGTGAAACTTGTTTGCTTGATCAAGACCATGATCTCGTTGCCACAGGAAAGTCTGAGTCCTATACTTTGGATCCAGTTGGCTAGTGTAGACGCTTGTAGCCAGCACGAGATACAGCACAGCTCGAATCATGATTGCTTATGCCAAATGCTTGCTCTTCCTCCCATATTTATACTAAAGTTTTATGCAGACTCAGCAATTTCTTATCAGCTGATGTGTGACTCATGTCTTCTACTCCTTTTCCAACAATGCTCTGAGTATACTGTGCTGTGATATCCCGCCATTTGTAAAGTCATCATATTCCTTGTAATCATCAACATTGAAATCAACAACACGTGATTGTTTAGCTGGTGGCTCATCATCATCGGATATGTGGATCACTCGACTGCTATCTGCTGCCGCCGGCTCATCATCATCAGATATGGGGATCACTTGACTAGTACTGCTATCTGCTGCCGAACGTTTGCAACTACCTTGTTCTATCTTAAGAACATCTGTTGGTACAAACGGTACTGTTGATGAAGTTGATGCTTTTGCTGTCATTGACAACAATGTTCTAGATGCCTCCATAGTTGATATGTTTTCTTCTATTGCTGTATCTGCTGCTATCAATGCTGCCCTTGATGCTGCTTCATTTTCTTGATCATTCTCAGTGTTGTACTCCTCCGCCTCCTCCACCACCACCTCATCCTCAAACCCATCATCACTGAATACTGGAGCTTCATTGACAATGTTGCGATGTCCATATGCAAGAGTAGTGATTCCATCTTCAAGAATGAACCGTTTTTCATCAGCCTTGCTGAGTGCTTTCTTCTTCTGAATGGTGGTCATGATTCTATGTTTCCTGGTACAGAACATCACCTGATCTCTATAGATGTCCTTCTCACCATAGAGACAGTCAATGTAGTCCTGAAAGACTATGTACCGTTCTGCATCAGGATGACTTTTTGGGAGCTCCTGTCCAAGAATTGGCCGTCTCACTCCCTTTGCTTTCTTGATAAGGCCACTCTTCAGCTGTGTCTCATCTGTAACATAGCATCTGCAAGCATACAGCTTGGAGCGCAGGCCGACATACTCATAGGGGGCTCGAGCTGCATACTCATCCTTGAATTTCCCCAGCACCATCTTGTTTGTCTCAGAGTAGCATGGGTGGTTGGCCGGGTACTCTGATGTATCGAATACGTTTCTCAACTTGTCTATATTCATGATATCCATATACATATCTTCAGTTTGGACATTGTAGAACAAGCTGTCAGTGTCCTGGTATAACAGTTTGAGTCAGTTTCCATAAATAGGTTTCATCACATCGTAGTGAAACTCGTACATTAGAATTTTGCTCACATCAAGTACAGTCAGCCCAATATATATCGGCTTGTTCAATACAACCTTGTCTTGATGGAGTGTTACAGCGCATATGTTGTCACCAAATATGATGCGATCTTTGAATGTTGGACGTGCCACCAGTCTCTTCAACCTCCTCTCACAATTGACCAGCTCCATGCTCATCCGGTTCTTAACATTCTCCATTGTTTTTCCAAAGACCGCATTATTCATTAGCTTGAAGAAATTCTTTTCAAATTTGTTCACTGATTTCTGACGTAGTTGTGTGTTGAGTTGAATGTATGGGGCCAAAAAGTCTTCTTGCTGGAATGAAATTCCACGGTGAACTTTGACAATTTTCAGTCCATGATTCACAGCCTGTTTCAGGAGTCTATAATGACATACATACTCCTTGCGGTTCTGCAGCGTTGTCATTAGCCTCACATATCCTGACTTGGGAGTCTTCTGGCTCTCTGGAAGAAAAGGGAAGTCGTTGTGATCATCCTGTAGCTCTTGAGGATACTCGATGTCGACTTCTAGGATGTATCCCATTCGCTGATTGTCTGGGATTCTATCTATATGAGCAGCCACCTCCTCCAGTTCTTCTTGACACATCCATCGAAATTTTCGGCAAGGTAGTGGGTTGCTCATAGCCCATCCATAAAGATTGTTGGCATCGGTGTACAGCAAGTAGGATATTGGTTTCTCTGGATCCAGTGGTGCACCTGTGTATTTGTTGTTGGCAATCGAATGGCGGTGGACACATGTGGTTATTCCTCCTCGGATACCTCTTTCAACAAACATGTACATATCGTAATCGCTGAGAAGTTCCAATTCCACCTGGGTGTATTTCAGCATGGCATCGAATGAGAATCCTGGTGCAGTGAAGTAGTTGGCACAGTCAAGATTGTAGTTTTTTATGCACATGTCCCTGAAACTTTCAAACACATCAGCCAAGAGTAGAACATCTGTCTTTAGGTAGAGGTCACTGTAGTCCCCCAGTGTTCTACATCCAAAATGTTGCCAGACCAGTTGTGCATGGGCGTAGTCCTCATCACTGATTCCACGATCTGTCAGCTTGCTGAAGAATGCTTCCTTTGGTGGTAGGGAAGTTTCTCCAAGTTTCTCCCATGAATCGCAATAATCATAAGGGAATACTCCTTTACGTGTCACAAGATCGAGTCTTGTCTTGAAATGTTTAGCGGTATGTTTCAGCACATTTGGAATGTCCGTGTCATTATGTGCAGACTTGCGCAAATTTGATACCAATGTATCCAAACTGTCCGGTGTGAATCTGAATGTATCTATGAATCTCAGGTGGAGTCGATTGGAAACGTGTTTAGTGAAGCTGATGTACTTTTCAGATGTGTTTGGAATGACTTTGATCCTATTCTTGTCGGCACCGAGTTCAGGAATGAGCAGATGTGTATCATAGTTGGATGAATTGTGTAGAAAAACTGGAATGAAGGTCTGGCGCTGTCTTTCCAGATTACATGGATTGCACAGTGCATTTCTATAGAAGCCAGTCATATGACAATGATCATACACTTTGTCTCTTCCAAACTTTTTACCACAAGCTTCGCAGTGTGTAGCAGCATCATGTGCAGCTTGTTGTTGATCGGTGAGTGGCAACATTATAATACTCAACTGGTCCATGGTATCAGCAATAAGTTTTGCATAGTGGCTGAGCTGACTCATGAAGTGTTCGGCTGCATTGGGACCTCTGTAGACAATCGGTTCTTGAGGTATGTAATGGTTCAGTGTCAGCCATGAAGGAAATTGTGTCTCATCTCTCACAAAGTACATACAATAGCTCATTGCATTGTGGTATTGTATCACTTTTGTCTGCTTCCCAATCCATCTCTCTGGAGCTTCCCCCTCCACATCACCCTCTTCTAGGGCGGGTGTCTCCAGCAGACACTCAAAGTCTGCATACACTACAAGTGGCAGTCTGAACTTCCTCAAGTGCTTCTCAAACTTCAATGTTGGCGGTTTTCCATCTTTCAGCTGTGGCATGATCATCCTAGCCGTCTTGTTGTTGGCACAATACTTCTCATGTTCTGCCATCCTTTGCGCACCATCATTAGCAAGAGTGTAGTGGGTGAAGCATCGTCTGCAAATAATTATACGACCTGTACTCTTTGTCAGCTGTGATCTCAGGAGCTTCTCAAAATCTTTGATCCAGCAGTAGTGAGTGTTGATTTGTGGATCCTTGTTTGCATCTTCAGCATCCTGCAGCAAATCGTTAGTCTGTGCACCATCATCTTCAACAGCCTCACCCAGTAGCAGAAGATCAAAGTGCTCAGTCTTCATGGTATCGGTGACTCGTCTGGGGAAGATGTTATTATCAGAGTCGACTGCATACACGTTGACAGAGACTGTAGGGTTATCCTTCTCGAACCTATCGATCTGGTTTATAGTTGTCGGGAAAGTGATGCCTTTAAAGTTGTATTTCTCCCGAAGATTGAAGTATCGGTGGTTGACTCGCTCCAAATTTTTTCCTTGGACATGCTTAGCGAGGATTGCCCACATGAAACATTGTTGGTCCTCGTTCCTCGGGTTGATGATGGCTTTCCTTGCAGCTAGCTTGGGCGGGGTAATGATGTATGAAGAGCCTCTAAGAGGAATATGTTTGCTGATCCTTATGAGTAGTCCATCAATCTGTAGCAGTGTCCATCCACTGGATTTCCCTTCGAACATAGCCTCCTCTTCCAGCATCTTCTGGCAAGCCATCTCCACTTGATGAGGCAGCGTGAGAATGGTGAATGCTGCATAGTTCGGTGTTTTGAAAGCGATGTCCTGCACCTCCTCCACCTCTTCGTTGTTCGGATCAAGGAAGCACTTGTGATAAGTTGCCTCCAGCACCAAATTGAATTTGATTGCACCATGCTCCAGGATTTCTGCTGTCAGGACGCTGTTGATCTTCTCCTCCAAGTTGTCGAGGAAGGACTGGAAATCCTTTTGAGGGCTTGTAGAACACTGGTTGTTGAAGAACAGGGTTCGAAGATTGTTGTTGAACGCCTCCTCCAGCAAAACGAAGTCGTCACACTTTTCCTGAGTCTGCTGGCAGCGTCTTCTCTTGTTAAGGGACATGGTAAGCTGGAATGAAACAATATGCATTAGACATTGACAAATAAAATTGTAAGATAGTTGCAGCTTTCCTGGAATGAAACAATTAGAAGATAGTTCCTTTAACAATATGCATTAACAAATTCCAAGTTGCCTGAACACTATGCATTAGCAGTTGGTAAGTGGAAAAGCATTTATAAGTGCAAGCATTAGGATGCATTAATTGCAAAGAGTACTTACTTTGAAAGTTGATCAAGACTGGAGCACAAGGAGCACAAGACTGGTAGGCACAAGAAGCACAAGACTGGAGCACAAGAAGCTGGAGCACAGTAGTTGGCTGTCTGGTGTGAGAGAGCAGTGTATGATAACTCCAACAGAACACCCAGCTTATATACTCTAGCCACTACCTCCCACCCTCGACCCCCACCCCCAACCCCCACCCCCCCCCCCACCCCCACCCATAGCCTGAACATCTCACAGCTTCCCACCATTTTTTTTTTTTTTTTTTTTTTTTAATTTTTTTAATTTTTTTTTTTTTTTTTTTTTTTATTTTTTATTTTTTTTTTTTTTAATTTTTTTTTTTTTTTTTTTTTTTTTTTAATTTTTTTTTTTTTTTTTTTTTTAATTTTTTTTTTTTTTTTATTTTTTTTTTTTTTTTTTTTTTTTTTTCTCCAAGGTCAAGGTCAGGGTCAAGGTCAAGGTTGCACCAGCTTTTTTCAAGGTTGCACCAGAACATACAAAATGTAACTACTCCTTTCGTTTTAAATGGTAATATTGTTATTATTATCAGGGCATTAGCCTATTTGATAATAAATTATTAGGAATACTTTTTATTTTGTTGGGATAATTGCTATAAACAGACTTTTTTCTAAGTTGCTCCATCAAATAGGGAAGTGATAGCCGCGAGCCGTAGCAGGTATCTGTTCAATCAGATAGATAAGCTGCGTTTTCGTAGGTCCTGTTTGTAACGGTGACCGATTAGATTGGCCAGCAAAAAAGACACTGTTCTCTGATGAAAATCCCTTCCCGGTGGTTCGGAACTTACCTAAAACTGTAGGTCCAACTCATAAATCACCATCATTCAACTCATTACCCACGCACAGGTCTAAGACCTATGTGGGCTTCATTCTCATAAAAAAGAAAAATTAATAAATGTGTTTATCACTTTTTATTTTTTCTTTCTTGATGGAGATGCTGTAGTTTTTAAACGCTTGCAGGTGAAATCTGTAAATTTACAATAGATAAAGTGATATAACCCAATCTCCTTGGCGCTGAAGTTCATCCGGACTACTTTCTTCTCTTTCTTCATCCTGAAATGTTAACTAAAAACATTTTTTCTCTCTCTAACTCGGAAAGAACTGAACATTTCTTACTTATTCATGCACACCGTCTTCCATTCTCTTCCAATGCTCTCGCTCTCACTCTTATTCTCTCTCTCTTTCTCACAAACACACTCTCACTCTCTCTCATTTTCTCTTTCTCTATGCTGATTGATCGGTAGTTGCCAATTGCCTGTGTCCCTGGAAATCAGCCGGTTCCACACCTCTCTTCAATAGCTTTTTCTTTATTTCATTCCCTTCTTGGATGATCCACCAAGGGATGCCAATTAAGGCGACCTATCTTCCATCTCCTCATCATCCTGCTACTCCATCTTCTCCTTTTTTTCCTTGTCCCCTCCTGCTATTACTTCTCATCCTCCTTATTCTCATTCTTCTTCTCTTCTCCACCTACTACTCCTCCTCCTCTAAGTAATCCTTCTTCTTTTCTTCCGTATCCTCCTCCTTCCTCTCTTCTTTCTTCTTCTCCTCCTCCTCCCACTACTACTCTTCTTTCTCATCGTATTCTTCTCCCTCTACTACTTCTACTCCTCCTTATCCTTCTTCTTCTCCTCACCCTCGTAATCCTCACCTTCCTCCTCCATCTTCTCATCCACATCCTCTTTCTCATCCTTATTCACATACTCCTTCACCGCTTTGTTCTCCTTCTCCTCCTTCTCCTCCTTCTCTTCCTTCTTCTTCTACTCCACATACTCTTCATCGTTTTTAACATCCTCCTCCTCCTCAAATTTTGTTCCTTCTCCTCTTTTTCCTCTTCTTGACATTCCGATCCTCTAATACTCCTCCTCTTCTACCACCTCATCATCCACTACCACAACCTCTTCCTTCTCCTCCTCCTCCTCATCCTCATCATTGTACTACTCATCCATCTCCTTCTTATCCTCTTTCTCCTCCTTCTCCCCAATCTCCTCCTTCTCCTCCATCTCCTCTTTTCCTTCTTCTCCTTCTCCTCCATCTCCTCCTTCACCACCTCCTCCTGCTCATCCTCATCTTCCTTCTTCTCCTCCTCCTCATGCTCTTTCTCCTTTTCAACCTTCATCTCCTTCTCATCTTCCACCTCCTCTTCCTTCTTCTGTTCCGATTCCTCATCCTCCTCCTTTTTGCTTTTTCTCCTCTTTATCCTCCGAAACTTCCATCCTTCTCCTCTTTCTCCGCTTGCTTCTGCTCTTTCTTATCCTCCTTCTCCTCCTTCTCCTCCTTCTCCTCCTTCTCCTCCTTCTCCCCCTTCTCCCCCTTCTCCTCCTTCTCCTCCTTCTCCTCCTTCTCCTCCTTCTCCTCCTTCTCCTCCTTCTCCTCCTCCTCCTCCTCCTCCTCCTCCTCATCCTCCTTCTCCTCCTTCTCCTCCTTCTCCTCCTTCTCCTCCTTCTCCTCCTTCTCCTCCTTCTCCTCCTTCTCCTCCTTCTCCTCCTTCTCCTCCTTCTCCTCCTTCCCCTCCTTCTCCTCCTTTTCCTTCTTCTTCTCCTCCTCCTACTTCTCCTCCTTCATTTCACCTCTTCCTCCAACTTAAACTTCTCCTCTTTCTCCTTCTCCACACCTTATCCTTCAATCCTCCTCCTTCTCCTCATCCTTCACCCATCCATATCTCTCTGGCACCTACTCAGAGGCGACCAACATCGTTCATTAGCACCCCTCACGCACATTCCCCTTGATTTCAACCCCCTTTTCCGGCTCATTCGACAAAGGCGTCACCGATATCACCCTGCTGCCCCCCCCCCCCCCAATTGCTGGCATCAAAACAACCCTTATACCCTTTCACCCTCACCATCCTTCCCTTCCACACAAAAGGTTCAACAAGGTCACCAGGCATAAATTGCCACCACTGCTATCTCCCTCTTTGTCTGATTCCCATTGTTCTCACCTATCTCCAGCTTTCCTTCCGATTGATTCTTCTCTAATCCCCTTTCCCCTTCCCCTCCAAGCCTTCTCTCTCAATTCACCATCCTCCTTTTCCTTGACAATGCGACAGGAAAGTAACTAACCCATGATTTTGTTCGACCTCTTCCAGCCGACGACTCTTTCCGGAAATAAAATTGAATTAAAGCCACCACAACACCGTCTTATTCCCCACAATTACTGACGGCAATAAATAGCTGTAAACGGCAACCTTCATTTCCACAAATGACGATGATCAGCAATCATTCTTTTCATTTATCAATGGGGGAAATTGGGTGGAAAAAGTGGATCCTCCCTGTCATTTACAAAACAAAATAGATATCAATACGAATTACATATCAAATACAATTATATTATAATTGTCTTTTATGATATATCTTTGATATTGATGATATTGTCTTTGATGGGGACTCAGGATTGAATGATGATGATAATCTACCTTGTAAGATTTTTTTATTGCGGATGATGCCCACATGAGTCTGGAGACTTGTGCGTGGGTAATGAGGTGAATGGATGAATGATGAGAAAGATACATGGCTGAACGAGATTTGAACCCAAGGCTGCAGGAAACGAAGCCATAAACAATAAACATAACCAATATAAATGTAACTTAGCGGGCATTAGAGAGATTTAATCATCGGTGATCGGGCGGTTAAATATATTTTACGCCAGTTTACCTAATCTGCGTTATCGCTTGTAATATTGTCCTATGTGCAACTAAATTCTCTCCAGTTTAATTTCCGTAGAATGACGTCATTCTACAGGGATTAAATTTAATTGCCTTTCGTGCAACCGGCTGACAGTCCAGCAATTAAATAATGATATTAATGACTAAAAATAAATCATAAACTTTACTCGGGACATAACTTTTCTGCTCAGCATCCGAACAAAATAAAGTTGCATCTGACTTTTCTTCCCCATGAGTGGCGAATGGAGAGGAGGAAATGGTTACACGGCTCCATGACTTCGGTGCCCGTTCTCAATTTCTTGTCGTCAGTTGCAGGCATCTTATTTCGTTTCTTCATTCTTGTACGAAAAGTTACTTTCGGAAAAAGGAATGAATGGTGGAAAAGATGAAAAAGAAGAAAAACTGGCCAGTTGAGGGTTGTGTGTGCAGAATAGTGCAAAAGATTTGTCGTAACCGATACAGACGAAAGGAAGAGGTCTCAAGAACTGTACATATGAAACTTCTTTATACTTCTACTTGTGCTTTTCCGGTCAAAATTTCTTCTAGAGAATATTACACGTGGAAATAAGCTTTGACAATGAGTCCTGGCATGAATAGGAAGGTGGAAAATGACTTTTTGTGAAACACAGAAATGAATTAGACATCACACACAAATCAATTTGGGTAGTTTGATTGTAAAATATACCCTACGTTCAGTGGGGTGATCCCTAATGAGTGGTGATTAGGGGGATATCTAGGAGAGCCAGAGACAAAATAAATTTGGGAATTTAACAAGTCTTGAGAGGAAATTTTGATAAAAAAAAGTGTCTAAAATTGCAAAAAATGTGGTTTTTGAGGGATTATTATTTTTAAAAATTTGGGGGAGCAAAATTTCCTACTATTTGATCATGTTCCTGTTCAGTTTCAGCAGCCTCTAGAATGTCATCAAAGTAGACTACAACACCCTTTATGTCAACTAAATTCTTTCTGAAAATACACAGGAGCTACATTTATACCAAAAGGCCATAAAAATTTGTGCAAAGTTCTTAATAGTGTACTGAAAGTACATAGTTTTAAAATTCACCCAACCCCCCTTTCAATAGACATTTCCAAGTACAGTACTGTTTGGTGCACAAATTGAGAAAGTTGAGGTATCAAGAATGGCAGTGAAAATAGTTTCTAGTAGGCCTGCTTTATTTCTTCTACTTTAACAATGACGGTCCAGATCAGGGGATTACCTCTTTAAAATGAAGGTCCAAACGCATTAATCTCTTATTGAAATTGATGCAGTAACTAGATAAAAATTATTTTTGACATAACATGAGTTGAAATAGTGGAATTCATGACTAGAATAGCTCAAAATATGGTTGTTGAGGGATTATTTTTCAAAAACTTCTTGGGGGAGTATACCCAAACCTCATCATTCACAAACTATTCTTATTGACTCATTTTCTTACTGCTTTCTTCTCCTTCATTCGTTCCCTTTCTTTATCCTGGCGGCTCTTGTTAGTGCAGTTTGTTGGGGCGCTTGTCTGTGACAAGATAAGGCTCTGACAGGCTTCGTTTCCTGCAGCCTTGGGCTAGAATCTCATTCAGTCTTAGATTTTTCTCATCTTTCACTCATTCACCTTATTACCCACGCACAAGTCTTTAGAATCATGTGGGCATCATCCGCAATAACAAAAAATCCACTTTTTTCTTCTTCATTTTCTATTTTCTTTGCACAATAAACAACTAGTTCATGTCGCTGCCGCTAGGTGGCGCATGAAACAATTGTTATCACTCTTTGCCGACCGTAAAATGACTTTTGCTTCTTTCTCTTGCCTTCACCCCCTCCCCAAAACCCCTAACATCGTCCTAAACTCCTCCCACCCTCCCGAGATATGTCTCCATAACCGTTAAATCAACTTTTCTCTCGACGCTGACATTTCCAGACGATTTTTCATCTCAAACCGACCGCGAAAAAGCCATCCAAGTGGGCATTCGCTTTCCTAATCCAATCACGCAACAAATCCCTCTAGCCTCCTCATGCATGCCTGAATATTATAAAAACAAATTTTCTCTTGCAGCTGCTATCTTGGTAAGTTACTCAGAGGTGCGTCACATTGCGGAAGTCTTGTTTAGTGATCTGCAAAAGAACACAGCCCATGCCTAGCGAATACTCTGATTCTTTGGAACTTCATGATGTAGTTCTAATGCTTAGAAGATGTGTTTTGTTTTAAAGAAAATTTAAGGATGTGGAAACACTTGGGATTTTCTCAATAATTTAACCGGGCTTGGTTACAAAAGAGGTTTGCTACTACTTGTATTTGTAGCTACTTCATTTACTGAAATTTACTGCATTTATGGAAGTTTTCACTTTCAGATTATTGTTATTTTTCATTTTTTTTCAAGATTACGACTTGAAGATTACTCCGGTCATGGAGTATGTGACAAGCCAAGACAGGCCATACATCATACACAATATAACAATACAATACAATGTTAATACACTTTACAAAATTAATAGAATATTACCATGACTATGGATAGCATAACGTTGAAAGAAAAACAGACAACAAATTATTATTATTCTTATTGGACTTTAATTTTTTCGCATTCATATTTGTTACTGTTAGTTGTCAATATTCGCATACCGAGAGTCTTTGGTGCATTTTAGAGTGAACTTCTTTAATTAACCTTTGTACATTTTCAATTATTAATATTTTTTAAATAATTTATTAAAAAATTATGCAGGGTTTTGATGGTAACTCCCATATAGGTTAGCCTCAGGAGTACCTAATTTCTCACTAGATGAAAAATTGTTTTTTGTATATAGTGAGAAATTAATTAATTTATTTATTATAAATTGAGAGCTCGAAATCTATTATCATCTAGATTTATTCGCAATTTTCAATAATTGTAATATTCTCTGATTATTTCAAACATTAAAAGTAAGCAATTCTTTAAGAAAACTTGTACATACTTCACTTGTATCCTGTTAAGTTTTATAGTGACGAAGAAAAGCTGATAGAATAGCAAATAAATTATTTCTCAAATGCATTTCATTAATCAAAATTCCCAATAAAAGTTATTATGATCGGATGAATAAATCCAACTGATATTGAGGAAGCCAACAGAGAGTTTTATGGTTATAAATTATCAATTCAATCAAGGCAGATTTGAAAGTTGGAAGTGTTATTGTTAGTTGGCATTCTGACTCTGCTTCTGCTGTGGCCAATTTCTTCCACTTGTTTGAAGAAAGTTTTTCGTCTCTCGGCGTCTGATTGATGGCGTCCATCTTTTGCAGCAGCCGGGATCTAATTGGTCGGCATTTAGAAACGCTCTATGTTCATCCTACAAGGCTTTGTTATCGTTATTGTACACTCTCGTTCATCAGCTCTTCCGATTTAAACGTATATTTTATTGCATTAGTGTCATTTCACCTTCTTAACTGGGGTGCTGGGGTGGCAAGGTCTGCCTGTTATCGTGGGGGAGGGGGGGGAGGCGTGAAGGTATGGAAATTGTTTTAAATTTGACATTAAAATGATGTAGTTTAAATTTTTTCAACTTTTTTACATACCATATCAGCATAAATGTTAAAAATTTATAACTTACCTATTTTTTCACTATTATATAATAATATTACTATTACAAAATTCATTTGAATTTGACCTATTGGTCTGCTTATTATTTATGTGCCTTGCTATAGGCTACTAAAATGCTCTATTTTTAGTCACATCAACAACAAATTCGTTTGAAAATACACCATTCATAAAATCTTCTTATAGTTTGTTCTGCTTTTGATAATTTGGATGTTTAATCTAGATAATTAAGAGGACATCATGTTAAAATAAACAAACAAATTTTGATTCTACTCTGAAATTTTGTGAAAAACAGTTTTGGGCAATAACCTGTTGTATTCACATTGATTGTTAGTTACAAAAATAAATAATAAAAATAAATGCTTTACTGAAGTTTTTTACTGCTTGATTATTACTAACTGATATTTTGTGGTGGCAAAAAAAAGGGTTTGGGAATTCCGGGGTGGCAACTGCGTTGGAGCGCTTGTCTGGGATAAGATAAGGGGCTCTGGCTGGCTTCGTTTCCTGCAGCCTTGGGTTCGAATCTTATTCAGCCATGGATGTTTCTCAACATTTCTACTTCCTATTAAGTGATAAGAAAGGATGTCCAAACGCAGTAAAATCTATTCTCTATCAAACTATCTACATAAAAATTTACAAACTAGTTTTATTAGTACTTGTATTTGTAGTTAATGCGAAATTTAAAGTTTTAACTTGTTGATTCTTATCGAAATTTGTAAATGTAGCACTTTTTGCAGATTTTTGAGATGATAACTGCAACTACCGTTGAATAACTACCGTTAAACATATTTTTACAAGTTTGTAAGATTATGTGAGGTAGATTTCAGTTGAAAGGAGGTGTTGAGCAAAATATAGGTGGGTGATATGAAGTTAATATAAGATGGCGGTTGAACCAATTTTGCGAGAACCACCCAATTACAGTAATTGGCCAACAGAGGTCGTCCTCATACTCTGCTTGCTTACCTTTCAAGAAGGAACACAATATTATTTTGATGAGAACTGCTCTTACCCAAGGACTCGTACAAGAAAGTGTGAGAGAGAAGAATAAGAGAGAGGAGGAGGGAGGAAGTGGGAGAGAGAGTGATGAGAAAGAAAGAGAAAGGTTGACAGAGAGAGAGAGAGAACGAGAGAGGATAAGAGAAAGAGAGAGAGAGAGAGCGAGTGAGAGAGAGTGTGCGAGAAGGAAAGAGAGAGAGTCAGAGAGCGTGAGAGATATGAAAGATACAAAAGTGAGCTTGTGGTAAGGGTAGAGTGGTAAGTAATGTGGCGAAGAAAACGTGATGAGAGACGTAGTCATAATAACAGAGCAAGGTAGGCCTACAAACGTCTTGTATCACTTGGAGACTTCCAACCATTATTTGCCTAAGCAGTGGGATAATGCATTACGTTTAATTTTGTGGCTTTTGGGTTGACATCGCTTATTATTATTTATTAATGAGGTTTTAAGGACTTATTTATCAAGGTTGAGTAGTTTGTTGCATTCATCAAAGTTCAATTGTAGTTATAGTTCCAATAGAAACAGTCTTACAGGGTTTGTAATCATATTTTTCTTTATAATATTCTTCTTAATCTTGATATTTTTCTGTTTCTTTTTTTTCCTATTTTTTCTTCTTATTCGTCATCTTATCTCCTCATCCTCCTCCTCCTTTCATCTTCTTTTTCTACTTCTTTTTATCATTCTTTTATCATATCCTCCTTCCTATCCTCTTTTTCTTTTTCTCCTTATTCTTTTCTTCTCTTCTTTTCCTTATTCTTTTCTTCTCTTCTATTCCTTATTCTTTTCTTCTCTTCTATTCCTTATTCTTTTCTTCTTTTCTTCTCTTCTTCTCTTCTTCTCTTCTTCTCTTCTTCTCTTCTTCTCTTCTTCTCTTCTTCTCTTCTTCTCTTCTTCTCTTCTTCTCTTCTTCTCTTCTTCTCTTCTTCTCTTCTTCTCTTCTTCTCTTCTTCTCTTCTTCTCTTCTTCTCTTCTTCTCTTCTTCTCTTCTTCTCTTCTTCTCTTCTTCTCTTCTTCTCTTCTTCTCTTCTTCTCTTCTTCTCTTCCTCCCCATCGTCTCTTCTCTTCCTCCCCATCGTCTCTTCTACTCCTACTCATTCCTCCTCTCCTCCGCCACCTCCTATTTCTACTTTTCCTTCTTCTCTCACTAGTTCCCCTTCTCCAACACCTCCTCCTCGTTCTTCTCTTCCTCGACGTCCTCCTCCTCCTCCTCTACTTTTTCTCCTTTCTCCATTATTTTTATTTTTTATCATTCCTCCTTTCTCTTTTTCTCCTTTCCATTATTATTTTCTCTTATTCCTCTCCTTCCCTTCTCTGGTTTTTTACCTGTGCTTCTTTCTTGTTTCTGACCTTGTTCCTCTAATTCTTTTCTTACCTTCTATCTATTTTCTTACGTATTCTTTCTCAAATATACTAAATTTGGCATAGGCTACAGCCATCTTCTCTAATTGATTCACCAAACTTCGTCCACAAAAAGTAGTAATTTGTATCAAACTACCTATTTTTCTATGAATGTCTCATTATTATTAATACTAGATTTCCTGGCGTTAAGCTGCATATTTGAGCAGTGCCCAAACAACGTAAATACATTCATATAGTTACAAAAAAAAAATATTTTATCAAATTTATGTTGCTCGTGCCCCTTGGCAGTCCATGGCAAGCGCCATACAGAAAAAACATTATTTGTCAATATTTTATTATATTTAAGTTGCAGGCCCAACTTTGTCCAGACCAATCCACACCAGACCATTGCTCACTTTGAATCAAACAAGTGCCTAATTCTTCAATTTCGGTGTACAGAGGAATCAATAATCCGATTGTGCTGGAAACATTGAACATGATTACTCAATTATTGATATTCTCTCTCCCTTGAGATTGTGTTACAGCCAACCCCCACCCCAGACAGTCAGTCAGGAGTTTGTAACAGGATAACTGTCCCGTTTCAGTTCAGCTGTCATGGGATGCTATAGCGGGCTTTTCATTAGCTGCTACGGCTCACACACACACACACATACCAATGCAGACCATTTCAGATACTGTAGCAGTGTGATGTCAAAAGCCTACATGAGGCAGAAAGTTGGCTCTGTCACGTGTTTAAATGTGTATTAACAGGCTGTTTTCAACATTTCATGGTAAAATAATTTCTTTTTCCATCTTAAATTTTTCCATGTTCAATGATATCCTAGGAAAGCAACTTGGATTCCACATACAAATAGACGATTTTGGCTAAAATATGGTTTTCTCTTTACCCAAATCTTTGTGCAAATCTATGCTAAAGCCCGTTAACGCTAAAAACTACTATAACCAAAGAGTTGAGAATTAACTTTTTATGTGAATTTAATGACTTGAATTTAACGTTTTCATATCTCGGATCTCAAAGATTCGAAAGCGCTCGGCCTACAGAGTAAGTAAATTTTATTTATTCTTAATGAATATTTGACTGCAAGTCGTTAAATTCACATAAAAAGTTAATATTAACAACGCAGTTCTCTGCTGAAAATCACTTCCCAGTGGTTCGGAACCCACCTAAAACTGTAGGTCCAACTCATAAATCACCATCATCCAACTCATTACCCACGCACAGGTCTCAGACCTATGTGGGCTTCATCCTCAAAAAAAAATCCAGGAGTTGAGAATTATTGGATTCCTACCAAATTAAAACAGTATAATATAAAGATTCAGAAATAATTAAGTTGATTCAATCAATAAATTAGACATCAATTAGTAGATGAACGGCCGGTTACACGAAAACCAATTGAATAAGGAGTTTAATGTCAGTTAACTAACCGTCGTGAGTGTAACAAGTTTATTTCTGTTGCACAAAGATCCATTAGTTAATTTTCGTTAACCGAACGGGCACAATCTGGCTACAGAAATTACAAATTAAAATTTGATCAATAGCTGATTCTGAAGTTGCGATGAATCAGAATCATTTCATTGTGAATTATTTGAATCATAATTCAACTACCTCAATATCATTATATTCTTAATAAATTTTATTCTTTTTGAAAGGTTTTAACACCTACGACCTAGTTTGCAGTTCCGTGCTCTGGTACAATGAACGTAACTTATAAAATGTAACTCAACAGGCAT
Source organism: Conomelus anceps (assembly GCA_948455865.1). Lineage (NCBI taxonomy): Eukaryota > Metazoa > Arthropoda > Insecta > Hemiptera > Delphacidae > Conomelus > Conomelus anceps. Next base: position 60,162,048 of record OX418219.1, on the reverse strand, counting down.
TAGTGAGATTTAATCATCGGTGATCGGGTGGTTAAATATATTTTACGGCGATTAGCCTAATCGGCGTTATCGCTTGTAATTGTCCTTTGTGAAACTAAATTCTCTCCATAAAGTATAATTTCCGTAGAATGGCATCATTCTACGGAGATTAAACTTGATTTGCTTTCGTGCAACCGGCCGGAAATATAAAAAATAGCAATGAAAAATTTCTTGTATAATAATATGAGAAATAAATGAAATGATACAGAGAAGAAATATGAAATGAAAATGAGAATGAAATGAAAAAATAAAATAAAAAACAACAAAAAATGATATTTCTGTGGTACAGTTTTGGAAGGCAATATCTTTGCAATCTCTTTGTTTACCGGATCAGTCATTATAATATATGGAGTTGCAAAATACATCTTAGTTACAGTAGAAACAATTAGTCTGGGCGCGTGGCTGTTTGGTAGTCAGCCATGGCGCGGGGTGGAAAGGGGAGTGTTTATCGCCCATTTCTAAAAACATGTGGCCCGTGCGACGTTGCAGATGCCTTCAAGGTCAACTAGTCAACTTTTACAGGACGGCTAGTAGTGAAAACAGAGCCACGCGCCCAGACTAATTGTTTCTACTGTACATTGGAACCATAACCTAACCTACATTAACAATAGTTCATGTCACCAAATCAGGCGGTGTTGCCAGATATGGAAGCATGCCTGCAGCTGATAGTAGAGAATCATCAACCTCAATGCCCAAATTGACAACACCTCTCGTACGGTGTTGCTCAGTCTACAAGTCTGACAAGGCTAGTAGTTATTATGGTATGCTACCACATTGCTTTTGCTACACCGCTATTTTTTTGAGCCACTCAATTTCGTGGCTTGGCATTTAGCATCTTTGTGTGAAATAAAGAATTATTATTATTTTATTATTATTATTATTATTATTATTATTACTGTTATTATTATTATTGTTATTATTATTATTATTATTATTATTATTATTATTATTATTATTATTATTATTATTATTATTATTATTATTATTATTATTATTATTGATAAATGAATGGTTTAATTATGAATGGTTTTACATTAATATTCATGTCTTGTATACTTTGGACAACCTGTATTATGGCAAAGTGAATATTTAATACCTCTCAATACATAACCCATTTCGTTCGGTTCTAAACTTATTTATTGAGAATAAATTCATTCAATCCTAATTATAAATCAAAAAGAATATTTTTAAACAGATTTTTACTTTCTCGGAAAAGGATTATTTCAAGCCAAAAAATGTTTTCCTTGCTTAATGCATGGATGAATCGCTACTGTGCACGAAAAAAGATTGATTGATTGTTTCTTATTGACGATTGTTGTCAGGCTTGCAACAAAATAAAACAAAAGCTTATTATGAATGATAAGACGAAATTGTCACAACTACATTCATAAAAAATATTGAGAAACTAGTTTCGGTTGTTATACCATTATTAATCTCAAACAAACTTCAACTAAAGCACAGAGTAGCTTAACATTTACTGAACATGGAATGATACTATTGGCTAAGCGAAAAAGAGGCTGACCTTCATTGAAGGTTGTGATTGGCTGACAAGTCTCGCCCCCTGGTGGTAGGAGTAACAAGCTAAAATACGAGTCAAAACAAGAACCAAAAACTATGAACATCTAGAAAGCAACAAAGAAGAACAATTACACAATTGAGCTAGAATTAAATCAATTTAAAATTAAAATTTAGAAAAGTGAGTTTTTTTTCAATTTTTAATTGATTCAATTCTAGCCCAATTGTGTTCTTCTTTGTTGCTTTCTAGATGTTCACAGTTTTCGGTTCTTGTCTTGGCTCGTATTTTTGCTTGTTACTCCTCCCACCAGGGGGCGTGACTTGTCAGCCAATCACAACCTTCAATGAAGGTCAGCCTCTTTTTCGCTTAGCCAATATCATTCCATGTTTAGTATATATTATGATACTCTGTACATTAGTTTTAGTTTGTTTGAGATCGATAATGGTATAACGACCAAAACTAGTTTCTCAATATTTTTAATAAATTTGATTGTGACAATTTCGTCTTATTATTCAATATGGATACCTTCCACAATATCACCTTCATCACTACAAAGAAAGCAAAAGCTTATTACAATCATTGTGAAAATGAACATGAGAAATAGTATCATAAAGAAGAAAATAATATAATGAAGTAAATAATAGTATAATAATGTAATATAATATTATAACGAAGAGAATAATAGTATAATAATGAAATGAATAATTATGTAATGTAATGTATAATAATATTATAATATTATAACGAAGAGAATAATAGAATAATAATGTAATCGTTATAAGAAAAAAGAAAAATCATTAAAAGATGAGATCAATTTATGAGATCAATCATCAAGCCGCGAGCCATAGCAGGTATATGTTCAATCAGATAGATAAGCTGCGTTCTTGTAGGTCCTGTTTGTAACGGTGACCGATTAGATAGGCCAGCAAAAAAGACACTGTTCTCTGCTGAAAATCACTTTCCGGTGGTTTTGAACCCACCTAAAACTGTAGGTCCAACTCATAAATCACCATCATCCAACTCATTACCCACGCACAGGTCTCATACCTATGTGGGCTTCATTCTCAAAAAAAAGGAATTCTGAAGGTTGAAGGTATTTCGAAATGGTAGATATTAGAGTATGAATTTCTGAAATATTTCATCAGTTATAAATTATGTAATGAAAATAGGCCTTCCTCAGAGCTTTACTTTTCACTGTGTAGCCCAGTTTATCACACCACTAGCCAGCATTTCAAAATAACATGTATTGGGGTATGATTTTTAAAATATATTTCTCCAGCTAAGTGTTATGTAAATAGTGCTTTCTCAGAACTCTACTTTATACAGTGTGGCCCAGCATATTACACCACTAGCCACAAGAAAATCACATTAGAGGCATTTCAGGTTTTTATCCAACTCTCATTCAACTGACATCGCTTTCAGTCGTCGATCCAGCCCGCAGAGAGTTGAATCTCTTGAAACAAAGCTTTTGCTTAGCCATCATCAAAGGCCCATCATACATGGTGTGAGAATTTCTCGAGTTCACACTCAGTGCTCTACATGCGGGCTCTGTATTGCTATGTAAACTCAAGAGAGACCATAACCTAAAAGAACCGGACGCTCTTTGCTGTTTCCTCCATGTTTCTTTTACAAGATAATTCCAGTAAGATCACATTTACTGATGTAGTAATGTTACACTTAATTCCCACAAAAACATTAGAATGATTCTCATTTTTGTATTCATCATTTTTAGTATTCATAATTGAATCACATAGACTAATATATTTAATTGTACTAGTCTCCACAAAAACATTAGTTTGCTTCTCATTTTCGTATTCATCAATCGTCTTTCAACATCCATTATTATTTTTATCACCATTATTTTTTGTAGCCAATACAGTGAGATGAAGTTCATAAAGATCTGAGACCTGAGCGTCCATAACGAGTTGGATGATGATGATTGATGAGCTGGACCTATAGTTTCAGATGGTTTCCGAACCACTGGAGTGATTATACTGCAGAAAACAGAGCTTAGATTCTATTTTTGCTGGTGACCAAACCGAAGTGGTCACCCTTCCAAGTGCATTAGAAGCGCTTGTGTCTTATCTGACTGCACAGATACCTGGCACAACTAATAATAATTAATCACTCCCTTATACTTCCCTCTTTATTCATTAATATCAAATATATTATTATTGGTTTTGCTTGAGTTCTATCCACCACTTTGTACGTTTAAGAAAAACCGTGAGCACAAAAAAGTGCTTCTTCCTCCTTTTTAGTGCCGTAAGTTATATATTTTGCTGCAATAAATATCAGATGAGCCATACTTATTTTTCAAAACTCTAATTATCCATAACTCTCTACAAGTGAACTATTATCTTGGCATTCTCTACAGGAGAGACATTCAATTGATTCATTTATACAAAATTTGGTGAACTTATCGAGAGAGGTTCAATGAGAATTGATATTCAAAATTAAAAATAGCTGTGATAAGGGGAAGAGGATGCGGTGAACAATTAGAATATATATTTTTATAGATGTAATAATAAGGCTCATAACGTAGGTGGCTGCATCAACTAAGTCTCACCTAAGGAATAAGGATTGCGTTTATGGCGTTATGGTGTAAGGAATATTATTGATATTTATAAATATTAATATTTAGACGAATTGAAGCTCTGTTAGGTATTAAAATTGTTAAGGACAAGGTGCAAATAGCTGAATGAGATCCAAGTAATGTATCAAATAAAATCTATTTATTGAGCTATAAAAACAATACATTAATCGGGCAAGTCAATAAGTATAAAGTTAATTACAATGTACAATCACTAATAAATATAATATTAAGTTAAATTTAATATAGTCTACAACAGATCATACAAAGTGAAAGTATACTGCAATAGGTAAAAACATTAAAACAAAAACATAAAATCAATTCACTCAAATGAACAACACTTAGGCATAACATTATATGAGCACAGCATGTCATAAAACATGAAATATCACATTGAAGATAAAATAACCACTCTTTCAGAATAGCAATTATTTGTCCTATCATTTAGGAACTCTTCCACACTGTAGTAGGCCTTCCCTACAAGGAACGCATACAAATCCTTCTTAAATGTCCTAGATGAAATGGATAAAGATCTAGGTAATTTATTAAGAAGCTTTCTACCATAGGAACTTGGATTTTTATCAGAAAACTTCAACCTGTGATGCTCAATGAATGGGTTGCCTCTATCTCTTGTATTATATGTATGTACTTGTGAATTTGTTTTGAAAGAGTTGATATTATTAGCAATGAAAAGAATGTGTTGATGACATTATTTTATTGTTGTTGTCCAAGCTCTAAGCAGTAGGATTGGAGTAAGGTGTAAGTGATAATATTGTAGTCTCTTAGATGATTGAAGAGCAAAAGATAAAATCTATAAAGTACAATTTCCATTCCGTTCAATCTCAATTAGTGGAAATCAGGTTCTTGGCTTTGGTATTGAATCCAGCAAACGCAAACCCTGTAGGTGGATCATTGAAGAAGGGAATTTCCCTTGCAGCCCCCTTGCAGTTATGCAGCCCCCACAATAGCTACGCAGACTACAGTATTCCTCATTCTTGGCCACTCAACTAATTTCAAGTTTGTCAGAAACATTAATGATTACTTGGAATGGAGATGAAATTCAGTTCAGAAACGCTGCTGCCACTGCTTGAATGGTGGCACTGCTTCGTGAAAGCAAGTTTCGGTATCAGAAATGTAGCCTGGAAGTTTTGAAAGACTCGACGGGTGAAGCACGTGTCGTTTAGGGCTGTATAGCTTGCAAAAGCTCGACATCAGTTGAATTTTTATTGCTTTAAATGAGGTAGAGCAAAAGGGTGGTATGAGCACGTGGGGTGCTACTTAAAGGGGCAGGGGAAGGGGGTACACATCACAACCTGTCTTTAAAGCTTGGTGGTGCATTTTTCTATTTATGGCCTTTTTGTTTTTGAAGATTACAAGAATACGTCTTGAAGACCACGTTTATGGAGTATAAGACAAGTCATGTCAATGTCAAATTAACATTTTTTTTTTGAGGATGAGGCCCACATAGGTATGAGACCTGTGCGTGGTAATGAGTTGGATGATAGTGATTGATGAGCTGGACTTACAGTTTTAGGTGGATTCGGAACAACCGGGAAGTGATTTTACAGCACAGAAAAGTGCCTTTTTTGCTGACCAATCTAATCGGTCACCCTTACAAAGAGTGCCCAGGAGAACACAGCTTCTCCCTTTCTGATTGCACAGATACCAGCTACGGCTCACGGCTATCACTTCCCTTATTTATATGCAATATTACCATTCTTATTCGCTAGTTAATTACAATTTTAATTAGTTGAGGTGAAGCTCAATTTTGATCTGAAAAGAACTCTTGCACTCTATAAAAAGCTTTATCAACTAAATATTTTCTTAATTGTTTTTTAAATACTTTAATATTTCCAAGACTCTTTAGAAACTGCAGTAGCTTGTTATAGCATTTTCTACCAAGATAACTGGGTTTAAGTTTGAGTAAACTTCTATTGGGAATTACCAAGTGATAATTTTCAAGACTTCGTGTAATATAATTATGTTAAGATTTTGGTTAAATCACTCTTTTTTAAACAAAATGTAACTTCATACACAAGCAAGTTATAATTGGGAAACAAAGTCTCTTGAACAACGGCCTACATGAATCTAACCTATTTAGGGTGACGAAGCTTCTCTTCAGAAGTGAAATGCATCCCTCCAGCATCTCCAGTATGAGTGATTATAATTTTTTAGAAATACAGTGTCAATTTTGATATAAGATTAACTTATTTACTCTTTCCATGCACCTAACAGCTTTCTTTTAGATCTTAAAAACGCTATGAAGACTTTTTTTGATCAGTTGCCCCATACCAAGATAGCATACCTAATATATTATGTAACATTTGAAGACCATGGTAAGCTGTAAAAAGTAACCTGAAAAACCTACTGGTTTAGGAGGACCTTTGTTGTAATGATACTGTGAATAAATTGAGTAACAATTTTTCATTTAATCTAGCAAGCTGTTGAAGGACAAATACTCCAGATGAAATTTCACAGCATTTTTTCTCAATGTAAGGAACCCTGGTGGCTTTATTTTATAAAAATGTGAACTTAGATGTGAGCAGAGCATCGATCACAACACACGTTTTTGGCAACTAAAGTTCTCAGTAAAATTTTCATACTTCAAATTCAAAGTTATTGTTCACATCAAAAATAAATCACATTATATCACACCACACAATCATCATATCAAAAGCACAATGAAAAATGTTTGTAGTACTGTACTTTTAAAATAATAATAATACTAATGTACTTCATGATTCTAGGTGACCGTTAAATTTTAAAAATGTTGGATTAACAAAGAAGTAACACATCAAGTATATTCTGCTTTCCACCCAGAGCTCAACCCGATACAACAGAGCTCAAACGATACAACATGTTGTATCGTCTGGTGAAACACTCCTTCCACTCGGGTCACCCCCACTTTTTTGCCCATAAACTGCCCCCTCGACCCCTAAATCGTTTACTGGTCCACCCCTCGGTTTATTAGTAATCAAGGAGTGTTTACGAAGCAATTAGTCGTTCATGTCACTCTGTTACCCGGAAAAGTGCTTTCATTTTTCTGTGGAACGGCATAATTTCGGCGGCAACATGCTCTGCCAACCGGTGTGTTTTATGATTTACGCGACTCGCCTAATTGAGCCTGTTGAGTCCCATGGAGACTTGATGACGTGTTTGGGAGCTCAAAATCTCTAGCTTTTGGGCTGTACGTACCCTGGTTTTATGTAGCAATATTTTTTCCGCTGACCTTTTCATTTCAATGTCTGCGCAATCAATCAAAAGCGTTAATATTTATTGATAAAAACATTAAAATAATAACTCACGATTATACGAATAGAATACTACGTGCTGTTGTGAACTGAGTATTTTGGGAAACCGCCGTTATGGGCTTATTACACAAAAATTGGTTTTATCTACTTTATGTGCAACGATTAAATGATATTTAAAAACGAAACTTGCTCCATCAATCCATCAAAAATGGTTCAATGAATAATTATTATTAGACTGAAGTTTGGCCCATCAAACAATTGAAACACATGTGAAATGAAATAATTCTTTATTAGGCGGAGTTAAGTCTATACAGTCTTCTCTTCCACTCATTCTTAGATGTCTTCCTTAAATGCCAACCTCAAATGTCTCATGCATCAGAATATAGAAAATCATATAATTTATTTAAAACAATATTTTTTATAATTATAGATTGAATATTATGATTTTTTTGATAAATATAGAAAACACTCACGACTCTCCCATTCTAATAATTATTATGATTCTTCTATTTAATAATAGTAATGATTTTTATTCCAATAATAATTATGACTATTTATTCTAATGATTATGATTTCTTTTCGGAGATGGAGCTCACATTACATAGCTGTCTCATTACATACCTGTGCGTAGGTAATGATTTGGATGATAGTGATTGATGAGTTGAACAATTTTAGGTGGGCTCTGAACCACCGGGAAGTGATTTTACAGCATAGAACAGAGTACTTTTTGCTGGCTAATCTAATCGGTCACCCTTACAAAGAGAGCCCAGGTGCTCGAGACTTATCTTCATCTGACTGAACAGATACCTGCTACGGTTCACGGCTATCACTTCCCAGTGACTATAATTATTCTAATTTTAATCTAAATTTTATTATAAATGCGATAAAGAAAAACATGTAAAAAAATTTTCCGTTTTCAAAAATTTGTGTTTTTTTCTCAGAAAAACTGTCTTAAACTATAATAAATTCACAAATCAAATACACCCAAACATTTAGTGACTTTCTTTATATTGGCGAAGGTGATATTGTGGAAGATATCCATAATGAAGAATAATAATCTCAATCAAACCATTATCAATCAGTGTGCTTGAGATTGATAATGGTGTAACAACCGAAACTAGTATTCCACTGTTTCAATAAATGTGGCTGTGGCAACTTCAAGTCTTATTATCCATTAATTTTGGTTACCCTTGAAATTTGAAGTGAAATAAGAGTGTAAGTGACTTACAATGCTCTATTTTGAGAAATTCTTCCTGTTACAAATGAATTGATGATGTAAAAACGTAAACATACGATAACATGATTGTATGAAACAGTTACATTCCGAAAGAAATACATGACACATGTAAATTCGAATATCAATCAGGCCAATCGAACAACAAACCTGGCACGGTCTGATTCCAAGCAGGCGTTCAGAGCGATTCCTATTCCACTCGATCTTGCAATAACTTTTCCTTTTTCCTTCCTTCTTCCCCTCTCTCTTCTTCTTCTTTTACTTTTTCTCCTTCCTCTGGCACTTGCCTGTCCCCAACCTTCCACTGCTTTCTCGAATCATTTGACAAGCCCATAAATCTTGCTCTTATCAACGCAAGACTTTTCAGCATAGTTTACGCTCCGGATTCCCCTTCACAAGTATTCGATTTATCGGCATCTATAAGAGTCAATATCGAAGAACCAGCGTGGTTTTCGGTTGCAAGCATCTTTTACCTGATAGACGAAAAAATGAATTTCTGAAATTTTCGTCATTTCTTGTTATTGCAATTGATTTCTACAGATGAAGTTCATATATTTTGCCGGACCAATCAGTGGATTTTATGTGAGCAGACTACCACACCTTAGCCCATTGCTACAATCCTACCGCACCATACCAACCTGCCGACCATATTCGCTTTTTCTCTACTTCTTTACAATTTGATGCAGACACATTATTAATTCACAAGTTAGTTTGACTTGTGAGATACGAGCCGATATGGCCAAGTTGAAAATGAATGCTGCTGTACAGAAAGGTCTCCATGGTCTAGTGGTTAAGGGCGCTCAACCGGCAATTGAGAGGTCCGTGGTTCGATTCCCGGTGGTGACTGATATTTTTGTACAGTAGCATTCATCGATTCCCATCAGCTGTTCAATGCTGTTGTCAATATCCGCCATTGCGGAAGTCTTCAGTATAAAGTAATAGCAATTAAAGGAATTCGAAATTAATAAATTCACATTATTAATGTTTTGGTAATAATTATACTCTTTAAATAAATGCAAACTATTGTTTGTTTTACATATACTCAAAACTTACTAATAAAAACATATAAACATACACTACATACGTACTCATACATACATGAATACATGCTCAACGAGTCTGCAACAATGTCCTCTATAAATATTAACATTTCAAGTTCAAAAACTGTTTATTCCCAAAATATTTGTAAAATCCCCTAATTTAAGTAGAAGCATTAATGAAATTTCAGTATAAAATCGTATTTCAATACAATGTATTGAATACAAATTCAGTTCAGATCAGATGCTCGGTGAGTTCGGTTCGTAATGAGATAAGCTCCGACGTTATCGCTTGCCGGCTCCATTCTGTCAAGGCATTAATAGATGGATGATTGTTTTAGCACAGTTTATTAATATAAATTAAAGCATTTCACTGCGTAAACAAACTCTTTCAAGTTGGTCTTTGATTATAAATAATTATTACGGTAAACCAGTTATACCTAATTAGCTAGAGGTTCAAGCATTCACTCGTTTTTTTTTACTGTGAAAGTTTCTGGCTGTTTTCGCAAGGTTACCAGTTGGCTGATTAACCTCTTCGTGATGGATCTATGTAAAGTGTGCAACGTGGAATTATCCTCTAGTAAGATCGCCTGTATGGTATGTAAAAACTCTTTCCATCCTACATGTACACGAATTAAAACAGATAAAAACTTTCGAAAGTTGGGTGCACGTAAAGGTTTGTGGAAATGTGATACTTGTGTGATTAACTGCAGCCCAGAGTCATCATTAGAAACTGATATTCCTGATCTTTTAAGTTTTGAAGTATTTGAAGAAAGAATTCAATCTCTCAAGGAAGATATGCTGAACTCACTAAAGGAGGTCTTGGATACTAAATTTGAGGTTTTTAGTTCGCAGTTGGGCGGATTACTGACTACGGTTGGTGATATAGGTAAAGACTTGATTAAATTGAAGACTGAGAATGATGAACTCAAGGGTAACTATAAAAACCTTGCATCTGAAAATATTCAACTTAGAATAGACCTAAACGAATTACAACAGTATACCAGAAAAGACAGTCTTGAAATTATCGGTTTCCCTGAATCTAAAAACGAAGATATTTATACGATTCTAAAAGACATTGCTGGGGGCTTGGACTTGCCTTTCGATCGCAGTGAGATATCTATTGCACACAGGGTCCCAAGTAGGAAACAATCTACAAATCCAATAATATGCAAATTTATATCCAGACAAACTAAACTCAACTGGCTCATAGCGGCGAAGAAAAAGCAAACATTGCGGTCATCGGCACTGCGAGCGAGTCTTCCAGATGTTAGTATTTATATAAATGAACACTTAACAACTTTAAATAAATCAATATTGGGTGCAGCGAGAATACTAAAGAGGGATAACAAAATTGCTTTTGTCTGGATAAAAGAGGGCAAGGTGTTGATTAGGAAGACAGTGGACTCGCCAGTATTGAGAATAGTACACATGGATCAATTAAACATTTTTTAATCAGACTAAATTACTATCTACTGAAGAATGTATATGAAAATTTTTCTTTTTGTTTTCTCGCTCTGTAAATGGAACGATTTCATAGTATAAATGTAGAGCTATATGAATGTGCACAGAGGTGCGAAGGTACTAATTTAAAGGCCTACTCATTGGAATGGTTTTGTGAAATACGTATTTTTTTTTTTTAACATCCTTAGTAAAAATAGTATTAGTAAAGTTTTTATTTGTATTATTGCTCTATCTTAAAGTTTTTATGTATTTGGCTGGCATAAATGAAAATTAGTGATTCTTAGATAGGTACGGTATTTAAAATTAATTTAAAAAAAGTAATTAATTTTTTCTTACATTTTGCATTAATGTGATTATGGGTGTTGAATCACCGTTCCTTTGAATGGCCAATATCCTTTTTTTTGATGAATTTATTTCTTGGATTATACAATGTATATGCACAATATAGTTCTTTTATTATTTATTTAAATAATGAATTATTTGAATTATTACGTTCGTGTGAAATTTTGTTTCTATGAGTATATGCGTTTGCATTCGACTCGCTCCCATTGCTTTGTGTGAAATGTTTTTCTGTGCCACTGTTGAACAATTAATCCATTTTATATACCAAAATTATTGAATGGAGCTGTTAAGTGGAACTTTGAATTTGTTTTTTTTGTCGTAATATTAGTTCTACTACCATTTTTTTTTTTTTTTTTTGTAATTAGTTCACTTTTTTCTTTTAATGCTAAATTTTCAGGATTTTGAGGGCTCAATTGGCTACTACAATACAGTTGAAGTGGATGATTTTTTTAGCTTTGAGCCTCAGCTACACATGAATGATAAAAATGATATTATTTTCAATATACTTCAGTTGAATATAAGAAGTTTAAATAAAAATTTCGACGAATTGACACACTATGTAAGTAATAGCAAAATTAAATATCAAATAATTTGCTTGACTGAAACATGGATAACAGATGATTCACAATTAAATTTTACCTTGCCGGGATATAATGTTATACAAAAGAAGGGCCTCTACTCCAAATGCGATGGGTTACATTTATTGATTGATGAAAGTATTCAATCGGGTATTTTGGATATAACAATTGACGAAGCAAACTCTATAGCTATTTCGTTTGAAGTTGATAATAAAAAATACAAATTAATATCCATATATCGTTCACCGAATCGTAATATAAGCATTTTTACTAATAGTCTGGAGTTGTGTCTAAATAACTTGGAAAAGGACACAAACGTCATTATTGTAGGAGATATGAATTTGAACATTCTAGAGAACAGCAGATTTGCAAATGAATATTTGAGTACCCTTCATCTAAATGGCTATATATCTTATATAAATAAACCTACTAGGGTCTCTACTCGAAGCAGTTCTTGCATTGATCATATTTTCCTCAAAAATTATTCCTTGGCGGATGAAACTATTTTGGGAGTAATTACAAGAGCTAGTATAACCGATCATTATATAACATCTCTACACATAGGCAAAACCAAGACAGAGTCTCCACCACATAAAGAACAAGACAAATTTACACGGATTGACTATGAGGGTTTGAAATCTGATCTTGAAGATACGAACTGGAACACACTATACAATGCTTCAAATGATAATATAGACATTATTGTTGATATATTTATTAATAGAATAACTGACCTCGTCGAAAAAAGAACTCAAATTATCAAATTAAGTAAAAACAAAAGACCGCTCAAAAAATGGATAACTCGAAGTATGGTGAGTTCAATGAGAGAAAGAGATAAAATTCACAGGAAATTAGTTAAAGAACCCTACAACATACCACTAATGAATCACTACAAGAATTACAGAAATATCTTGAATAATACGATAAGGAAAGCCAAAATAGATTATTTCAATAGCAAATTTGAGGAGCATAAGCATAATATTAAAAAAACATGGGAAAGTATCACCGAATTATTAGAAATTAAGAGAAATAGGACATCCCCTAAATTGCAGCCAAACATTCTGAACAAATATTTCGCCAAAGTGGGAGAAACTTATGCTAAGAAAATTGTTCCAGACGTCAATAACATTTCTATTCCCAGATCCCTATCAGATTCTTGTAACAGTATTTTTTTAAAACCCACAAATATAGAAGAAATAAGAACACTGATTAATAATTTAAAAAATACATCTTCACCAGGAATTGATAATTTTACAGGATCTTTTCTAAAAGTAATAGCACCCTACATAGCCAGACCCTTAGAACATATCATAAATAAATGTTTAAGTGATGGTTATTTTCCAAAAAAGTTTAAAATTGCCAGAATAGTTCCATTGCCAAAGTCAGGTGATTTGAGCCTGCCTGAGAATTATAGACCTATTAGCTTGTTGAGTAACATTACAAAAATAATTGAAAAAGTAATAAAAATCAGAATTATGGAATTTTTTGTAAAACATAAAATTATAGATGAAAATCAATATGGTTTTCAGACAAATAAATCAACAAAGGATGCAGTAATACGTCCAAATAAAATTATTTATCAAAATTTCAATAATAAGAAAAAAACTATAGCGGTCTTCATGGATTTGTCAAAGGCGTTTGACACTGTTCCCCATAATATTTTATTAAGCAAACTTAAATCATGTGGAATAAGAGGAATAGCTAATAAATTATTTGAAAGTTACTTATCTGATAGAGTTCAATGTCTTACATTGGCAAATAAAACTGATACATGTCATTCAACACATTTCGGACTGCCACAAGGAACTGTTTTGTCCCCCATACTGTTCTTGATATATGTAAATGATTTGCTTAAATTAAATACTAAAAACTGTACCACAATTTCATTTGCAGACGACACAACATTCATATTTACTGGGAATAGTTGGGGTGAGACTTTCAATAGTGCAAATAGTAGTGTAGAGGTAATTCGGGATTGGCTTCTGGATCATATACTGACTCTAAATATTATAAAAACGAAATTCATAACCTTTTCACCAAATAAGCATGGACAACCCCCAAGTGATATGGAACTTAGAATACAAAAAAAAACAATAGATGTGCTGATGCTAATACACAAGAATTTGAAAAATTGGAAAGAGTTGAAAAATTCAAGTATCTGGGTATAGTTGTTGATCAACACTTGAAATGGAACTATCATATTGACCACCTTTGTTCAAAATTAAAGTATTTGGTTGGCATATTCTACAGAATTAATAAAATTAAAAATACTGAAATTATTCGTAAAATATATTTTGCATATGCTCACTCACTTTTTCAATATATCATTGAAGTGTGGGGTGCAACTTATAACACACATTTAAAAAAACTATTTAATTTACAAAAATACATAATAAGGGCCGCCCTAGGGATACCCAGACTATACCCTAGCAGGTTAATCTTCAACGAATTAAGAGTATTTACGATTAGACAAACTTATGTTAGAAATGTAATACTTTTTATCAACAAAAATAAGCAATTATTCACTATTCATAAAACACCATATAACATACGTCAATCAACTACAAACATTTACAATACTGACAGGATAAACCTAACCATAAACCGACATCAACTATTTTACTACAGTAATGTTTTAATTAATAAAATTCCAGTTACATTTGTAAACAACGCAATTAACAGTAACATATTGAAACAAATAGACACTTGGATTCATGATAACATTTACTTCGACTTAACAACATAGTTTTTTCATGCTCGGCGTATTTTGTGGCTTTTGACCTCTCTATGGATCTGCATCTGTTTGGATTTTCACATTCCCTTGGTATAGCATAACTTATTTTTATTTTTTATAACGTTAAAATTTTCTTTTTTTCATAAAACTTTTCCTCTATTTTTTGCTGAATTGCTTATAATTATTGTAGATAAATAGTACTGAGAGAACTTGCGGCTAGCACACAAGTTCAACTTACGCTAGTCGCGCATCCAAATATTATTATAAATAAATATTGTTTTATCTATGATAAATTTATTTCACTGTACTTACACAATATGTTAATCTTTAAAATATTATATTAACATACAGTTCTTATTTATTGTTGAAGTGCTTGTGATTATTATTATTATTTGCATTGTATTTTTATGGTATGCAATAAAATTTGATTTGATTTGATTTGAATGATTTTTCCAGTATGAAATGCTCATAGGTCTATGTGGTGAAGGTACGAGATTCCCGAAGTTAAAACATTTTTTGGTTTTAGCATCATCATTGGAATCCTTTTAAGGCCTGTGTTGAAAATTAGACAAATCAGCTGTATTTATCTAAATCATAACCTTGAAAATATTAAAAAATTACTTCAGTCATATTAGATTGTCATAAATCTAAACCTACCTAAAAAGGAAATCTACCTTTTCTTAAGTACCTTACGATTCAGAGATTATCTGGCTTTGGTTTAGAGAAAAAAACTCTAGAAAGAGAAGATTTTGTTTTGGAAAGTAGTGAGTAGATTTGATATTGATCTTATGGATTTCAGAATAAGATGAGGTACAATAATAAATAAATAAATACATCAGGAATTGTACTTCAAAGTGAAATTTCTAGTTCAACTTGAACCTACATTTGGATTTTTAATTGAAAATTTGTAAAGAAAGCAGTAGTGGGCTGCGCCTGTTGTATCTTTACTGGATTGTGTTTTGTAATAAAAAGATAAATAAATGAATAAATAAATAATTAAATGAATAAATAAATAAATAAATAAATAAATGAATAAATAAATAAATAAATAAATAAATAAATAAATAAATAAATAAATAAATAAAAATACTTATTTGTCACTGACTCCACTCCATTTTAACATACCCACATGGATTTTTACTCACTTGAAAGTGATCTAGAACAAGGTGTTTTTATAAAAGTAGTTTCCAAAATGCTCTAGTTCTTGATATTCTATAGGTAGAATTTCTCCACCTGCTACTCCAACAATATGACCATCAAGATGCTGCACATGTTTGAAACATTATCATTCCAGTTTCCGGTTTGAAATCACGTAGAAAATTCGAGAAAGAATCTTCCCGGGTGAATTATTACTTGTACGCTACCAAATGACAACTTTTCCTGTGACTGTCTGTTATAATTGAATCATATAAATCTCATGATATTCTCTTCTAACGGATCCATTTGAAATCGCATTAATTTCCGGAAAGATCCCTCCCAAAATCCCCTCAAAATATTACCTAGAAATTAAAAGGGATCACTCGATTTCAGATCGTGGGGGGAATTTTATTCGGCATTTTATTATTCATGGTCTAATCCACTGCTGCAGATTTCCTATAATCTCTTTCCATGCTGCTTCTTTGAACGATAAATTATTGAACGCCTATTTTTCATGAAAGGATGCTTGTAACTCTTATCTTTCCGACCTATATCTGTCGAATCTATGATTTGTTTGGGTCAGGAAATAACATTGTCTTCGGAGTCTTTATCAACCAGTTTTGGCAGCTTCAGCTCAAAACCAATTCTTTTCTTGGATTCCTTGTTCCATAACGATCTGCGTTGTTAATATTAACTTTTTGATTTAAATTTAACGACTTGCAGTCAGTTTTAGATTATGAATATATTAAAAATGTACTCACACGTGGCCGAATGTTTTCGTGGCCTTGAAGATGAGTTTCAACAACTCGAAAACGTTCGGCCACGTGTGAGTACATTTTTAATATTGATTTGTTATGTTCATATTATGCTGTTTATTGAATGGTTTTGTGTTATTTTTCTTGTGTTCCAATTCTTTTCTTATTTATCCTAGTCGGATGACGTCCACTTAAGTTTTGCGGCTTTTGCGTGGGTAATGAGGTGAATGAAGACTGTCAACTGCTATTAATTGTTGATTATTATTATCATTCCTAATTGTTATTGTACTAATATTATTGATAAACAAGTAAAAATTTAAAAAATGTGTTTTAAAAATATGTCTAAAAAGTAAACAAGTCATGGAGCTTAGTGTCACAGTTGCAAAAAAGAACAAAAAAACAATAAATGATGTTAACAACAGGTACTTGATGTATGTTACTGTTGCGACATCAGTTACAACCCATATTCACTCACAAACATCTCAATCAATCAGTCTTTAAAAATAAAGTACTAGTTAAAAAAGGGACGAATAGTGATTTTTTCAACAAACCCGAAACAATTTTCTAACAAAATTGTCAACAATATTGATGTCATTATTTTTTCCACAGATAATTTGTAACAATTTATTGTTAAAAATATTGTAATGAATGCTAGCAATTAACAATCTTGAACAAAATTAGTTAAAGATTGTAGTTAATTGCCAATTAAAAACAAATAAAAAAAGGGAGGAATAGTGATTTTTTTAACAAACCCGAAACAATTTTCTAACATAATTGTCAACAATATTGATGTCATTATTTTTTCCGCAGATAATTTGTAACAATTTATTGTTAAAAATATTGTAATGAATGCTAGCAATTAACAATCTTGAACAAAATTAGTTAAAGATTGTAGTTAATTGCCAATTAAAAACAAATAAAAAA
Source organism: Conomelus anceps (assembly GCA_948455865.1). Taxonomy (NCBI): domain Eukaryota; kingdom Metazoa; phylum Arthropoda; class Insecta; order Hemiptera; family Delphacidae; genus Conomelus; species Conomelus anceps. Next base: position 60,144,447 of record OX418219.1, on the reverse strand, counting down.
AGGGAGGAATAGTGATTTTTTTAACAAACCCGAAACAATTTTCTAACATAATTGTCAACAATATTGATGTCATTATTTTTTCCACAGATAATTTGTAACAATTTATTGTTAAAAATATTGTAATGAATGCTAGCAATTAACAATCTTGAACAAAATTAGTTAAAGATTGTAGTTAATTGCCAATTAAAAACAAATAAAAAAAGGGACGAATAGTGATTTTTTTAACAAACCCGAAACAATTTTCTAACATAATTGTCAACAATATTGATGTCATTATTTTTTCCGCAGATAATTTGTAACAATTTATTGTTAAAAATATTGTAATGAATGCTAGCAATTAACAATCTTGAACAAAATTAGTTAAAGATTGTAGTTAATTGCCATTAATTATTGATTAATATCGTTATTCACAATTTTTATTACATAGATTATTATTTTGATATTTATTATATTTTTAGATGAGCTATTTATTCAATAATTATTGATTTAGTAATCGCTGAGAATGCGTCAACAACCAGTAATTTTAAAAGCCTCAAAATAAAAAATTTTATTTAAATTAAACAAAGGTGTTGGACAATCAGTTTCACGCTTTTATTATATTACAGCATTGGACGATTGGACCGGCTCACATCTTTGTTTCATTTTATTACGGAGTTACACTACATCAATCAAAAATCGACTGATAATTTTATTGGTATAAAATAAGTAAAAGTAGATGGCTTTTATTGGTGGGAAGACCCCTACGGGTAGTCCCACCTCCCTGCTTGAGCTACTTTATCAGAAACATAGTAGACCTACAATTTTAGGTGGGTTCCGAACCACCGGGAAGTGATTTTACAGCAGAGAACAGTCTTTTTTGCTGGCCAATCCAATCGGTCATCCTCACTGAGAAGGCCTAGGAGAACGTTGCTTATCTAATCTGATTGAACAGATACCTGCTACGTCTCATGACTATCACTTACTACATTTGTATAGAGTGATTTAACGACAAGCCAATGTATTGTTATAGGTTAGTCTTTCACAAACGCAGTGACTATTACCCACGGAATTCTACAATATCAATCAAAAATAATTTCAATTTTGACTAATCATTATTTTGATATCAAGTGACTCAATAAGAAGTGAATCAATGTACTTTTGTAGGCCAGTTCTTCAAAACTGTATTAGCAACTGCTACGTCTTTTAAAACGATCTCACATATTGATTCGAACGCTCATGATTAGAGACTTCTCACATTTATTCAAATCGAATATCGAAGGCTATCGACACGATCTTGAGTTTTCAAAAATAATTTTATTCAACAATTATTATTACAGAGGTCGCGCCTGGTGTAAGCTCATATAAGCCAGTATTTACGACTGCAAGAAAATGCAAAAATGAGTGCCTAATACATATTTCTGGGCACGCAAAGGTGTTTGACGTCATCAGGGAATACCGTTCATTTTTTAATCCGAATTCGGAACAAAACTTCACTTCTCGGGACGTTTTTACTGAACACTGTATTCAAAGAACGCCGAGCGAGGAATTTAAACGGCCTTTTCCCCACTTATAAAACCCCCTGGACCTCCTCTTCACTGTTTATCCCATATAAGGGAGCTTAAGGTCCTATTCGGTATACATGTGGTCCACGATAGCCTTGCTCAGGATTAGCTTTTTAATATTTATGTTCAGTAAGTATTTGAAAAAGCCACCTTCCCTCTGCCAAGCTATTTCATTCTCACCCCTTCCCCTCAATTGTGCTTATTTTTTATCCCTCCAATTATTCTATAGAAAATCAGAATAATTATGCGGGCATATATCAAGCTGGAATCTGAATAAATATTTTTCATGGCTCCGCTTCGTGCCATTCACCTTTCCACAGTTGAAAGTCTGATTTCACGGCATCCTGGTAATATAATCGCTGTGTATTGAGCATTTTAAAGAGCATGACGTAGTTGAAGCCTTGATTGTGGTGAGGAGGTGAAAATCCAATAAATAATAAAGACAAGTCTAGATAATCTAGATAGTTCGGCTGAAATTGAATTGTTTTCCCACTTGAATTAATGAGTTTTCAATATCACCCCGTTTACCCCTCGCAAGACAATGAATATTCAATAAATAATAAAGATAAGTTGATTCAAATAATAAGATAGTTTGGCTGAAATTGAAATGATGTTTAACTCAAATGAATGAGTTTCAATTTTATTAATTATTTTTGTCAGTTACAAATTCTTCATTGATGTTATATGGTATTTTCCTTTCAGGTTTAGTTGGCTTTATTTAAGCAAATTTATAATGTATATTGATGGTTACAGTTTAGTGTTATGGAGGTTAGCAACTCTAAGATCAAATAGTGACGTACAAAGATTTTGAAAAGTAAACTTCATGTGTTAAATAACGGTTGAAATAGACAAGATGATTAAAAAAATAATAGATATTTTAACAGATTTCACCACAAAAATTGTTGATGCAATAGGTTATAAAGAAGATGATATGGATATTGATAGAGAATACAATATTGGATAAAAATTGGATTTCATGTATTGTGATAGATCTTCATTTCGAGTTCTTGTTTGATTTCAAAAATGTCCCCTGTCGCAGCTATTATGCTCAATAAATCTTTCTTATCTGTTCATTGGTATAATATTGTGGTTTTAACAAAATTGATAACTATAAAAAGTGTGAAGATAAAAAAAATCAATTCATACTTACTAAATGGATCATATGCATCCAATTTCAATTTTCAAAAGATTAGTTGCTCCACCATTATCATCAATGTCTTTATCAGTTGAGAAAATTTGATGAAATTAATGGAAAATTCCTTTGACAGAGGTTGCGTTGGAGAACGATTGTGATAAATGATGAGTAGATAACATCTACTAGAGCTTTACTATTTTATAATAATTTATTAGCGTTACAAAAATTGAAAAAAATACAAAATTATTATTTTATATCAGGAAAGGAGAGTGATCGATTAAGTGATATGGGATGCCTCAAGGAAAGGCTTGATGAAAATCTTTGGAATTCGAGATCTTGAGATGAATGTTCACTACACATGCTCCAGTGTCTTTCATGCTCAAATTGAGCTTCTGATTTGCTGACACAACTTCTTTTTTGACCAATATTTATCTCTCTTTTTGAACACAGATCTGTTGATTCAGAAACACAAAACCTTGAGATTTGATTTGGGTGTGATTCCATGATATCAGGTGAAGTTGATGAGTTTTCAAGGTTGGATGCAATCTCACTAACAGAAGTTGACCTTGAGAACAAGGTCAATGTTTGTGGAGTGGGGTAGGCATCCAAAATTATAGAGTTTTCAAGGTTGGAGTTTGTAGTTGTTGATTCTGTCAATGGAGTCAAAGTCTGAATGGCAGAATAAGATTCCATAACTGAAGTTGAGTTTTCAAGGTCACTCACTGTTGTTGACCTTGACTCTCCAGTCAAGGTCATGGGGGAACTGACTGAAGCTGATAATGTAGACATCCTATAGCTGGGTATGGTAGGATACAGTTGCATAATTGCAGTAGAATTTTCGAGGTCACCCACTGTAGTCGACCTTGATGCCATATTCAAGGTCAAGGGGGAACTGGCTACAGCTGGTGATGTAGACATCTCATAGCTAGGTATGTTGGAATAACGTTCCATAATTGTGGTAGAGTTTTCAAGGTCACTCATTGTGGTTGACCTTGAAATCATATTCAAGGTCAAGGGTGAACTGGTTACAGCTGATGATGTAGACATCTCATAGCTGGGTATATTCTGCATACCATTGTATGTGATTGGTAGATGAGAGTTTTCTACTGGAGCACTATAGGGAAGGTTCATGTAGATGGGATTAATTCGTGGATCATTCTCCAAAGGTATACGTAGTACCACTCCATCGCCGCCGCCATTTTGAGGTCTGCAGTGTTGCCATCCATATCTGATCGCCTCATCATAGCTCGGTGGATACTCAGGAGGACGAACAAATGGCTGAGATGCACTAATTGTTGTTACCTGTAAAGAAAACAACATATTTTTAATATTATGTTGTGAAAATCTATACTATTATAAAAATGAGATGGTGTCTGTCTGTCTGAACATCCATCACGCCTAGAATACTTGACTGATAAAGCTGAAATTTTGCATAAAGATTGTCTGTATACCAAGGAAGGACATAGGCCTATTTAAATATTTCAATAGTTCTTATAAATAATAAATAATTGGTAAAATTACAGACCTAACCTATCAAACTTGACATCCATTGATTGTCCGAACAATAATGCTCCTATTTGAAAGCCATGTGAAGTTGAACATGCTAAAAAATTATTAATGACGGAGAACGGTTGGTCTATTGGCTAGCGTGCCTGCTTTTCACCCAGAATTCGTTGGTTCGAATCCGACCGGGGTGAAATTTTTCTGACAACTTTCAGCATTGATTAATATTGTATTCACATTCACACGCTTCAAAACGTAAGAATTCGCGAGTTCGAATCCAAGACGGATTAAATTTTTTTTGACAAGACTTTCAGCATTGGTTAATATTGATTATTATCCACAAGCTTTGAAAATTAGTATTTTGCAGATTTCTTTTAATTTCCATCAATAAATCAGTTTCCGGTACCTTAATTTTTAAGGTACTATTGGAAGCTCTATTTTGCAAATTATTTAATTTTCACTTCATGTCGGGCTATTTCTATTATTTCCAAGTTTCAAAATAGTGTAGTTAATAGGAAAGTAAATATTCTATTTTCCACCTCAAAAAAAAAAAAAAAAAAAAAACTATATTGTTTAATGTTTAATTTTATTTTAGTAATTCAATGTAATTGTAATGTAATGTAATTTAATGTTTCATGATATAAAACCTTCTACACCGACTTTTTTCCCCAGTGCGAAGCACGGGTATAGCAGCTAGTCTATAATAAAATTGAACAAATATTTCGGTTTTGAAGACCACGTTTTGAAAAAATACCTTGTAAAAAAATGTGGAATTGAAAAACCATTATTTTTTGTTTGGTTTCTTTGACCACAAAAGAATATGAGGTCAATCTTTGTCTAAGAAGAGTTATCATGGAACTAAAAATAATGAAACTATAAGGAGCATGACCCTATGACATATGGTTAAGCATGGAACTTTTCACAATGATGAAATAAAAATGAATATAATTATACTGCTTCTGTATCAGATTCTATTTATTACCTGCTGGCAAACTGATTAAATCATACATGACACATAGAATACAATATGTTAGTTTGTGCAATGAGGGATATGCAGCAAATTCGGAAAGATTAAGTGTGAGCAGAGGTGTCCCCCAGGGTTCAATACTGGGTCCCCTACTATTCGTGCTCTACATTAATGACCTGCATCTTTCAGTTCCCAGAAACGTCGATATAACATTGTATGCTGACGATACTTCTTTGTTGTTTCACAGTGACAGTATGATCGACCTTGAGCTGAAATCAAACTTGCTCACTAATCAAGTTGTACAGTTTTACAATGAGTGTGCCCTTTCAGTAAATTCAAATAAGAGCCTGGCCATTCAATTTGATTTAAAAAAGAGTCATTTGTTTATGCCAGTAATATCTATAGATGACAGCATTGTGGAGAATGCTAATATAGTGAATTTGTTAGGTTTAACTGTTGATGACAAACTATCATGGAATGAGCATGTGGATAGAGTGGCTAACAAAGTTAGTAAAGGTATGTTTGTCTTGAGATATATTGTTAGATTCGTGCCACAAAACATTGCAAGAACTGTATATTTTTCTCTCATCTACACTCATCTTGTCTACTGTGTTGAGCTTTGGGGAAGTACATCTATTGGAAATACCCAAAAAATATTTATTTTACAGAAACGCGCAGTACGATATTTAGCAAAACTGGACTTTAATCACCCTTGTAGAAACACATTCAAGAATCTTCAACTTTTAACATTCCCATGTATTTATATTTACAAAGTCATTCTTTTCATTGCTAATAATATCAACACTTTCAAAACAAATTCACAAGTACATACATATAATACAAGAGGTAGGGGCAACCCATTCATTGAGCATCACAGGTTGAAGTTTTCTGATAAAAATCCAAGTTCCTATGGTAGAAAGCTTCTTAATAAATTACCTAGATCTTTATCCATTTCATCTAGGACATTTAAGAAGGATTTGTATGCGTTCCTTGTAGGGAAGGCCTACTACAGTGTGGAAGAGTTCCTAAATGATAGGACAAATAATTGCTAATGTGACAGAGTAGTTATTTTATCTTCAATGTGATATTTCATGTTTTATGACATGTTTTATGTTGTTAATTTGACTGAATTGATTTTATGTTTTTGTTTTTATGTTTTTACCTAATGCGGTATTCTTTCACTTTGTTGCAGACTGTGTTAAATTTGACCTAATATTATATTTATTAGTGATTGTACATTATAATTCACTTTATACTTATTGACTTGGCCGATTCGTGTATTGTTTTTATGGCTCAATAAATTGATTTGATTTGATTTGATAAATTTCGAGGTTAGTAGCAATAAACTTTGTTTTTACTGTGAATTCAATTCACAAATAGAATATTTTTTTTGATAAGGAATTTTTCTTTTGTATTTCGCATATTTCACAATGCAATTTCATGAATAATCTCAAAATAAATTTAATTTTTGAAAAAAAATTATAACACTAATTCCAGGGAGTAAATACTTGGTACTGGGAGAAAGGCACACTTTTCCTAATATCGCCTATTCATGTGAGTCACCACTCTGATGAATGTTTCATTTTTGTTATCTATGTTGCTACTGCATATTCTCATTCAATTCACAAAATAATATGACATGCACTGAGTGATTTACTGGCTACGACCCCGTTAGGTCAGGCTAGGTTAGGAATCTACTGTTCAATGACAATTTTTAAGAAATGAGGGGTTATAGTGAAAATACCCAAGCTTTTTTTTTAAATACCGCACTCTTATTAAAATAGTCACCTAAACTAAACTACTTTTTAACTTTTTAGGTGAATTCAACCACTTGCAGACCATATAAATTGAAAATGAGTAATATTTTACTCTGTCTCTAGGCCTATTACTTATTCTCAATTCAAATTGACTGCAAGTCATTGAATTCCCTAAAATGTTAAAATTAACAACGCAGTTCGTCTTGCAACAAGAAATCCAGAAATTATTTTTTTTCATTTTCTTAAAAAAATTATTTATTACCGTAATGCTTGAGTTGACTAATGATGAATCCAGCTCTCTTCTCACTGTTTAACTCATGAATGCATTCCAGATATAAATTCCTCAAGACAAATTAACAAAGGAACTTTGTTTGGAAATCCATTACATTCTTGAGTGCAGAAATATTGGAAAAATTATATTTTGTTGTAACATTTTAAGAAAATCGAGCTCACCTCAATCAATTGGCCAGTTTCCCTTCGAGTATCAATCAATTGACCAACCACATAGCCGGATAGACTTACGCAACAGCCAAAGATGAGAATGAAATTTGACACCATGAGGAATATAGCAAAATACGAATTGGTTATGTAAGAAAGCAGCAGCCAGAATATGAGGAGGAAACAGGACATGAAAACGACAGGTTTGCAGTCCTGTAGAAACAAAACATTGATAATATACAATATAGCACAAATATAATACAATATTAATTATAGTACAATAATATATTACAATATAAATTATAGTTCAATATAAATATAGTAAGACAAACATAGTAAATCAATAAGACAAAGTACAATATCTTATGGTAGAATAATCTACTAATTCTAGTAATATACTCAATATCCTCTACTTTATACTCTTTATAAATCTACTTATATGTCTTTAGTTTTTGAGGGTTTTTTATTCTCGTTAGTTCGTCTCGACTGCAAATAGATTCTTTCTCAATAAACACATCGAACTCTAAGGAATAACAAGACAAAATAGAACATTCAGAGTGACTTACACTCCTATTTCACTTCAAATTTCAGGGTCACCAAAATTAATTAATAATAATACTTGAAGTTGTCACAACCACATTTATTAAAAACAGTGAGATACTAATATTTCGGTTGTTACATTATCAATCTGAATTAAACTAAAACTAAACTACAGAATAGCTTAATATATACCAAATACGGAGTGATACTATTAGCTATGGGAGAAAGTGTCTCGAATAGGCTGTCTTTCATTGAAGGCCTGTGATTGGCTGAAGGCTAAAACAAGACCCGCCCACTGGTGGGAGGAGCAAGAAGCAAAAATAAGTGTCAAAATCAAAAGCCAAAAACCGGGAACACATAGAAAGCAACGAACAAGAGCAATACACAAGTAGGCAAGAATTAAATCAATTTAAAATTAACAAATTAAAGCTCACTGAAATGCAGTCAACGTCAAACGAGAGGAGCACAAAAGTACCGTTATTAAAATGTAGGCTAGAATTATGATGAAACCAAGTTAGTGGTATTGAATTGGTTGAAATGAATTTCAACCAATTCAATACAATCAACTTGGTTTCATCATAACTTCAACCAATTCAATACAATAACCTGATTAAATCATAAATCTGGCCTACATTTTAATAATGGTACTTTCGTGTTCTCTCAGTTGACGTTGACTGCATTTCAGTGAACTTCAATTTGTTAATTTCAAATTTATATAATTCTAGCCTACTTGTGTATTGCTCTTGTTCGTTGCTTTCTATGTGTTCCCGGTTTTTGGTTTTTGATTTTGACACTTATTTTTGCTTCTTGCTTCTCCAACCAGTCTTGTTTTGGCCTTCAGTCAATCACAGACCTTCAATGAAGGTCAGCTTGTTCGAGGCACTTTCTTTCTTAGCTTATAGTATAATTCCGTATTATTTAGAATATATTAAGCTACTATGTACTTTAATTTAACTTTGATTGAGATTGATAATTGTGTATCAACCAAAACAAGTATCTCACTGTTTTCAATAAATGTAGTTGTGACAACTTCAAGTATTATTATTCATTATGGATATCTTTCACAATATCACCTTCATCACTGTAAAGATACATATCAAACTCTATTTAAGTTAAATTCTGGAATCCATGGCTGATGAAAAAGGTATTCCAAATTATTAAGTAATAACATTATGGTTTAGAAATTAATTTTTAATTTTAGAAGAAATTCATATCAATTAATCTAAATAAACTTTAACTTGAAGCACTAATGTAGGCCTACTGGTTTAAAATGTGAAGCTAATACATCATTGCAAGTTATTCAAATCAGCAAATTTTTATCTCTCAAAACCAAATCTTTATCTCTCCAATCACAGTAATTTATGAGTGATTGAAAATCATCACATTCAATGTAATTATCACACATTATTTATACAGTTTCTATTATAGATAATAGCATAGGCTTTCTTCAAATTTACTTTCATTTAAGAGAATAATCACAATTATATTTTGTCTTCATTCACTTCTATAAGATCATTCTAATTTTTCTCAATCAATAGGCTCAAGTGTTAAAAAAATAGTTGTCAGGTTCAGCCACGAGCACTCGGCACTACGCTTGGAAGGGTGACCGTCTGTTACGACATTATCTGCTTCATTTACCCGGTGGTTCAGAACCCACCTAAAACTTCCACCATTCATGACATCATTGCGACATCAATCACACTCATAACAAGGCATTCACACAATGATAGCTAAAGCTCATTAAACATAATATTCTACTCCAATTCTGCTCAAAATATCCAACCGCTATACTTAGCTGAGACATCAAACCTTCTCTTTTTCTAGCACCCATGCACAAGTCTCATACTGATGTCAGCTTCTTTAGCAAGAAAAAATTCCAATTCAAAGGGATAAATCAATAAAATGATAATAATTTGAATAGTTAAATGATGAATACTTACATCCATTGGATCGCAGTTTCTCAAGATCTTAACCATTATCCAAATACTGATAATAACGATGTTTTTTATAGTTATTCACAGATCTATATTGTGAAGAACGGTTATTGTAACAATTCCAGATTATATTTTGAATGATATTTATTTGTAATGCTTTTTTAAGTTCAACTTATACTTTATCACTTTAGTGTCTTACTACTCACTCTAAGACCAAAATTAGAATAATAATTTACAAATTAATATGACTGTTTCTAATGCCTATACAAATATAATGTCAAATAATATATAATTCGTTATATATAAATATAATGATGGTTAAACGGACGTCCTTCTTAAAAAACACAATAGAAAAGTCTTTCAGATCACATTATTGTTTCAATCACTGTTATTTTAAAGTACGTTAGATATTATGAGCCTCCAAATACGATCTATAATATAGTGTTAACGCACAAACACAATTTTGTTTCCAATTTCCTCTGATAACTGAAAAATTCCATCGATTAACAACTTTTACAAGCAACCTACTGACGTACGTTCTCAATGATGTAAAGTGATCATTATACAGTTCAGGTGGATTAGAATTATGCTCGCACAAAAAAAACGTTGATAAAACTCTTGAAAATGGCCTGATTACACAAATAAACACTTACACCCACAAATCTCTAGCCTCCCATTCGCTAGACAGGCCACACACACTCTAAAAATTGATAAATTTATCAGACTACTTGAAAAACTGGCATTGAAATACTTCAGCGCAATTGGAGGCGATTCATGGGATATTTATAACGTTTTTTCCATGTGAAAATTGTTCTCGTACCCGAATATGACTATTCTATTATGCGTTATTTAATCGAAAATTAGTTATCATAGCACTTGAAATGGGATATAGAAATTCAAGCGAAATGTTTGGAACAGTGCTTTTTCCAATCTTAGTTTGAAACTCGTTTTAATGAATTCATTTTTTTAAGAGAAGCAAGCTATATAAAAAAAAATGTATGGGTTGTTTACGAGAATGTTTAAGAGATTTTGGTTATCCGGCCATTACTTTATGAGTAATAATATAAGTAGGACATTACGCGCCCAAAACAATAATGAAAACTGCAATATCGATCATCATGATTTTCCCCATAAATATTATATAAATTATGAATTATGATAATAATAATAATTTTTTTTTCCGGAGGATGCCCACATAGGTATGAGACCCGTGCATGGGTAATGGAATAGGTTGGTTCATTATGATGTTTTGACCTATAGTTTTAGGTAGGCTCCGACCCACCAGGAAGTGGTTTTACAGCAGAGAAAAGAGTTTTTCACTGGCCAAATCAATTTGACCTCAAGTTTCAGGTGGATTTCGAACCACCGAGAAGTGATTTCATGTGCATAGGAAAAGAGAAATCTGAAACAATTGGATAAAGTATGGTGTACCACAGGGTCGGTTTTGGGACCATTGTTATTTATAATCATGATTAATGATTTACCATCACATATAAATGCCCATTCCATTCTATATGCTGATGATACAACTTGTTTAAATGTCAGTTCAGATTCTAACACCCTTCAAACCATGACTAAAGTCAGTTTATCTCAAGCTTCAATCTGGTTTCGAGCAAATGGGTTTTTGCTTAATGAAGAGAAAATTCAACAGAATATATTCAGTCTGAGAGATCTACCAGTAGAGGGTAGTTTGGGTGTTGTGAAGTTCCTGGGTGTCATTATTGACAGTAAATTGTCATGGCAACCTCATATCAGTTATGTTAGTTCTAAATTGTCTAGAGTTGTATACTTGTTGAGAAATTTAAAAAATCATGTTCCTGGGTCCTATGTGAGGTCAGCATATTTTGCTTTTTTCAAGGTATCATATCTTATGGTCTTTTACTGAGGGGGAATAGTGCACATGTTCAGGAATTGTTGATACTTCAAAAGAAAGTTATCAGGATAATCTCAAACTCTGATAGACTGGCTCACTGTAAGCCCTTGTTTGTGGAATTGAAAATACTTACCTTAATCAACCTCTACATTTTCATGGTTCTGCTATATACAAAGAAACATTTGTCAGAACACCGGCTCAGAAGAGATATACATTCTCACTGTACAAGGGGAAATAGGAATATTGACATTCCCTTTTGCAGATTATATAAATCACAAAATAGCTATGTTGTTGTTGGCGTCAGTTTATTCAACAGACTACCACAAATATGGACAGAGGCTCCTTATCATTTGTTTAGGCAGAAATTGTATTTTTGGTTAGTAAGAAACCCTTTTTATTAAATAAGGGAATTTCTTGAGCACCGAATTGTTTCCCTGTAGTTTAACTGTGGTTGATTTTGGGTTGGTGGTCAGATTGTTTGTGAAGTGGATTTGGACCAATAGCCTATGTGCCAATAATGTTGGCAGAGTGACAAATTGACAGTAGCCTATATTATGTGTGTTGCTACGATATTTTGTTGTACAGTAGTCTATTTTTTTATGAAAACAAGGATTATAAGTTTATTGTTGTTTTGACTTTTGACTGTTGTTACCTTGCTGTATTATTGTTTTGACTTTGCCCATAACAATGTATTAATTTGTTACATGGCAATAAAATTCTATTTATTTATTTATCATATACAAAAGAGTCGTTTTTGATGATTACTGCAACAGAAAGAGGACAAGCACTCATGTCTTATCTTATGTAACTGAACGGATACTTGGCATGGCTCACGGTTAATCACTTATACGTAACACACTTATTAACGATACCCGATATTTTTAGCAAATGTATTTCTATGTGAAAAATACACCTTATAGACCTATCTGAAAAATAGATTTTAAATTGTTTTAATAATGATATTTGCTATCAGTGCATCTTTATCCATTATCTGAGACTGTATTTGTAGAGCTATTGCTGCATTCGAACCTAATAATTATACTGGAGTTTTTTACTCCAACTGAGTTGACTTTATTTCTGTTTTAAATTTAGTAAAAGAGTGTTAAAGGTATAAAAATGTTTTGTATTGTAATAATTTTATTCAGTAATGCTGTCCTAGCTAATGTTCAGTAAGCTATAATACTGCATGTGGCGCTCCTCCAATTCTAGACAACGCAATCTGTTAACACGTTGATTGTACGTAGGCGGGAGAAACTAAAAGCAGTATTACAACAGTTAACTTCTACTAGATAAGGGTTACTATACTTCCACTAGTCATCAACAGGAGTTTATGATATGATAATAAAAGTGTTATGATAAACAGCTGATTAATTTTGAATTGCCTTTCTGAGATCGGGTTACTCTAGTGGGGTTACTGCCTTTCTGAGATCGGGTTACTCTAGGGCTCTTTAATCACCAGGTACACGCACCTGACATTTTGGTCCTAATATGAAAGCATATGTGAGTGAATAATGTCACTATAGCCCAGCTTATACAATACTGATGCAGGTACAGAATCCGATACAAATTTGAATTTGCCTCCTACACTTTGATACCAAAATGTCAGGTACGTGTATCTGGTCTTTAGGCTACCTCAGAGCACGGTAAATCCCTTTCTGTAGTTTTTAGATTAAAAGTAAGTAGTGCTTATTCAGATTGATTAGTATATTTTTAATACTTTTCAAGTTGCCTATTGAAGTTACTCATTGCAGTCACTTGTTATCACAGCTTACGTCTTCTTTTGTGATCTCATAGTGATTTTTCTTGTAATGAATAATAAGACGTAGTTGACACAACCACATTATTTATTGAAAACTTTCTTTGTAGTGGTGAAGGTGATATTGTGGTAGGTATCCATAATGAATAATTAGACGAAATTGTCACAACCACATTTATAAAAAATATTGAGAAAATAGTTTCGTTTGTTGTACCATTATCAATCTCAATCAAACTAAAACCAAAGTACAGAGAAGTTTAATATATACTGAACATGGAATGATACTATTGGCTAAGCAAGAAAGAGGCTGACCTTCATCGAAGATTGTGATTGGCTGACAAGTCACGCCCCCTGGTGGGAGGAGTAACAAGCAAAAATACGAGTCAAATCAATAGCTAAAGACTGTGAACATCTAGAAAGCAACAAAGAACAATACGTAATAAAGCTAGAATTGAAACAAATAAAACTAAAAAATTAGAAGCTCGCTGAAATGCAGTCAAGGTCAACCGAGAAATACACGAAAGAACTGTTCATTAAATGTAGGCTGGAATTATGATTAAACCAAGTTAGTAGTATTGAATTGGTTAAAATAAATTTGGTCATTTAAACTAGAATTGGAATCGTTTTTTACCAACCTAGTTATCTCCAAAGCTTCTAGAATGTTCAATTGTCTGCCTTTGCCAATCAAATGCAGAGATTCAACATTTTCTCAGCCTTAAACTTGTGCCCATTATTAATGAGATGCTCTGCAAAATTTGAATCACCTTTTTAGGGTTTTCAATATCTGATATGTTCATTTATTCTACATTTGAAACTTCTACCGGTCTGACCCACATAACAAGCATTTCAATCACCGCAACTCAATTTATAAACCCCACTTTTATCATAGATATCAATTTTGTCTTTACTACACCCGAATAAACTCTTTAAAATAGGTTTGGTTTGAAAAGCTACATCGTTCTTTTTAAATTCTTTCCCTAATTTATCAGATACTGGGCCAAGATAAGGTACCGTTATCCATGAACTTTCCTCAGTATCAGTTACAGCACTGATTGCTGTCTCCTACTTATTTTATAATATCTCAGGGCATCTGACTTGACTTAATGACTGTTTTTAGGGGCAGCCGGGACCGAAAGTTATGATGTATGGAAAAAGTTGCCTTATTATTGTAACTAAGTGAGTAAATTAAATAATTTCCAATACTAGTTTAAATGACCAAATTTATTTTAACCAATTCAATACTACTAACTTGGTTTCATCATAATTCCAGCCTACATATTTAATGAACAGTTCTTTCGTGTATTTCTCGGTTGACCTTGACTGCATTTCGGTGAGCTTCAAATTTTTTAGTTTTATTTGTTTCTATTCTAGCTTTATTACGTATTGTTCTTTGTTGCTTTCTAGATGTTCATTTCGAATTTCATTCAATGCTACAAATCATAAACTGTATTTGACAATTTAGTAATTATAACACCTTTCAAAATTACCCCAGAAAAAACTATAAACTATAAAACTATAAAACTATAAAACTATAAAACTATAAAACTATAAAACTATAAAACTATAAAACTATAAAACTATAAAACTATAAAACTATAAAACTATAAAACTATAAAACTATAAAACTATAAAACTATAAAACTATAAAACTATAAAACTATAAAACTATAAAACTATAAAACTATAAAACTATAAAACTATAAAACTATAAAACTATAAAACTATAAAACTATAAAACTATAAAACTATAAAACTATAAAACTATAAAACTATAAAACTATAAAACTATAAAACTATAAAACTATAAAACTATAAAACTATAAAACTATAAAACTAAAACTATAAAACTATAAAACTATAAAACTATAAAACTATAAAACTATAAAACTATAAAACTATAAAACTATAAAACTATAAACTGAGTGATGACTGATGTCAGTGTCGTCATTCAAGCTTAGTAGGTTTGACCAAGTTATTTATTCAAATATTCTTCAAAAAGTTGAACGAGATAAAAAACCTGGCGAGAAAAGTGAATTTATGTTTGCGTATGTGTGCATGTTTGAGTGAGAGCACTGGTAACCAACTAAGCGAGAGAGTAGTAGGGGGACCAATACCTAATATTAGGTAGTTATTTTGGTTCACGAACGTTTCCGGTAGTACAAATATAGTTCACTGAGGATTGGAGGAGCCCCTCTCTCTCTATATCTACGAGAAATATTTTGGGTGTGTTTGTATGTTTTGGTGGTAAGCCGCTAGGAAGGTTCAGTTCGAAACTTGGACGTAAATCAAGTACGAACGCTATCTTGAAATACTCTCCACTTCACAAATTTCTGTAGTAAGATTCGGGCAATTGAATCTCAAGTTGGTGTTTTAAGAGAGCATTAAATGAAAAGTTGGCTTAATGATGCTAAATGATGAAGAGGTAGCTTTGTGTAATTGATAGTTTATATATTAGTGCATTTATTGTTTTCTTTGTAGTACAACATGCTATTCTAATCATTACGCAGAAATAATTTAGTGGGATGCAACTGTTCATACAATAATTTTGAGAGTATTACATGCATGAGAGGTTAAATGATGAAGCTTAGCTTAGTGTAATTGATTTTTATGAACTTAAATATTATAGTTATTACGTTCTTTACCAAACAAAATGTCATTCTTCTGATTACGTAGAAATATTTTTGTGAGATGCAACTTTTAGTACAGGAAGTTCAACAATGAAGCTTATAGCTTTGTGAAATTGATCGTTCATGAACTGTATTTATATAAATTTATCCACTTCTTTGTTCAATAAAATGTCATTCTAGTGATAACGTAGAAGCAATTCAAAATGCAACTTTCTGTACAAAAGTACACTAAGAAGACGACCAAACTAAGTATAACTCTTGTCACTCCATTCCCTACAAACTTGCCTTTATTTTTTTTTGAGGATGAAGCCCACATAGATCTGAGACCTATGGGTAATGAGTTGGTTGATGGTGATTGATGAGCTGGAGCTACAGTTTTAGGTGTGTTCCGATTCACCGGGAGTAAAATAGTATTATATAAAGTACAGCATCAGTATTACTCAATAATTGATTTCCATTAGTGAGTAGAAGAGTTGAAGAGGACCATTAAAATTGTATATTTGGTTGCAATTAATAGTTACAGGCAATTACAGGCCTCCATCAGTTCGGCCAATCAGAGGCCGAATAAATAAAGCTGCTCTGTATTCAAGTTTAAGTTTGGTTGAGAATGAGAATGGTGTTACTGTCGTAGTACTCTCATAATAAATGTGGCTGTGACATTTATACTTCTATTCTGATGACTAGTCTTATTCATTGGGATCAGAGAGTATAGAAGAAGAATTACTTCTACTCTCTCTGATTGAGATACAGTAGTTGTCTACCATTTCTAGGATGAGGCATACACACTTTTCTCTAGGTCAAGGTCGCCGTGATATTGAATTTATACGTTTTCTGTCTAGTTTACTATCTAGTGTCCATCATAAAGCAATTGGCAGTTCAGCGATTGAATATTCATTGAGTGAGAACGTTTATAAAAATAGAACGCAAAATAACAAATTCTCAGAGTTTCAACACGTTATAGTTATTGGAGATATGTAGGATGCTACTTAAATCACATTCTCGTGGCTTACAGTGTATGCTGTATACTATCTAGTTCTATTTTGGCAGCACTTCCTAGTCTATCGATCTTCAAAAATCGGTTACTCAAGATGTTAAACAAAACTCCCAGTTTGCGCTAACACTTTTTTAGTGTGTTACTTTCCTTTGAATGTCATCAGTTGATAGTTCCTTTCACCAATAAACAGTAGTATCTTTAGATTTTTTTCTTTCGGTCTCATCTTTCGTTTCCTGATTAAATAACTTTGATCTTAGATTGCAGGCTGGCGGAAGCTCAAGAACAGCTGTTCGTTTCCGTGGAGTGGGGACTCTGAGCGATTTTAGTTCTTTGATGAATGTAATTTGGTAGGGTCTCAAACTCTTCAATCCTTTTGAGTTGTGAAACCGATATCGAGTTTAAATGAGCAAGAAATTGTTATTTAGTCCTGCAAAATACTATTTGAGCGATGCTTTTCAAACTTGTCTTTTCACTGATTCAATCCACTAAAAAGCATTCACTTTTATAAAATATTTGGAGTTATAAGAGTGACTACTTCGATTTAGTGAGCTAATTATTACTATAATTATTAAGCGTGAAGTACTTCAAATTAATAGATACAAAAATCTTCTATTTTACTGCACATCATCTTAGTTCTCTTTTTATAACCCTCTTAGTTCTACTTCAAATGAGGTTAGTTTCTACTTTAAATACTTAGAACTACTTCAAATGAATAGACACAAAATTTCTTTTACTACACATCTTCTTAGTCCTCTTTTCATAACCTTCTTAGTTTCTACCTTGATTCCTACGAATGCCTATTCCTATGAATAATACTTTTTCGAACATTATTAAATATCATGAACTCCTTCTTCTCATGGTCTAATGGTCTTATGTATCATAAAACAATTACATTGGATCTTAAAAAGGAATGGAACTAGAACATTAAAATAAATATTTAAAGTATTATGGCACTACAACATCAATACCAATATTTATAAACGTTCCTTTGGTGTATCTTGACTCGAAAGAGTTTTGAAATGCCAATATAAATACTTTACATTTCCAGAGTCCCTCGATTATAGTCCGTAGACATAGTTATATACGACTTGAGGGACTCTTGAAATGCCTTTATCAATACAATAAATTTCAAGAGTCCCTCGAGTCAACCTCGAGAAACTGAAGGAACGTTCATGACTACAGTCCTAACCGTCCTTAGAGCTGTATTTATCCACCTACCTTGAGATTTCCTCATTTCAAGGAAGACAAAGAAAGATTTTCTCTAAAGGGTTTTTACGTCTCCCTTGAACTCGGGAAATCTCAAGGAAAGTTCATGACTACAGGCCTTTTCTACATGTGGCCTAGTGTTTTGGCATAAACCTATACTCTGAATATGTTACGACGATGATACCATTTCAAGAGATTTGATTTTTCTTACAGAGCTTCCTTTATTGAACTTATATCCTATATTTATTATGTCTTGAATATTCTATGATTTTATGTGTTTCATCTATTTATGTGATATTTTTATTTCAAAAATAAAAATTAATTTTATTTCCTCTTCATTTTAGATGAAAAAATACATATTATAATGAAGGAAATTAATAAAAATTAAATTGGGAAGTGATAGCCGTGAGCCGTAGCTGGTATCTGTTCAATCAGATAGATAAGCTGCGTTCTCCTAGGCACGCTTTTTAAGGGTGGCCGATTAGATTGGCCAGCAAAAAAGACACTGTTCTTTGCTGTAAAATCACTTCCCGGTGGTTCGGAACCCACCTAAAACTCTAGGTCCAGCTCATTAATCACCATTATCCAATTCATTACCCACGCACAGGTCTCAAACCTATGTGAGCTTCATCCTCAAAAAAAATACCCACAAAAGCAAAGCCTAAGCGTGGGTATGAGTCAAAGTTTCAATTTTTTTGCTTATTTAAAAAAAAAGTTTATTTATTTTATTGTATACTTATATATTTTGCATCTTGGAATGTCATTGTGTTTTATATGCAGTTGTATTGTAAATTGTGATTGGTTAAAAAAGTTATTTATTTTATTTATTAACTTACTAAAAGACTAAGATACTACAGACATTATTCTACTCTTTTGAAGGTGTCATAAGGATGACCGAACAAGAAAAACATATCTCTATCATAATGCGCGTAAAATGCGTGTGACTATTCGAGCTTTATCGCATCGAACGCGCGCTGATTTCTTGGCATGCACTGCAGTGGCGAAAAGACTAAAGATTTCCAGCTTTTAACATGGTTGAGGTTGGATTGCGCCCGAATATTACGAGACGGGCTCAGAAGACGACGGGCGCCGTTTTTCCGCTGTTTTCGGCGGCGCAAGAAGGCGACGCGGGACCAAGTAGCAGGTGTTGCCATGGTAACCGATGGCTACGTTCGGTAGTTTCCGTGCAAGCTCGGGTAAGTTCGGGCGTGTGCCTTTGTGTGGTATGGGCTCGCTTGGCTGTTACAGGAGGCTAGTTCAGTTTACGCTTGACATGTGCAGTGGTCGGTTCGTGAGCCTACATTCCCCGACAGTAGTGTAACCTGTATATTATACCGTATTTTACAGCTGTTTGTTGTCAGTGAACCGCAATTATTACACTTATCTTCAGCAGTCACCCATCAAGCCGTCAGCTAACCAGCCGCGTATGCTAACTACCTCTGGTGAGTCTGTTTCCAACTAAACTATGGATCGAAACCCGGTGTGATGCCTGCCTTCGTTATCATCTTTTCAAGGTGCTCTTTGTTTCGTTGGTGGTAATGATTACACAGCCACTAGACTCCAGTACCCTGGAAACAAACACTCTTGACGTCTACTGAAAACCCACGCCTTTTGTTCAGGTGCTTGGCTTGCAACCACGTTGTAGCCCACAGTCGTGACTACTGTACATAACCCTTTCAAGGTTATGATTAATTGCTGTGATATGACGAAGAAATTTGGTGGTCACAATATGAGTCATACACGATAGTCAATAACATGCGTATTCAGAGGTATACCTTGTATCATACGGTATTGTCCATTCTACTAGTCTTTCTCTGGCAAAATCTATGTTTCAATAATTGAAATTGATGAATTAACTATTATGATTAATATCGCAGTGATTTGACTAACAAATTTGGTGGTCATAATATGAGTCATAAGCGATAGTCAATATCATGTGAATTCAGAGGTATACCTTGTGTCACACGGTTTTTGTCCATTCTACTAGTTTTTCTATGTCAAAAACTATGTTTCAATAATCAATTCTTTATCGGCTCAAGATTTCCCAAAAAATTCTAATACGTGATACAGTTTCGGTAAATTCGCTAGTTTCAACTTGGATGAGTCGAAATGTGGACAAGATAATCCCAATTATCATATTCACCAAACAGGTTCCAATACCTTTAAACGTGGAAAATATCTTGTGTGAGATGTGAGATATAAAAACTTCATTGACTGCAAAAATAAATCACAAAGGTTTGCCAGTAAATTTCATCAAGATACTCCATTGACGTTTGTGCTTTACTCGGTGACTCGGTATACCTGAAATTATTGTAGATCCACTATGTTTGCCATGGAATTATTTAAAGGGCAGATGTAATTACTCCTGATGGTCGTCTCTATATATTACATTAATTTCATTAAGATATCGCATTCACAACAGATGTCACATTGCAGTATCGTATTAGAAAAATATAAAAACTCAGGAAAAAGTATGCAATTATTTTTTCACGATGCTCATTCACACGAAGATATGTAATTCTACAACAATAAAGATTGGAATCCAAGATAAAAAAATATATTATATGGCTTGAACAAGCCTCTCAATAGTCAAATTCAACCAAAACAAGAATGATGATGATTCATTAGAATACAGTTCCAAAAAATATATAGCTATGATCTGATCATACTCTGCGAAAATATTAATGATACACATGTATCTGTCACGTAATGTAAAGGCTTCAAGCCCGACTTGAATGTAGACTAAAAGCTACAATCTTTTATGAGAAAAGCTGTGAAATCTTTTTTATGATATATAATCCTCAGGGGCTCTCTCACATTTTGTTGAAAAAAAAATAGGTGTTGAAGCAATGAAATAGGAGGAAGAAAAATATAGGAATTTATTCACTAAGTTCAAATTGCACAACTCAATTGAATAAATGACGAAGTGAAAAATAAAACGTAAAGAAAACGTAAAATAAAAAAAAATAAAATAAAACGTATAAGTACATTAAACAGCGAACTAATTCTGTGGTATATGATGCTATCAAATTAATCTACTTAGTTGTTTACCCAATTACCGCAAGGGTTGACTGATTAAAAAAAGATGAAGCGGACAGGAGTAATAAACGTTGCTTTTTTTAAATTCGTTGGTAGAGAGGTCACTAGTTGCAATCCTCAATATCCCTACTTTCCATTAAAGGGTCTCAAATAATCTTATCTGGTAAGCTTATGATCTTGTTATGGACCTTTTTTCTGACTTCGTAGCATTCACTACATCTTTAGGAGTTTTTATGTATATTTTGATATTCAACTACTCACATTTTCAATGAATATAAAAAACTTGAATAACATAGCCTACTATCAAAACCAATGAATAATTTTTGTAACCTTGAATGCCACAGCCAATCATAAATATCAATGAATAACTTACAACTGAATGAAAATTGAGTACAAAGAACTCTCCACATAAATTGGAGTGCCGGAGTTATTAATGTAGGCTTTCGGTAGTTATTTTAATTTTCTTTTTAGATCAAAACGCTATCAGAACAGGAATCATAGACGAACAATCTTCATTAACATATTTCCAAGTTACCGGTTAGAGGCATTAAACACTGTTTAAGAGAATTAAACAAAGCTTCTCTTTCTTTTTCTTGAACCCAGCTATTGAGTAGACTCTCTGGTTATCGCAAAAGAAGTTTTTATTTATTCATTTATTAATTGTGACAAAATTACAATTAATGCAAAGATGCAGCATACTCAAAAGCCCAAAACTGTTCATGCACATTTTATTATAAAATTATTTTTATCATTGTATTTATATAATTCATAGGAACATGATTAATTCATTTATTAATTGTGACAAAATTACAATTAATGCAAAGATACTAAAAGGCCAAAACTGTTCATGCACATTTTAATATAGAATTATTTTTATCATTGTATTTATATAAATCATATAGGAACATGGTATTTATTTAGAACTTGTTGATATTTTTATTATCATCGTTTGAAAGAAAACTCTATTCCCTCGTGTCAAACATTAAAACACTGTTCATTACATGTACTATTTTACGTATACTATTCGGTATTGAATTCAATTTCTTATTAAAATGTATTTTAGTAGTATCTTATTAAAATGTGTCAGGATAAATTCCAGTGAACTGTATATTAAAATGAAGACGTAGCCCTCAAGCTTGATGTTTTACTGAAAGTAAAAATTCCAAATTTCTAATTAATTTGAATTACTGTCAAACTTCTTAACAATTAACTTCCGATTAATGAAATCCTTTTCGTGGAGAAAGATTTTGATGGTATCACTTGACATTGCCATCTTGCCAAGATGGCCTCTCGAATACCTCTCTAGAACGAAGATTTGGCCTGGGTAATTGATCTTGTACAGAAGTTCAAGTTTTACTTTGTTGATTACAAGTAACAATAAATGGTGATGTTAGTATAGGATTAGATTAATATCGTATTTCGAATGTTATTCTACTGAACATTCAAGTCTAACATTTAAAACTTAAAAAAGGCTTTCTTTAAAGATCTTGACGGTTCATGTATTGTGAACAATCTCAAGCGTGATGAAAACCTGTGATTTATGAATATAATAAGTATTCTCCATTATTTTATATTAAATTAATGCATCCAAAGTGTGAATATACCCTCATAATCATTCAATAAATCAAAATTATTTACCTCCAATAAATACACTAACAATAAAACCAATTAATCAATAATAATTGTAGGATCGAAATTATTCAACACCAATAAATACACTAAAAAAAAACAATTAATCAATAATAATTGTAGGATCACGTGATTTCCGTAGCCGCGGTAATTGAATGTCACGAACATCTCCAAGATTTCTGGTAACATAACTACGATAAGTCCCAGGCTCTTGGAAACAGGAATCACATCTTAAAAATTCAAGAAAAAAATGAATGGTTTTACCGTTACAGCAATATTGCGCTTATTAATACCAGTTTCTGAAAGTGTGCTAACAAGTATTAAAATAGCTTATAGCTTAGATTTATTCATGAAATAGTGATAAGTCAAGTCATGAATGAAATTAATTACTATATTTATGTAATGCACTAATACGAGACTATGCACTGAGTGTTCATTTACATAGAGATTGAACAGTCAAGCTCAATTAAATTAGGTGAGGCCAAGTTAGTCATCTACATGCTATTATAGGTTACATCAATTAAAAATGGAACTAATTAGGAAGTTGATATAAAATAAAGTAATTTATATTCAAAGCTGGAATCCCAAATGATTTGAATTTTTTCTTTAAAATAATTTCGTCACATTTACAGGCTGAAGAATTGGCTACGAATTACGTTATTTCATTTGACTCATTTTAACAGACACACTATTTTCATGTGACTCATCCATTGTTATTTGTTTTGTTGCAAATTAGGCTCTTACAAATAGTATTACTTCTTACTACGTACTATACTGGGCTCTTACACTATACTGTATGAATTGTAATCTGTTTATAGGAGAGTTTTATTTTTTATGAAAATGGCAATAACTTTTGTTCTATTCTATCATTTCTTTAGACTAATGCTAAACATGATCGTTTTGTATGCCTATGTTGACCCCAAATAAAATTGATATCCTGACAACATAACATGGAAATAACATATCCTGATATAACTTCTAGCTATTCTAATAATAAATTTAAAAATGTTTGATTATTGTTTTTTTTTTTTTGTTAATTGATAATAAATATTTCGGTTATTGATGATGAATGATTTGATACTTTTATAATCTTTCAACCTCCCATTATTAGGTAGGATTCTTGTTGAGTTCCAATATGAATGGTAGCTATGGTAAGACCGATACATGAAACTAGTTTCTTCTATATTCCACTTAATTATCATGGCTTTAAAAAAACAATAATATTCATTCAACGATTGGATTTTTGGATACAAATTTTGCAGGATGGGGAGATGTTAATGAAAATTTATTTTATTTTATTTATTCATGGAGTAACACAATCAAAGATGCAACAGACTTTAGCACAAAATCTACTTTCTTCAAAAATTTTCCAGTGAAATATCTAAATTTTAAGTTTCGTCCAAGTTTATTTAGAAATTTCACTTTCAAATTGCTACAATTAGCGAATAAAATCAAATAATTCTTTATACTGACAAAAATTCATGAAATACACAATGTTCATCATAATATGTGACAGACTACACATCATTACAGAATAAAGAATCTAATATCATAATTATTATTACAATAACGTTTCTGGAATTAAAGCCAAAATACAGGTACTGTTTGATAATAATTGTAACAATTTGTTTGTAGCAGGAAAATACTCCATTCTTTTCAATAAAAGAATATTAATTTATAAGTTCACTCGAAAAACGAAGCACACTAATATATTATTACTATATATTGTATATAAATTCTGCACTATATACTATTTATATTACTGTACTATATTACGAAACACTATATTTTGAATTGGGAGGGGAAAAACTACCTCTGCAATCATTTTCTTTGTGGGAAACTGTGTCAAGTAGAAATCTACACCGCCATCTATTTATCAAGCTGTTCGGAAAATCTTCAACCCCGGTTTTCATCATGTTCCATGCTCCACATGTTTTCCCGTCAGACAGAATAGAAAATACGTGATTCTCCCACACAATTTACTATTCACTGAATAGTATTCAGAATTTCACTAAAGTATCCAGAACCCAGACGTCTGTGTTGTGGGGATTTTTCCAGTGTCTTTTCAATATTATGCATCTGATTTTGTTTTTCCAACCACGTGAGCACATGAAATTCAAAGCTGGATAAGTTTGGAGTCTGCAGAATGTGATTGCGGCAGACAATCTTTGTGATTGACGTTTCCAGACTCACCAGCTTGAAATGTAGTTGCTGCATTTTGAACCAATAAGCTCAATATACTCTTCTTTTTTCTTCTTCAGCTTCCTTCTTTTGTCTTCTTCTTCTTCCACTTCCTTCTTTTGCTTTTTCCTTTTGTTTCAATTTTTTGCAACTGTTGGTTCTTTTTAGAGTACGTATTTATTCTTTTTCTTATCCTTTATTTTTCTTTTTTCTTCATGTTTTCTTCGCAATTTTGTTTGCTCCCTATTCTTCTTTCTCTCTTCTCCCCCCTCCTACTCTTCCTACCCCTCTTCCTTCTTCCCCTCCTCATCCTCCCCCTCCTCATCCTCATCCACCACCTCCTCCTCTTCCACCTCCTCCACCACCTCCACATCCTCATCCAACTCCTTCTTCTTCTCCTCCTCCTCCTTCTCATCCTCCACCTCCACCACCACCTCCTCCTCTTCCACCTCCTCCTCCTCCTCCTCTCCACCTCTTTCCCCACCTGTGCCGCTTTCTTGTTAATTTTTGTTGTTTATCAATCCGGTTCTTCTTATTCTCATCTTTCATGCTTGTTGTTATTCTTCTCCCTCTTCTTCTTCTTATTATTATTTTACCTCTTCTTTTTCTTCTTCTTCTTCTTTTCTTCTTGAACCTTTCCCTTCTTTTACTCCTCCTTCTTCTTTCTTCTCCTTTTTCTTCTTTCTCCTTTCTCTTCTTTCTCCTTTCTGCTTATTTCTTTTTGCTTCTTTTTTCATTTTTCTCCGTGCGTGGGTAATGAGGTGAATGATTACACATAAATGCCTGATGGTGGAGCGGGATTCGAACCCACGACCACTGAAACAACAGCAAGCTGAACTGCGACGCCCAAACCAACTTCGCTAAGCGGCCCGCTTGTGAATAAGTATGATGACTTCTGCAAGATAGCATCCTATGTAGTACCGAAAACAAGTTCAAACGCTATTGAAATGGATGCTGGCTAAATTAAGTCTGTACTATTGTTGAGCTTACTGCTTTGTTAACAAGTCGTTTTCTCAAGAGCAGAAAATCAAGCATTGAATTCATGTATTCAGTACCGAACGAGACAGCCAATTTGAGGATTTTTTGTAAAAATACAAGGAATTTGTGTATATTGTACTAATAATAGTTAATGTTTGTGAATATAATTGGTTTAACCAGTGGCGTACCGAGGTTTTAAGCGCCCTGGAGCGGAAGTGTCTAACGATGCCCCCCCCCCCACAAAAATAAAAAATCAGTCTTACACTCAACCACCCGATTGGGCTGATATTAATATAGTGGTAATTTAATGAACCACCGGCTTTTTTTCCGCCTCTAACTATGCAGTATTTGTTAGAGATACGAATCTCCAAGGAATGATTTTTCGCCAGGCCAGATTCTGCTTTTATCAATTTCCAAACAGCTTGTTTTGGATTTTTTCACTTTTCTATAAATTTATTTGCAGTTATTTTTTCGCATTTTGCAAGTCATCCTTATGAATTTTTTTTTATATTTTGGAAATAGGATTCAAAAGTGAAGTATTTCAGTCCTGTTCTTAATATAAAAACCATTGAACTTTTTGTGGATTTATTTTTTCAGAATAAATTCAAAGTCTTCATTCAATTACTTGAATTTGTTATACCTTTTGCCACCCAATTTAAATTGTTTTGACTTTGCTACTTTCGACTATTTGCTACTTTTGACTCGACCGTTTTGCATTCTGTCTGGTTGTAACGCATTTACGGCTGAACGCGTGAACCGATTTCTTTTAAATTTGACATTTTAGTAATGCGCAGCGATGTATTCATACGGTTTTTTAAAATTGTGTTGCATTTCACCCTTTTGGCCTTCATTATAGTAATACATTTTTTTGTAAGTAAAAGGTAATTTTCTCTCAAGAACGGTGCGCCCCTCAGAGCCTTGCGCCCTGGAGCGACTGCTCCACTCGCTCCATTATCGGTACGCCACTGGGTTTAACCTTTTTCTACCATTCGAGTGTTCCTTCTGTGCGCGACTTAATAATCAATCTGTAGTATAGTTGGGTTGAACTGAAATCAGGTAGTTTAGTTGAAAATTGAATGATCCGGTTTCATTATTACAGCCACATTTTATGGATAAGCTACTGCTGTCCTATTTTCTAGAAGTATTCAGAGCAAAACTTTCAGGGAGTACTGGATGAAGTTTTATAATGAAAAAAAATTGAATTCATTACATGAGATAGAATGATAGTCTATGAAAGATCGATACTAGAGAAGAATAGGATATTGAAAAACGAACAAAGTGATTTTCCAATAATAATGTTCAAAAAGTGAAGAGAATTCTAAAGAATATTAGTGTTGAAGCTCTGCTATTTTATCAACTACAGTAATCTGAGAAAGAAGGCTAAGCTTGGCAGTCGATTAAAAAACTAAGTCTATTAAGTTACAACTCAACTAGTAGCAGAATTAGTTTAGCCAAAAAACCAAGGATTCTATGAAGGCATCACAGAAGGCATTAAGTTTCCAATAGAGTGGAATTTGTTAACAATACTAAGGAAATATTAACTTAGCAAAATTGAGGAAAGTGATAGCCGTTAGCCGTAGCAGGTATCTGTTCAGTGAGATAAAGATAAGCTAAGAATTCCTGGGCCCTCTTTGTAAGGGTGACAGATTGAGTTGGCCAGCTAAAAAGCTCTATTCTCTGCTGTATAATTACCTACCGGTGGTTCGGAACCCACCTGAAACTTTAGGTATAACTCATCAATCACCATTATCCAACTCATTACCCACCCAAAAGTCTAAGACATGTGTGTGATTCATCCTCAAAAAAGATTAATTATGAAGAAGCTGTTAATAACACAATAATAGATAATTTTTTTTAGGATGAAGCCCACATAGGTCTTAGACCTGTGCGTGGGTAATGAGTTGAATGATGGTGATTGATGAGTTGAACTTACAGTTTTAGGTGGGTTCCGAACCACCGGGAAGTGATTTTCAGCAGAGAACAGTGTCTTTTTTGCTGGCCAATCTAATCGGTCACCGTTACAAACAGGTCCTACGAGAACGCAGCTTATCGCTATCTGATTGAACAGATACCTACTACGGCTCGTGGATATCACTTCCCTTGAAATAATAATTATTGGTCTGGAACCAATTATTCATATACAATTAATTATTGGAACAATAATCATATTGAAAGAATAGGCTTATTCATGCTGGTGAAAAGAAAAACCAGGAATTTCAAGATTTATTCATGCTGGTGAAAAGAAAAACCAGGAATTTCAAGATTTATTCATGCTGGTGAAAAGAAGAACCAGGTATTTCAACAGTTGAATTTTATCTTGTATTGAAAATTGAACTAGTTCCAAATCGGAAACAATTTTCTTTACGAACCTCTGCCAGCAAAATGGTGGATTGATTTGAAAAGCTCGAACAAACTGATCCTCACGGCTATGAAAACAGTGTTTTAACATCGAAGTCATATTCAATCGACATCAGTTATTGCAATAACCTCACATTTTAATTCATATGCATGTTATCGTTTTATTAGAAAAATATATAGCTGAATTTATTGACAATATCACGGATGAGGAGTATTCAACTCGCACAATATTAAATCCCACATGTGAATATGTTCAATATCAATTTGGAAAGAATAATTGTCGTGGAATAACCATTGATTTCTGAATTGTTTTGAAAATAAAATACGGCCACAAAATCGTTGAGGGCGCATTGACCGAATTAAAATGGGATTGTAATGTTCGAAAGTAATTAAATCAGGTAACTGTCAAATGAACAGTAAAACAATATTCGTGTTGTGTTTAATGCGGTGTCTCATTTCTAAAGCTTTCAATAAATATTCCGTGACTTTTGCTATGTTATCAACTAATTAACCAAACTTTCTTTGTAGTGGTGAGTCTTTCAAAGCAAATCAGGGAAACACTACATGAAAATGAACAGTAGCTAGGACCACAGTAGACCTACATGAATATAATATTACCGTACTCCGTGCTACCGTATTACCGTACTCATTACCGTACTCCGAAAATCAAGCGGTCATATCAGCGTTTCCAGAGGAGACATAACTGATTCCCTACAAATGTCCGTAGTATCTCCAATTGAATGCACTTTAAGCCATAATATTATTGAACGTTATGTGTCGTCTAAGTGCGGATCAACCCCATAACACATCATGCATTTCAAAGCTATCATAGCACACTGACATATTATGCTATTAGTCTGTTAGATTGTACTACATGAGCGATACTCGACTAAAGCGTTATTCAAAGTTATCACTAGTAGCAAATATTTGATGATCTTGAAATTACAATTGGAATTTAAATTATTTACAGCAATGGTTTGAGGTTTACTCCTCTATTTTTTAACCTATTTCCTTAATTTCTGACAAAACCATAATTATTATTGAAGTTTGAATTATTATTAGCAATGGTTTAAAAGACGTTCCTGTATTTTTTAATAATTAATTTTTTTTTCTTTCTACTGCTATTCCCTTCGACTTAATGTAGGTTTGACTCAAACTAAATTACGTGAGAAAGAGAAAAGAACAGGACTATAAGAGAAAATTTCTTTTTTATTTTTTAATTTATAGTTCATTTTATTTTATTGTTCATTTTATTTTATTGTTACGGGTTTTAAGTCTAAAATAACGCTGGCAACACATATTTATCACTTGCACTTTATTTACACAAATAATCACAACACTCACTGATCTGTAATGTCTTACAGAAAAATAAGCAATTAAAAACAGATAAATCGATATTGTTTAACTAATGAAGAGATTTCAATAGACTGTACAAAAATCAATCACTAAAGTTAAAAGGCCTATCTAATATTAAATAATAATTGTACAATAAACTGTCCAATAATATTCAAAAAGAAACGTCGAAAAAGAACAATTAACTCACGTAGCACTAGTCCGTAATACAATAAAAACTATTAGTAGCTCACTGGTATGAATTAAACAGGAAAAATAATTATCACTATAGGCACAGAGAAAGAATTATCACTATATAAGCACAATATATAGAACTGTCACAACTTGTTTATCACGACGAATTTCAAACAAGACTGAACTAATTTACAAAAGTCTCCCTTTATTTATATAATTTTCCATAATTGAGATATCTCTCGATTTTTCTATCAACTTCTAAATAAATAGATAAGGAAACTCGCCTTTTCCACAATATTCGATAAGATTCCATTAATGTCTAATCAAACAACTAGAACATTCTACAATGTACAAAGTAAACACCATAAAAGTGTCAAAAGAAGAGTAAAGTAAATTCGTATGGCTTTTCGTGGTGGGGAGACCCTTACGGGTAGTTCCACCTCGCCGCTTTTTTAACGACTGCTTTTTTTTATATGCAACCGGGACCGACGGCTTAACGTGTCCTCTGAAACACGGAGAGTAATTAATTGCTTAGAAGTAAACATTCACATAGCAGATAACGCCAAGAACCACTGTGCCTTCTTTCTCTCTATTCTCTCCATTTTCATATTTATTATATTATTATTTATTTCACTTATTTATTTTATTTTATTTTATTATTTATTATATTAATTTTTGTTGTGAGAATATACTGGAAACTGTCCAATGCCCAAGTAATAATTTGGCCAGGGGAAGCATATATTTTTTTAGAACGAATTCTTATCTATTTTTCAAGGTATTTTTCACAACGGATTCTTATGTATTTCATTTCATTTATTTACACACAGTTTCCAAAATACAATAATACAACATATAGATACAATACAAAATGGGAAAAAGTGGTTAGGTAACCTCATTGAAAAATCGTGTTGAGGCACCATCACGTTAAAAAAAGAAGAAAGAAAAGCCTAGAGCCGAGCTAAAAGTATAAAATTGTCCTTAAATAAATATGTTTAAAAGTATACATAAAAAATATTTAAGAGTACTTAGAAATAAACTGTTCCTTTACAAACTAATCATAAACGACAATAAGGTAAGATCAAAACTAGAATACTTAACCATTTTCTTATCGAAACAAGAATTCAACATCATCTTGCAAAAACAACCAAGACTTCAATTCTCTGAGAAAAATAAATAAATTTAAACTTGAGGAAACGTTGAAAGGTAGATGATTGAAAAATTTTAAAGCACAGAAAGAATAAAACCTACGAAATGCTTCAGTGTTCGCTTTCAGTAAAATAACCTTATTTTGCAACCTTAAACGACTAGAGTACACTTTGGAATTACTCTGCACATTCCCTCCTCTAATAAAAAAAATTCTTAATACTCTGAACACATATAGATATCTTAAAGGGAGGATGCTAAATTGTCTGAAAAAAGTCATAGTGTGCTCAGTTCTGATACTTTCAAGATACTGTCATGTAATTTAAGGCTTTTATTTTCTGTAAATATATACTAAAATTATTGATGATCTAATTGAAAAGAACGGCTGAATTTAGGAATTAAAATGTGATTTTTTCTAAACGTTTACCCAGAACTTACCAATATTATGGTCTGTAATACTCTCTAATGATTTATATGTGAAATATTTTTTCTTCGTGAGAAAATTTGAAAATGTTGACTATTCATTCATCAGATAATAACGAATGAATTTCAATAATTGAAAATATTTCATGATACAATAGCAATACTTCCAGTTGAGAGAGCTAGTTTGTAATCCAAATTGAATGATATCAAACGAGATTTACCTCTGTGAACGATAGTCCAGTAAATTGGTTAGAGTGGGTGGATAGGGGATGGGGTGTAGCTGAGGGTAGTTGGTTAAGCGGGTGGTCTGATAAGGGCTGCAAACGTCCAAACTTTCAATCGATGGGCCATTGGAATAATTCAAATGGCGAACTAAATAGACGGCGAACAGAAACTTGATAAAAGTTGGAGGAGAAGGAATAGCCGTCTAGTCGGAAAGTCATCAGAAGGGGACGGATGACTACAAAAGCAAGGAGCGAGAGAGAAAGAAAAATAGTGTAAATGAGAGATAGTAAGAGAGAGATAGAATGAGGGAGGGTTTGGTGAGAGGCGAGAAAGAGAGGTGGCTAGCTTAAATAAAATCAATATCCTCTTCTCCCTTGCCGATTCTGGGAGCCGTTGAAGTAGCTGAGGAGAAGTTCGTGTTCAGGAAAGGAATTTGAGGTTGAGAAGTTTGTCAAGAGGTTGTCTCATCGTTGTATTGATTATGATCATCAGTTTATTTTTTATAAAATTATTGTTCATCAACTTTAAATATCTCTAACGATATAATGGAGGCTTAATCGTGTTGAGGAAAGGAATTTGAGGTCGAAAAGTTTGTCAACAGGTTTTCTCAGCATTGTATTGATTATGATCATCAATTTATTGTTTATACAATTGTTCATCAACTTTAAATAACTCTCACAATAGAATGAAGGCTTAAGAGTGTGTAGGCCTATGTGTTGAAAACCATACCTTAGTTGGTAATGTAGGTAATTACGCAATGTAGGTAATGTAGATTATGTAGGTAATACAGCTAATGTGAATAGTGTAGATAGTGTAGTGGAAGACATCTAAAAATAATAAAAAAGAAAATAAATTAAAAACTTTATTAAGAATCCTCTAATTTATTAAAAGAAGTAAAAAGATCACAAAATATGTTGTTAATTCTACGTTATATTTTTATTATACAAACAAACCCTAGTTCTCATATTGATTCGTAACACTGGCTGAGCTTTTGGGTAAAAACAATAAATCATCGATAAATGCCATCATCTAAAACTGAAATCAGAAATCGAGCACTATAGGAGATAAATGAGGTCCATTCCTGGCGCTAATAACGTATTGGAATGATTGTATTTTTCATCTCTAACTTGAAATAAGTAAATGAATAAAGCCACTATTCTGTTTTCATATGAAATTAATGGAGCAGCAATGATTTTTACATTTAGTAATACATAATATTACATTTTCACATAAAGTAATACTCAATACAATGTTTTTACTCTTTCATATTGTTTGGAATAAGTTTTATTGTAATCATAAAATTTATTAAAGAAATTATGAAGGAAGTGATAGCCGTGAGCTGTAGCAGGTATCTGTTCAATCAGATAGAGATAAGCTTCGAATTCCTGGACCCTCTTTGAAAAGGTGACTCTGTTCTCTGCTGTAAAATCACTTCCCGGTGGCTCACCTAAAACTATAGGTCCAACTCATCAATCACTATCGTCCAAATCTTTACCCACGCACAGGTCTCAGACCTATGTGGGCTTCATCCTCGAAAGGAAATTTGAAAATTATTTTTATTTATTGATAATGAGAATGATAATTTTTCAAGTGCAGTATATTGAACTTATTGATCTAATCAATTTGAATTCTACAATTATGATTCGGTAGGTGCCTTTATAACTTTGTATTAAATCAGTTTTCCATTTAAGCTCTACATTTTTCCTTCTTGACTGTGATTGAAACAGCAAACAGTTTTTGTGGTCGCTATCTCTGCAAGCACTTTCAAGCAATAGGAGTGATTGATTTTATTACCCGATTTCCCATTGAATTTTCAGAGAATGTATGTATAACGTATAGGCTACACTTTCTTGGTCATAAAACCGGGTTTTGCATCGGATTTCCGAATTCCATCTCTTGACAACTGTTGGTTTTATTATTATTTACGAGTGCGTTTTAGCTGCAGTATCCATGTCGCTCTATGAAATATTCACGGGCTTTAGGGGTGGAGTGGTGGAGTGGGGGTTTTGGGGAGGAAGTGGTTTCATCCCTAAAAAGGTACTGATGAGGGACGGTGAGGTTGGTGGCTTGGTAGTGGATATATTACAGAGTAGTATGATTTTGGAAAGTATGATTTCTGTAGTATGCTTCCATGGATTGAGGTGAGTAACAGTGGAGATGTGTTAATGGATAACTGTAGTGGAAGTGAGGAAGTGAGAGAGAGGGAAGAATGAGATACAGTGAGTGTGAGGAAGGGAGTGAGTGAGAATTAGAGAGAGTGATTCAGGTAGTTTTATTTGAGTAAAAGTAAAATTTATAGACTACTGACTATAACCTTACAATGAATGACGTCACCTAAATTCATGGAAGATAGAATGATAATAAATATATCCAAGATGCTACGTTCTAACTGTTACTTACTGTTACACTGTTTTGTGAGTTTGATTACTTACATTAATAAGAATGTTTGCAAAATAAATGAATTGTAATATTCAGGTGATGCATTTACACAGAAGGGCGGAGTTAGAGCAAAATAGCCCTACCTTACACTCAACCTACCATTGAACTATACTAGAATTAGTTTATACAGAATAAAATATTAAATTTTAAGTAAGATAGAGAGAGTGTGAGAGAGAGGGCGACAGAAAGAGAAAAGAGGGGAAATGATTCAGATTCAGATGACTTTATTTGCGCAAATTAAGGTATGATATTATAGACCTCTCTCTTTACAACTCTCATATAAAACAATAAAAGAGAGAGAAAGATAAAGATCATCTACGTGAATTTATGTTGCAAAATTCCATTGCAACTGATTGGAAATAAAATTATTAACAACACAATAAATTGTATAAGGGAAAAAGTTTCAATATTAACAATGTGATTTTATGTGAATTTTACGTAATAAGGGCGAAGTCTGGACAAAAATTCGTCCATCCAAACTTAACCTTGATAATGTCGAACTGAGAGAATATATTTTATAATAATATAATAATAGTGAAAGAGAGAGAGAGGGAGACAGAGGCAGAGAGAGAGAGATTAGATTAGATTAGATTTCTTTAAGAGACTGAGATTGAGAGAAACAGAGAGAGCATGAGTGAGAGACATCGAGAGAGTGTATGTGTGTGAGAAAAAGTAAGGTTGACAGAGAGAGGTCGAGTGAGAGAAAACGAGAGAGATAGAGAAAATAGTGAGTGTTTGGGAGAGAGAGAGAGTGAAAGACTGATGGAAATAGAGAGAGTCAGAGTAAGAGAAAGCAAGAGAAAGATAGTGAGCGTGCGAAAGAGTGTGTGTGAGAGTGGGTGAGAGTGAGGGAGACAGAGTGTGGTGAAGAGAGTGAGGGAGGAAGAGAGTGAGAGAGAGTGAGTGAGTGAGGTTGAAAGAGAGGGGTGTTGAGAGAGAGTTAGTATTTGAGTAGGTGTGTGTGTGTGAGTTCGAAGAGAGCCTAGGTAATGCGAGTTGGGAGAAATTTAGCGTGAACCAGCGAGATGAATTGTATGGATATTTGGCCGTGCTATTCAAATTTCCAACTGGCATTGGTTGAGTTCATTTCGAACGCTCTACTATGGGAGGAAAATATGACCGATCGTGAACTCCGGCTCTCTAGGATAGAGATACTTCCACTGTTTTGCAGTGTAACGATGGCCATTCTTGAATAAGCTTCTAGTTTCTAGTGAAAAGATGCCAGTTATATGGAGAACTATTGAATATTTTATGGATTGGAAAAATCGTAAAGGGATTCAAATTTTGCCGAACATCTGATAATATTTTTTATTATTGCTGATGATGCACTTCATATATGATATTGTCTTATTTGTCTTATGATATTAAGTTTCTATTTTCCTGAGCTTTAGTTTAATTGAGATTAAAAATGGTGTGACAGTCGAAACTATAGTATCACGTGAGTTAATGGTTAAAATGGTTAGACAACATCGGTATTATTTATTATTATAGGGCTTACCAATGTTACAGGACGTATTTTACAAATAAGCAGGCGGTAAATTACTGATATGCTACTATAGAGTATTAATAAAATAATCACTACTACTATAAAGTATTAATAAAATAATTACTAATGCTAATAAACGTAACAATAAATTGAATAATGTTAATAAAGTTACTAATTTTAACGTTATTTTTTACCCTAAAATAGGCCTACTCATCACTAACATCAATTATTATACGTCCTAATTCATCCACTATTTATTTATAAATTAATCTCATTTTCCACATCCTCCAATTTTATCCTTCATAACCAACCAAAGTTATTCTTTACTACATAATCTTTTCATAATTCTACATCTATAGAATACATAATTTGATGAGTCAGCACTTCTCATCGATGTTAGACTTGAATTTTTGTTTTTTTTTACAATAGTATTGTAACCTAATTACTTATGTCCATTATAACGTTCGTAATTTAGAACTTGTAGGCCTTACAAACGTTACAAGCGTAGTTTTCAAATGAGCAGACTGTAAATTACAGTATTATTACAGCTATAAGCTATTCACAGTACATATGATGCAGCTCTACACTATAATCTAGCAAGTAACAGACCAGCCCGATGTTTTATTAATGTTTGTGGATATTTAGTCTATTATCTGGCCGATGAATACGCCGCCGTCTGATGCCGGTATGCTAATAATGCCTCTTCATGCTGCTCTGGTGTTGATTCTATTATAATGTGATCTAGCCGGAATTATTCGCAGGCACGAGCCAGTGCTTATAAATGTGTAGAGTAGAAGGTGAGAAGACAATATTGTGAGAGGAGGAGAAGTAAAACTGGAAGAAGAATTACGAGGAGAGTGGAAAGAGGGAGAAAAAGTTAAAGAAAGAGAAAAGTAGAAAGGCTAGTAGTAGAAAAAAAGAAGAAAAAAGGCTAGGAGGAGAGGAAGAAAGAGGAAAACAAGGTGAAGGAGAGAAAAGACACAAAAGAGGAAGGTGAAGAAGAAAGAGAAGACAGAGAGTAGAAGAAAATAAAAGAAGAAGGAAAAGGAGGACAAAGAGAACAAGGAGAAGAAGATGGCGAAGAAGGAGAAGAAGTAATAGAAGACAAAGGGAAAGCAGAAAAAGAACGAGAATGAGAAAAATAGGAAAAGGATGTGAGGGATAAAAGAAGTAATAGAAGACAGAGAAAAAGAAAGGGATGAAGAAGAAGAAAAAGGAAAAGAAAAACGAGGAGACGGAAAAAAGGAGAAGAAGAAA
This sequence comes from Conomelus anceps, assembly GCA_948455865.1. Classification (NCBI taxonomy): domain Eukaryota; kingdom Metazoa; phylum Arthropoda; class Insecta; order Hemiptera; family Delphacidae; genus Conomelus; species Conomelus anceps. The sequence continues at coordinate 60,107,491 of OX418219.1, read as the reverse complement.
AAAGTTAAGGAGAAGAGGAGAATAAAGAGAGACAAAATATTAAAAAGAGAGTAAAGACAGAGAAAATGAAGGTGAAGAAGAAAGAGGGGTTGGAGAGGAAGTGAATGAATAGACTCTGTTCTCTGCTGTAAAATCACTCCCCGGGGGTTCGGAGCCCATCTAAAACTGTAGGTCCAACTCATCTATCACCATCATCCAATTCATTACCCATGCACAGGTCTCAGGTCTCAGACCTATGTGGGAATCATCAAAAAAAAAAAAAAAAAAAAAAGGTTCCTGGATTTCTTGTTCCATGACGAACTGTGTTGGTTATATCTATATCAACTTTTCAAGTGAATTCAACGACTTGCAGTCAAATTTTTATCAAGAATGAGTAGAGTTTACTTACTCTGTAGGCCAAACGTTTTCGAGTTGTTGTGGCCTTGAAGATGGGTTCTAACAACTCGAAAACGTTTGGCTTACAAAGTAAGTATAATACTACTTTTTCTTAATAAATATTTAACTGCAAGTCGTTGAATTCACTTTAAAAGTTGATGAAAAATAGGCGTGCATAAGGTAGAAGAAGATCAGGAAATTTTTCAATATAGCTCAGTGTATGTGAAGTCCCATGGTGAAGTTATAGAGCACTGATTTCACCCCAAGATGTCATGAAGTTGTGCAAATTAGAGGGAGTAAAAAGGAGTGATTGAGTGGCAAGAGGGAGTGAAAAGGATGGATAGAGTGGCAAGAACGAGTGAAAAGGAGGGATCGAGTAGTAAGAGGGAGTGAAAAGGAGGGATAGAGTGGTAAGAGGGAGTGAAAAGAAGGGATAGAGTGGCAAGAGGGAGTGAAAAGGAGGGATTGAGTAGTAAGAGGGAGTGAAAAGGAGGGATAGAGTGGTAAGAGGGAGTGAAAAGAAGGGATAGAGTGTTAAGAGGAAGTAAAAAGGAGGGATAGAGTGGTAAGAGGGAGTGAAAAGAAGGGATAGAGTGGTAAGAGGGATTAGATTGGATCAGATTTCTTTATTCATGTAAGTTTACAAATTTTGCATAATATGATTAGTTAAAAGTGAGTGAGAAGGATGGATAGAGTGGCAAGAGGGAGTGAAAAGGAGAGATTGAGTAGTAAGAGGGAGTGAAAAGGAGGGATAGAGTGATAAGAGGGAGTGAAAAGAAGGGATAGAGTGGTAAGAGGAAGTAAAAAGGAGGGATAGAGTGATAAGAGTGAGTGAAAAGAAGGGATAGAGTGGTAAGATGAAGTAAAAAGGAGGGATAGAGTGGTAAGAGGGTGTGAAAAATAGTGATAGAGTGGTAAGAGGGAGTGAGAAGGATGGATAGAGTGACAAGAGGGAGTGAAAAGGAGGGATTGAGTGGTAAGAGGAAGTAAAAAGGAGGGATAGAGTGGTAAGAGGGTGTGAAAAAGAGTGATAGAGTGGTAAGAATGATTAGATTGGATTAGATTTCTTTATTCATGTAAGTTTACAAATTTTGCATAATATGATTAGTTAAAAGTGAGTGAGAAGGATGGATAGAGTGGCAAGAGGGAGTGAAAAGGAGGGATTGAGTAGTAAGAGGGAGTGGAAAGGAGAGATAGAGTGGTAAGAGAGAGTGAAAAGGAGTGATAGAGTGGTAAGAGGGAGTAAGAAGGAGTGATATAGTGGTAAGGGGGAGTGAAAAGGAGGGATAGAGTGGCAAGAAGGAGTAAAAAGGAGGGAAAGAGTGGTGAGAGGGAGTGAAAAGGATGGATAGAGTGGTAAGAGGGAGTGAAAAGAATGCCGACAAAAGATAGAACCACAAGATACCAACACAGAGCGCACACTGTCATGTCAAATGTGTCCTCATGTACTACTATACAGTTATATATTCACTAGGTAGTGTACTATACAGATATACTAGGTATAGTACGGTACAGAGGACAAGTCATGATCTCTAGGCAAGACAGAAGTTAGGCTTCTTAACTTTCTTGTACTATTCCACCTGTTCTGAACTAGTCTGGTTTTATATACTATTTTTATTTTCACATCTCCTCTTCCTCTTTTTCTTCTCTATCTTCTTATTTTTTTTGACTTTGCTTCGTCTCATCCTTTTCTCTTGTCTTTCTCTACTACTTCCTCAACAATTTTCATTCCTTATTGCTAAGTGATTTTGCACTGGATTATGGTTCACATTTCTTTCTCTAGGTCTTTCTCTCTTTTTCCCCCTTCTTATTTTTCTTCTTCTCCTCCTCATCCACCACCGCCACCTCCACTTCCTCCTCCTCCTCCTCCTCCTCCTCCTCCACCTCCACGTAATCCTCCTCCCCTTCCTCGTAATCCTCCTCCCCTTCCTCCTCCTCCTCCTCCTCCTCCTCCTCCTCCTCCTCCACCACCTCCACGTAATCCTCCTCCCCCTCCTCGTAATCCTCCTCCTCCCCTTCCTCTTTTTCTTTATCCTCCTACTTCTCCTCCTCCACCACCTACTGTCTTCTTTTTCTTCACTTCGATCTTCAATTGTCTGCTGCTCTTGAAACTGGATCAGACCAAGAGTGGTTCATGTCAGGTCAACGAGCTTTAAACGTGCTTTGCATGCATAATTTTTGCACAGAAATACTGAAACTTTTCTCTTTCTAGTTATTTTTAAACTTAAACAGCGACTAGGACTAGAGTTAACTAGCATCTCCCATTTTATAATCAGAATAATCAATTTTTGAATCATACAAAAAACTCAATCTGATAAACCATTATTTGAAAACATCGATAAGTATAATCCAGATCAGTAGTCATATTTTGGACTGTATCAATATCGTTCTCAATATTTCAATATCGTTATCAGTATTTCAATACCACTTCCGTGAATTAATTTTAATTTTATTTTGTTACAACAATCATTCATGTGACAATAGTTCTACTACTAATATTATTATTAACATGAAAGGTGTTGTTGCCATGTGAACTTGAATAGATTAGATTCTTGTAGTCCGTTGTTGAAGAGACTTGGTCTCCTAACTGAACCGTACTTATATATTTTATGTGTATGGAGCTACTTTATATTATGTAAAAAAGAGTGATATTAACCACCAAAATCTTGACATACACCATTGTAATACAAGAAGCCAAGGATATTATCATTTGGTGAGTCACAATAGTAGCTTATCCAAACAAAAACCTTGTTATATTGGTAGGAAACTCTAAACGCAGTTTTTAGAGAGTCTTCAAAATAATATTATAGAAAAAAATTGCAGAATTATTAAGTTGATGAAGCTTTTTATAGTGTACAAGAGTTCCTTTCACATCAAAATTAAGTCTCACCTCAACTAATTGATATAGTAATTAATTATGGTAACTAGTGTTTGATTGTATAAGATTGTATAATTTATTGTTGATCTGACTTGTCTTATACTTCTTAACTGGAGTCTACAAGACGTAATCTGAAAAAAACTGAGACTTTTGGTTATGATAGGTTAGGTTAGTTAGAAGAAATATGTTGAACCACAATCATGTGCATGATATAAGACTATATTTACATCTCACCTGAATCACGGGAAGTGATAGCCGCGAGCCGTAGCAGGTATCTGTTCAATCAGAGAGATAAGCTGCGTTCTCGTAGGTCCTGTTCGTAACGGTGACCGATTAAATTGGCCAGCAAAAAAGACACTGTTCTCTGCTGTAAAATCACTTCCCGGTGGTTCGGAACCCACCTAAAACTGTAGGTTCAGCTCATCAATCACCATCATCCAACTCATTACCCACGCACAGGTCTCAGACCTATGTGGGCTTAATCCTCAAAAAATAAAATACCTGACAATTAATAAAAATAAAAGCCATATTGATCTTTTTTTAAATGGTTATAATAATCCTGATTGACCAATACTTGATAATTCTTATTCAGCATCGCTTACATTTTTCTCCATGAATATCATTCTTTCCTTACGAACATTAATGTTATGAACATTAAAAAAATGAAATTATCATAACATAGTCTACGTTCTAGCATCGAATACATTAAAAACTCATAGAACGGTAGTTAGAAGGAACTTCCCTCTTATATTCAAACTTTCTGTATGCATAACCTTTGAGATTGGACAGGCATGCTGGCGTACATTGCTTAGGATGCCTGATGAAATTACTTTACTCAAGCACTGCAAACATGGCGTCTCGCATCAGACTCCCACGTTCCTTCCCTTCCCCCCCCCCCACACACACCACTCATAACCCCTCTGTACCACTTAAAAAATCATTCAATTTGTTGAAATCCATTAGAAAATTAATTTTCCCTCCTACTTGAAATGCAAAAACTTTGCAGCTACTGTGTTTGTAGAGTCTGTTTTTGAGAGGTAGCTTTCTGTATACATATATCTCTCATAATTTCTAAATTCGTCTGTTTTTGAGAGGTAACTTTCTGTATACATATATCTCTCATAATTTCTAAATTAAATAGAAGGTAACATTCTTGCATGTAGCATTTTCCATCATAAATCTGCTTTAAAATGGCTTTTTAGTTTCTACCTAGATTCCTTCTTGTTAGAATGATACTTACTGTATGGATTCAATTTCTGAGGAAAGGAGCTACTGATCAAAATAATACAAAATTCTTTCCATTCACTTCAAATTTTTAATAAACTCCTTGTATGGATTCAATGAGGAAAATGTACTTGAAGATGAAAATATTACAACTTCAATTCACTCATTTCAAATGAATCTCTCTTATTGATGTAAAATATCCTAATATTCATCAATAATGAATATTAATAATCAAAATACTCTGCACTGATCAGAATCAGAAAATTTGATTAGGAAAAACCATCTTTTAATTTTTTCTATAGAATCTAAGGAATATAGATCATAAAATATTGTTCAATAGGAGGTATAGAATATAGATTCCATGCATTGCATTTTATTCTGCTCCACCTCCATGAGTATGCTAACATTGATAATGGATATAATCCACTAATAGACTAAATAACCTTATTATTAAATTATTCAGTGTGTTACACCTTACAGAAAAAATTAAGAAAGTGGGAAAAACTTTAATGAAACAAGCTTACACGTGTTTAAAACAATTTCCTGATTTGATCTGAAGCTTTCGAATCTTTGAGATCCATTTTACTTGGTCAGTAGAATGGATCTCAAAGATTCGAAAGCGCTCGGCCTACAGAGTAAGTAAATTCTACTTATTCTTAATGAATATTTGACTGCAAGTCGTTGAATTCACATAAAAAGTTAATATTAACAACGCAGTTCGTCATGGAACAAGAAATTTATGAAATTGATTGAATTGTAGAAGATTTCAAAAGTTGTTTCCTATTATTTAATTTTTGAAATATTAAACTTAATAAGGTCTGAATTTCATGATTAAATAATTAATTTCAAATTATTGATCTGTGCAGTACTGTTGACTTTGATAAAAAAATCAATTGCTTGCATTCTGCTAGACTCAAATGGAACAAACAGACCCTTTGATGAAATTGATAGATAATCCATTCAGCCAAATAAGTAGAAAAACTTCTTTTAATGTATCTATCTTCATTTGAACTTACATAGTATTGTTTTTACCTGATTCATTAAAAAAAAAAAAAAAAAAAAAGAGCGTCTATCCACAGGTAAACGGAGAATCAGTCGAGGTCTATTTATAGATGACAGTTTTTGGTGACTAGAGGGAAATTTAAACAGGGAATAGATGAAAGCAAAACTTAAAAACTTATTTTTGTCTATTATTCAATTTTTTCATAGTGCACATCAAGTTGATATTTTGAACAGTTTGTGAACTATGTACATCCAAACTAAACTCTCATCTCTAGAAATAGTTTCATTTATACTGTGTTTTTATCTTATTAATTTGTAAAATTGTGTTCATTAATGAAAATATTCAATTAATTTCTTTTTATTCATTGCAATACATTTATAAATTAATGACCACATAAGATAAATACACAGTATAAATGAAATTGAAACTTGCAACTGTAATTTCGTTTCAGTTCAGTTCTCGGTGGCTAAAAAGCATAGCTCTACATATATAAATCTTTTGGATTTTGTCTCGGAGACTCCATTTAAGGAGTACAAGACAAATCAGATCAACAATTATACAATCTTATACACTAATTACCAAAATTACTATATCAATTAGTTGAAGTTAGGCTTGATTTTGATATGAGAGGAACTCTTGTACACTATAAAAAGCTTTATCAACTAAATATTTTTTCAATTTTTAAAAAAATATTTCTACATTTTCAAGACTCTTTAAAAACTGCGGAAGCCTTGTTGTAGAGCAAAACAATGGTAATGTTCATAATAATATATAATAATGATAACATACCAAAGCTATTGATTAATTATTGTGTTATGAAAATCTCTGATTAGAACTGTTTTTAGCTCTTGATAGTAAGGGACATCTTAACACCTTTACTAAAATCCATTACTTTTTCTTTTTTCTCACCATCTTTTTCTTCCTCTTCAATACCTTTGTATCGGTTAGTGTGAAAGCGGTTTAAAATGCATTTTCAACGCTGTGCGCAGAGCTAGCAGGACATTCACTCCTTGCTCTTGAATGACTTCCCAAAACGATAGAGCGGACGGACTGACGGACACCGTTTCTTTTCATCGCAACTTCCTCACAATCACCATGCGCGCCATTCCCCTTTCACTATTATCACTGATCCAATTATTTTTTCCTCTTCAACAGCCGCCGCGATGACTCTAGCAGCTTGCTCTAGCTCTCTAGTATTCCCATTCAAAAATCAGGTACAATAGAAAGTGAGAATGTTTATGTTCTCACAATGACTGCGGCTAAATCAACGAGTACCAACTGTGAATAGATTGTAATTAGTTCATTCACTTTTTCAGTTCAATGTGCATCATTGAACGTTGAAGAAACGTCAAATTATCATCTATTTTTTAAGGTTACAATGGAGGAGACATCTGGAATTTTGTCTTGATGTAACGGATCAAGTATTGATCATAATCTGATTATCATTTCATTATCATTAATTTTTCAAGGTTACAGTAAAATAGATATTTAAAATTTTGTCTTTATGTTACTGGATCAAGTATTGGTCATAATTTGATTATCATTTCATTATCATTAATTTTTTAAGATTGCAATAAAAGAGATACAGTATCTGGAATTTTGTCTTGATGTTAATGGATCAAGTATTGGTCATAAATTTTTTTGAAGATAACGCCTTGAAGACTTCGGTTAGGAAGTATGAGACAGATCAGATCAACAATTATATAAATACAATATTACCAACCTTATACAGTAGTTTCAATAACAACCATATCAATTAGTTGAGGTGAGGCTTAATTTAGATCTGACAAGAACTTTTGTGCACTATAAAAAGCTTTATCAACTTAATATTTAAAAAAAAGTTAATTGTTAAATATTTCTATATTTTCAAGACTCTTTGAAAACTGCCTTTGAAGATGAGTTTCAATGACTCGAAAACGTTTCGCCAAAAGTGAGTAGAAATAATTTCCATTCACAATTAAAATTGACTGGAAGTCGTTCAATTTACAATAAAAAGTATTTTTTGTTTTTATTTTTGAAGATTACGTCTTGGAGACTCTTGGAGTATAAGACAAGTCAGATCAACAATTATACAATCTCATACACTAGTTACCAAATTTACTATATCAATTAGTTAAACTGAGGCTTAATTTTGATGTGAAAGGAACTCTTGTACAATATAAAAAGCTTTATCAACTAAATATTTTTTCAATTGTTTTTAAATATTTTAATATTTTCAAGAATCTTTTCAAACTGCTGCGGTAGCTTGTAGAATTTCCTACCAATATTACGAGGTTTTTGTTTGAATAAGCTACTATTGTGACTCGCCAAGTGATAATCTTATCGGCTTCATGTATTATGATCATGTACGTCAAAATTTTGTTTTACGTAATTTTTTTACATATAAAGTAGCTTCAAACACTAACAAAAAAGGTACAGTTGGGAGACCAACTCTCTTAAATAACAGTCTACATAAATCGATCTATTTCCTCTTCCCATACACTTAACAGCTTTCTTCTGGATCTTAAATATCATATCAATATTTTGTTTTGATGAATTACCTCATGCTATGAGCATACCCAATATGTGACAATATGTCCATGGTAAGCTTAAAAAGTGAGTTTTTGTCATTTATTCTAGCAAGCTGTCGCAGGACAAATAACCCAGATGAAATTTTACAACATATTTCCTCAATGCAAGAAGCACAGGTCAGTTGTCCATCTAACAAATCCCCTAGAAATGTCAGTAAGAAGTGAGCAGCACTTGCAACAAGTTTTGCATTCAAATGTTCGCCTTTATTTTCTCATTATTTATGAATTTTATTTTTTTTCACTCAAGATTCATATTATCAACATATTTAATGAGTTTTCCAATGTATTGATGGTTTTGCATAGGGTAATATGTGCTGAATATGATGAAGTGTGTATGGGAAGGAAAGAAAATGTAAATCCAAGAAAATATATAAATGACTTATTAATTAGTAATACATAAGTATATTATAAATGATTAAAGTTGAGCTTCTCGTATACTATTCTATGAAATCATGTTATTGTATTTTTTGTTAAGGGAACAGTATTTTTTGTTATTCAATTCTTTGTTTCTCTTGAACAGCAAATTGTAATACCCTATATGAAATAGTGTTTTCCTCACTTGTACATTGCGCAGATGTAAACTGTGTTCATACATGTATCAAGCAATTTGCAATTAATCATAAATTTCTATAAATGGAATATCAGCTCCTGAAATAGTGTGTGATGAGTTTCCAAGTCCAATTTTTCTATCACAATCTAGATCTATGTACATCTAGAATATTTTAAGCCAATGTCAAGAGCTAAAATCTTCATGCCTGAATCCTATTTGTTCTTGAAAAAGTGAATATAAAATTCTAAACTGTATAAATTATTGTCATAGTGCTTTTACTATTAATTTCTTCAAACTTGACACAGTGCTGTTACAAAACAGTTACTGCTCAGTAACTGTACAGTAACTGTACAGTAGTAGCTCTAGTCTAGTCTCAGTAGCTCTAGTCTAGAGTTAGATAGCTCTAGCCTAAAAATCGGATAATTAGTCTAGTCTAGAGCTACACTATTTGAGCGGGACTAGACAAGTACCAGTCTCAAATAAAATAAAAACACATTGCATACGTTAAAACGTGTCAACTTTATATTGTGAATTTAACGACTTGCAGTCAATTTTAAATTTAAAATAAAAAGTTAAAATTAAGAACGCAGATCGCTATGGAACAAGAAATCCAAGAATATGTGTCTTTCTTATCCAAGATTTTCTTAAGGCTTCTTCTTGAAAGGCAGCGAAAATAGTAGCTATAATATCTGACATCATTTTTCTAACTAAAAAAATGTCAAAGAATAACACAATAATTTACAAAATTTCTAAAGATAACCAAATTTGACAAACATTTCTCTTCTTTCTACGGTAGTTAGAACATTTTCTCCATAATCTGGAGTACAAAACAAGAGTCTTGGTCTTCTTCTGTAATGTTATACTTTCTTTCAACGCTTGGACTATAGTGCCTTAATTACGTGTCCAATCAGCTCCATTTTTTTTTAATGTAGTCTCACAGAAAAAATTCTTTCAAAAGCCTTAACATTTTACATTCTTTGTGACACTACCACCAACGAACCAACCGCTTACCGTATTACTTGTAATCACATAGATAGCGTTCCCTAAAGTAAGATTTAGGCCACTAATTATTGTCTCCATACCTCCATACCTAATTTAAGAGTTCAACCAAGGTTTATCTTGAGGATTACCCCATAATTCCATGCTTTGAAAGCTTCAACTTCTTTTTCATCCCTTTTCTGTGTGAACACAACCACACAAATTTCAAAGAACTTTCCAAGAGTATTCTTTATCTCAAAGCTCGTGTTCTGTGATATTGGTTTCATTCTGAGAAATACTTTTTGTCTCAGCTCATCTTATTCAAAATTCCACGTAACTCCTGTTGGGGGTTTTATTCCACTCTTTAAATTTTCTCACACGAGCAAACATTTCTGAGAATCTTTTTATCATTTAGTGGTTATTTTTTCTTCTTTCCTTTGTCGTCATGGATTCATGCTCTTTCATTTGATATGCAAGGTTTCACTTGTACGGTGGATATTATTTTTTTGTAACGTGTATCTACACTCAAGTTCAGTTCATGTTCGCCTGTGCTTGTGAGAGAGACCAGTGAGAGCCTAGTGCTGACAAAAGAAACCAGTGAGCCTAAGCACAAAATTAACAGTACAATAAGTTAATTTAGCTAACATTTTTTTTCACACAACTAAAGTAAAATTTACTGATTACTGTGATTTTCTACACAAAATGTGTGATAAATTGATGAATAACAATTTTTTTTGCCATGAAACTGATTGTCTTTAACATTGTGTACCCAAGATGTTAAATAAGTTGATGTAGTTCAATCTTTAATAATTATTCAATACCGAATTGACTACAGTTCAAAATAAATCTAAAATCTAATGATATATTAGTGAATGATTTGTTTTAGAGGAATTAGTTATTCTTCCTTTAATAGTATTTTCTTTTAGATTGATAAATGAATTGTAGTAATAACATGTTCAACTTCAAGGTTTATTTATTTTTCTTTTTTTCTTTTTTTTTTTTTTTAGTTTTTCTTAAAACTAATTGTAATAGAAGTTATATTTACAAGAGAAATTGTCATTTAAATTCAATTTTTTTATTATACTTTATTTTTTTATTGCTCTGTATCACGGTGGGTCTCATCAGTCCCAGAGGTAATTGTAAAAATGCAATTAATAAATACGTAAATAAGTCATTTTTTTTCATAAAACTCAAGTAATAACTGATAGACATTATGATAAACTATGTTACTGATAGAAATTAGTTTTTCACACAAAATTTGAGTGCTTCATTTCACATTGAAGTTAATCAGTCTCGAATTTCAGTTTAATGCACAGTAATTCAAACTAACCATTGTAGGTGGACTACTACTTTCCAAGCAGAACATTTTATTCTGTGTCCTGGTCAAAGTTTTTGTTATTTTCTATCTTTGTAATTTTATAAATCCTTCTGTATTTCCAAGCAAAATACTCGGTAGGGTTCCGGTACTTATAATATTTAAATTTAGATGGTTTTTAAAATCAAATATAAGTAATTTGCTAGCTATCATGAAACCATTAAAAGATTATAACTTTCACCTTAAATTTTAATGGAACTTTTCAAAAATCCATCTTATCATTTATAAGCTGCTGTGACAGGAATTCCATTAACCCGTAATCTTTCATCAGCTCCAAGAATTTTGCCAACGTAATAATAATTATTATAGACTGTAGGATTCAAGCTTTCAATCATTATTAGCTTCTTTTATAATTGGTTTTAAGAAGTACTATTATGCAAAGCTTTTGCCAACATTAAAATCGTCATAGGGTTGAATATAATTTTCAATAATAATGAGAATATGGTTCCTGGATTTCTTGTTCCATGACGAACTGCGTTGTTAATATTAACTTAATAAGAATATGGTCTTATTTCATAGTTTTATCTAAAACCGTGATTTGTAGAGCTTCCTATCTTTAAAGAGAGAGAGAGAGAGAGAGAGAGAGAGAGAGAGAGAGAGAGAGAGAGAGTGAGAGAGAGAGAGAAAGTGAGATAGATCTTCAAAGACTGTTTTCCAAGTCAACAATATAAGTTTGAAGTAACTGACAAATATACAGTAACAGAATTTATCAATTTCGAATTCCTCAAAGTGCTATTTATGCAATGCTATTGTCAATATCCGCCATTGCAGAAGTCTTCAATATAAAAATAGCACTTTGAGGAATTCGAAATTAATAAAAATTCTGTCACTTTCATAATTGAACTGAAAAGAAATATTAAGTAGAGCCTCCTAATTTTTAAGAAATCTTCAGGGACTGTTTCATAAGATAACATAAAAAGATTTGTCAACATGATAATTAAAGACTATTGAAATTAATAAAAATATTTTATTTTTCATAATCAATTTAGAAAATATAATATAAATATAATATACTGCTGAAAATCACTTCCCGGTGGTTCGGAAACCACCTAAAACTGTAGGTCCAACTCATCAATCACCATCATCCAACTCATTACCCATGCACAGGTCTCAGACCCATGTGGGCTTCATCCTCAAAAAAGAAAAAAAAGCTCCCTGATTCTAAAGAAATCTTCAAGGATTGCTACATTAGTTGAAAAGATAAAATTTGTCAACATAATAACAATCATAGACTCAATAAAATAATCTAAGAAAAATATTGTCTTTTTTCATAATCGAACTAAAAATTAATATTAAAGCTTTCTGATTCTAAATAGATATTCAGGACTTTTACAACTTAACAAGATACTATTTATCAACATAAACTGTAGAATCTAATAAAAATACTGTTTTCTTTCATAATCAATCTGAAAAATAGAAGGAATATTATTATACAATGTTTTGTTAATGCTGAGGATATCTTCAAGAGCTGTTTCAAGTTGACATGATAAAGCAAATGAATCATTTATTTTGAGCATTGAACTGGAAATAGTAATTTAAAACTTGAAATCTTCAGTATTATTATTCAAAAGGGAACTAACAATATCAATATTGCAATATTTATGCAGCTAGTCGATATAATAGATACCAGGAATTGCTAGCTAGTCAATACAATATTATTACCCCACTTCATGGTCTGGTGATTTATAGCAATATAGGACTGCAAGCACTGAATAGTGCCTTTGTCAGTTATTGAAAACTCATATTACACAAACAGTAAAAGTTATTATAACTGTTTACCAATAGCAAAAATAAAATAAGACTAGTTTTACAAGTAGAATATCACTTTGATTTCTTGTTCCATAACGATCTGCGTTGTTAATATTCACGTTTTATTGTAAATTCAACGACTTACAGTAAATTTTGATTGTGAATAAATAATATTTCTACTCACTTTTGGCCAAACTTTTTCGAGTCATGGAGAATTTACAATAAAAAGTTAATAAAATATCACCTTAAGCTTTTAAGTTGAGCTTCCTATATTTAAAGAGAGAGAGTGAGAGAGAGAGAGAGAGAATGAGAGAGAGAGAGAGCGATGTTCAAAGACTGTTTTCCAAGTCAACAATATAAGATTCAGGAGCGTGTAACCTAACCTCATTTTGTTTATCTAATCTAAAAAATTAGTATTTTAAGTTTTCCTAATACTCATTTTTTTAGGCACTATTATTTGTAAAAAATGACGAAAAAACAAGATATCATGTGAAAATAACATCAAAAGCTAGATGAATAATACTGCGCATTCAACTGTTCACAAAATTTTGACATATTTCCAATATTATTAGAATCCCAACAAACAATATTATTGATATTGCAGTTGAGAATAGTTTGTCAATATCAATGTTAGAAATAGCTAGTCAATATTTCATATGTCATTCAACTGAAGACATATATTGCCTAAATTTGTTGCTAAATATTCATAGTAATATTACTGATGCCACTGGATATTCCCTTCCACATGAAACTGTCTAGAAACAATAATTATTATTACTGTGTTCAAATTTAATAGCAAAAATCTAAGTAGCAAAATAAATAAGAAACCGAAAATTGTAAAAAATAACAAAAGAAATAGTATGATTCAAACAAGTTAAAGTGACTGTGAACATTTGCTTTTGAACTTTAACTTGCCTTCTGAATAAATTGTATGACAATTACAAATTATAAATTTGTTGCTAGTAATAATTAGCCATAGTAGTATTACTGAAGCCACTGAATATTCCCTTCCACATGAAACAATTATTATCATGACTGTGTTCAAATTTAATAGCAAACATCAAAATAGCAAACAGTTAAAAATAGCAAACAGGTAAAAATAGCAAACAGTTAAAAATAGCAAGCAGGTAAAAATAGCAAAAGAAATAGTATAATATTCAAACAAGATAAAGTGACTGTATACATTTACATTTGAACTTTAGCTTTTCTTCTGAATACATTTTCTGACAATTACAAATTTTACAAATTTCTGAAATTAATCCCTTTTTTTCACCAATTCATATATTACAATCTAAAATGGCTTCACTCTCTCAATCTTCCTCTCCCTCTCAGTTTATTTTCTCTTTCTATGTTGGACTATTCGAGGTTTGAAGCATCATTGGCCATTCCTTTCGGGTGCATGTACCTTGTGCTCGGTATTTTGGCACAAGGATTAAATGTCAGGATTTTGGCCGCTGATTGATTCCAATTTATCTGCGATGCTTTCTATTGTAAATTTAGATCACTTGCATTGTTGTGGACCTTTAATAGGTTTCACACTGTACTGTCTTACTGCTAGATTTATTTTTTCGTTCTGGAGTCAGGAGCGATGTGAAGTCAAGATTCTACTTTACATAAAAGAAAGTAGCATTCTGCACATTCAGGCAAAATCAATATTTTTTAGAAAATATTAAAAATTTTAAATACTTTATTTAAATACTATACATATATTATATTTGGAGAAAACATCGCGGATTGGAGTAATTTATTACTCCATTTATAATCACATTATTTATCAATTAATGAATAGCATGGAGATTAGTTTAATTTGTCCCTTATATTGAAGGAATTGAATAACATGATCAACAAAATTATATGAATGTCTATTGCATTCAATAAATTAGGCTGTCGTTCCTTTTTTACCATTCATTTTTTCACATTATGGGTTTGATAAGTGGATTTATATATTTTTTATAATGAATGGGCTAATGATAATTCAAAGAATGACAAAGAAACCCGGATTTAAAGATACTAACTTGGATAATTCAACTTTTTTGTCAAACATTTTATAATGTTTAATTTTGTAATAATACTGTACTTGTTATAATCACTATTATTTTTCATTTTTCTTCAACGCCTAATGATTCCTTTCACCCTTCTAGTCATCAATAAATAAATTTGATTTTCTTTATGAATTGCAAGACACCTTCCCTGAGAAAATTTATTTATTGAGAGATTATGATCAATGAAGACACCGGGATGATCCCATTATTGTCCTCATAACATAAAAACAAAGTACAATGCAATAATGCTATAAGAAAACTAGTTAAAAGGATGAAGAGAAGTGCCACGCTATTCAATTGCCATTAAATATTGTTCATAGCTCTCGATCCAATACAAATTTCAATAGATGCCATAAACATTGTAATCATTGCTATCCAAGCATTTGGTGATTCAATTTTCTTTAGGTTCAAAAATCCTGTACAGGTTATAAAACGTGTTACCGGCTGCTTGGGGGAAAATTGAAAATATTTTTCAAGAAAAACTGAATAACGTGATCAAGAATAAAGAGTATAGGAAAGACTGAGGCTTACAGTCTTGGGTAAAGACCTCAGACGACTTCCTTTATTGGATTACATGCTCTATCTACATCCTGAATACAAAATCTTCTATTTTTTCTCACTTGTGTGGAGAGAAGCTCTGAATGGTAGTCTAGGAAATTGGTGTGCTTACTCCCATCATGTTCGGAGGTAGGTAGCAGCCATGGAAAGATTCTCAAGATACCAGTACAGTTCATAATATTGCCATAGTCTAATCTTAATATTGCATTCAAAAACCTGGTTCATAATGATCATCTTAATGCTTTTTTCAAACCTCTTCGATTGTGTAATTCAAAGGAGATGAAAATTAATGAGAAATTTAGGGTAACAACTGAATTGGTTATCCAAATGAATGGTCTATTTACTATTTCAAGGTTATATGTTCATTATATATTTTCTCATATTCATCAATATTATTTAGTGTATTATTGATATTCTTATTCATTACTAACTACAATGTTAACATTAACTTCAAACTGACACTAAAGCTTTAACACTTAGAAGTTATTTCTTTTTTCTTGTTGGGTGGAGTATTTATTTCTTTCCTCCTCTATGAAAATCACTATATATTCAGATATCTTATCTCATAAATATATGTAATTAAATTAAGGCTTTTCTTCATACACAGGTCTGTGCCCAAATAACGAATATTTTTCCTCATAGTTGAACTGTAGGCTACCTATTGAATCATGTAAATGCCTGTTGTAAATAAAAAAGATTTTAATGGAAAAATTTCAGTCTTTTCAATGGAAACTCAAATTTATGACTGAATACATTTAAAATGATGACGTTAGTGCCAGTGTAAGAATTTAATACTTATTTCCAATTAAGTGCATGGTTTTTCTTTTCAGGAAAATGCTTTTTTATTAAATTCTCTATGATCTTTCAAGGCCTTAAATTGATTTGATCTCTACTTGAAGGCACTACTTTAAGGTCTCCATAGTATCTACTCTACCGACTAGTCTACTAGTATTTTTAGTCCACAGTCTTTGGTCTACAGTCTTTAGTCTACTTTGAGCGCCTACTCAGCTTTTTTACATTAATGTGTTTCCCACAAAGTCTTTAATTAAACCACATAGTTGATAAAGTGATTTTAGATTTCAATAATTTAATCTTATGAATATTATTGATAAAATGAAATTAAAAGGTTGAATGTTGTTAACAGCATTAATCCCACCCAACATTAGCAAGTTAGTTTAAAAAAATAATATTTTCATTCTTAGACCAAAAGAAATTTTTAGAAAATCTTACAAATTCAACATAAATTAGACCTGGTTGAAAGAGATAATAGACATACAGATAATAGTTGACAGAAATACTCATCAGGGAACAAAATTATTGACATTTTTATTTTTGACCCAAAAGTGAATTTTCAAGAATGTTTACAAATTGAAGCTGCAAGATTAAGCAGACCTGGTAAAAGTTGACATATTATGCCACCCGAGCTGATGATCCGGCAAAGTTACTAAGAAACAACTAAAGAAATGAAAACTATTGGACTTTGGCCAACGCCAACGGTCTTCTTATGACAACTTTCAAAATATATACAAATGAATGTATACCAAAATAGAATATGTAGTTCAAATTTGGTTTCTCTTAAACTGGAACTTGAAAGTGAAATAGTTGATATTGGATTTTAGGTACGAACATAATTTTAGTTCAACCTAGGGACTAAAAGCGGTAAGCAGCAAAATCGGGGGGCAAGCGTGAAAATTTAAGGGGGGGGGCGGCAAAAATCGGTCAGGTTTGTTGAAAAACCTTAAATGCTTAAATTTTGACTCAATTATGTTACTTGTTGTATGTTACCAAGCTGACCATTGGAAAAACTTTGCTCATATTAACATCAAATATACATCCATTGTGGTCATATCTTGTTGGGTGGAGGGGGGCACGACCCCCTGCCCACCCCATATTGCGCCCCTGATTCTAGGCTGTAAAGGTTCATTTGAATTTAGTACTTACATTTTTTTTTTAATTATGTATCTACACTTTCAAAATTATTTTTTCTTAGTATTATTGTTTCAGACTAAGAATATAACAAATTTTAATATTTCTAACCATTACTCCTCATCACATCTGATAAGTACATTTTAGCAGAGATAAATTATTAATATGTGATTAAATAATATGATTAGCTTCTGTAGTTTCAGCTCTAAAATTTCTGATATAAAATTATTCAAAGTTTCTTTTTAGTGTTTTGTTTAAAGTGAACCTTCAAATTAATATTCTTCATTCAAGCATTACTCCTCATCATCTTTGTACATTTTAGCATAGTAAATTTTTGTACTTTGCTCTACATGTACATTTAAGCATAGACAAACCAATATGTGATTGAATAGATAATATTATTAATCTTCTATACTTTCAGCTTTAAAATTTCAACCAAAATTAAAAATTATTGCAAGTTTCTATGGACTGCCAGTTAGTGCTTTGTTTGAAGTGGAATCCATATTCTTTATTTAGAAAAAGCCGATAATTGTGCTTCATAGTGAAACTTAGACCTAATCGGTCCCACAAGATGTCAAAGCATCTTAAGATAGCAACTGCAAAACCTGAATAAATAAATAAATAACCAGAATTTATTAATTTCGAATTCCTTTAATTGCTATTACTTTATACTGAAGACTTCCGCAATGGCGGATATTGACAACAGCATTGAAGAGCTGATGGGAATCGATGAATGCTACTGTACAAAAATATCAGTCACCACCGGGAATCGAACCTCGGACCTCTCAATTGCCGGTTGAGCGCCTTAACCACTATACCATGGAGACCCTTCTGCACAGGAGCATTCATTTTCAACTTGGCCATATCGGCTCGTATCTCACAAGTTAGTTTGAAGTGACTGACAATTGAATAAACTGACAAATATACATAAACAGAATTTATTAATTTCGAATTCCTTTAATTGCTATTACTTTATACTGAAGACTTCCGCAATGGCGGATATTGACAACAGCATTGAAGAGCTGATGGGAATCGATGAATGCTACTGTACAAAAATATCAGTCACCACCGGGAATCGAATCACGGACCTCTCAATTGCCGGTTGAGCGCCTTAACCACTATACCATGGAGACCCTTCTGCACAGGAGCATTCATTTTCAACTTGGCCATATCGGCTCGTATCTCACAAGTTAGTTTGAAGTGACTGACAATTGAATAAACTGACAAATATACATAAACAGAATTTATTAATTTCGAATTCCTTTAATTGCTATTACTTTATACTGAAGACTTCCGCAATGGCGGATATTGACAACAGCATTGAAGAGCTGATGGGAATCGATGAATGCTACTGTACAAAAATATCAGTCACCACCGGGAATCGAACCACGGACCTCTCAATTGCCGGTTGAGCGCCTTAACCACTAGACCATGGAGACCCTTCTGCACAAGAGCATTCATTTTCAACTGGGCCATATCGGCTCGTATCTCACAAGTTAGTTTGAAGTGACTGACAATTGAATAAACTGACAAATATACATAAACAGAATTTATTAATTTCGAATTCCTTTAATTGCTATTACTTTATACTGAAGACTTCCGCAATGGCGGATATTGACAACAGCATTGAAGAGCTGATGGGAATCGATGAATGCTACTGTACAAAAATATCAGTCACCACCGGGAATCGAACCACGGACCTCTCAATTGCCGGTTGAGCGCCTTAACCACTAGACCATGGAGACCCTTCTGCACAAGAGCATTCATTTTCAACTGGGCCATATCGGCTCGTATCTCACAAGTTAGTTTGAAGTGACTGACAATTGAATAAACTGACAAATATACATAAACAGAATTTATTAATTTCGAATTCCTTTAATTGCTATTACTTTATACTGAAGACTTCCGCAATGGCGGATATTGACAACAGCATTGAAGAGCTGATGGGAATCGATGAATGCTACTGTACAAAAATATCAGTCACCACCGGGAATCGAATCACGGACCTCTCAATTGCCGGTTGAGCGCCTTAACCACTATACCATGGAGACCCTTCTGCACAGGAGCATTCATTTTCAACTTGGCCATATCGGCTCGTATCTCACAAGTTAGTTTGAAGTGACTGACAATTGAATAAACTGACAAATATACATAAACAGAATTTATTAATTTCGAATTCCTTTAATTGCTATTACTTTATACTGAAGACTTCCGCAATGGCGGATATTGACAACAGCATTGAAGAGCTGATGGGAATCGATGAATGCTACTGTACAAAAATATCAGTCACCACCGGGAATCGAACCACGGACCTCTCAATTGCCGGTTGAGCGCCTTAACCACTAGACCATGGAGACCCTTCTGCACAAGAGCATTCATTTTCAACTGGGCCATATCGGCTCGTATCTCACAAGTTAGTTTGAAGTGACTGACAATATGGCCGATATGGCCAAGTTGAAAATGAATGCTCCTGTGCAGAAGGGTCTCCATGGTCTAGTGGTTAAGGCGCTCAACCGGCAATTGAGAGGTCCGTGGTTCGATTCCCGGTGGTGACTGATATTTTTGTACAGTAGCATTCATCGATTCCCATCAGCTCTTCAATGCTGTTGTCAATATCCGCCATTGCGGAAGTCTTCAGTATAAAGTAATAGCAATTAAAGGAATTCGAAATTAATAAATTCTGTTTATGTATATTTGTCAGTTTATTCAATTGTCAGTCACTTCAAACTAACTTGTGAAACAAATAATAACCTTTAAGATTTGGATTCTAAGTTGAACTCTTGTGAAGGGAGCTGTTTATGTGAGCAATAGCCTGTTGTATCTTAAAATTGATTTACTTCAGCCATGATAAATAAATAAATATCTGAACTGGGTTGTCCATGATATAAATCATTACATTCATGAAAAAAAAGTATCAAGTTCGGTAGTTGCCCTGAAAATAACAAATGTTACTGACCAGTTAGCTGCTGCATAACAATTCATTTATTACAATATTTACAAGCTACAAAGAAAACTTCCAAAATATTTAGCAATAATTACAAATGCAAAAATAATGGAAGTAGTCTGCTAATTTCTGATTAATAATGTATGCTCATACATTATTTGAGCGATATAAATAATTATGTTTTGTCTTCAACTGCTTTTAGATGTAACTGTACTACTGTAGTATATCAATTCTCTAATTTGTGGGTTAATTTGAAGAGGGAGCTCTGACTCAATTTCGCCCACAGCACTTTGTATTATTGTCAAGTGATGAAAAATAAAGACAATTATCTATCTATCTAATAAGATGTATTTTGAAAACCGGAGCAAACATCATCCCTTGAGGGATGCTTGCGGAGATACATCCCTTGAGGTTGATGCTTGATATTTTGATCTCGTTCACTGCTATATGTCCTGAACAATCAAAATCAAAAATTGTATCAAGTTTTTCATTAAATTTCTCCATATTTTTCAATAAATAGAAAAAGACTTTCAATCAATAAGAATAATTGAATGGAAAAATATGTGCTCCTCATTCCAACTAACGTGACCTAGATATTTTAATCAAATCCGTACGTGGTTGTTGCCAAGGTTCCTATACAGAAGGTTGCCTCAGTCGCGTGCGCACACACTTCGCGCATCACGTCACTCTCAGACCTCTAACACCCACACTAGACGCTGTCAAATGCTGCTATACACGTGTTCGTTGCAGACGCTCTGCAATTAACTAGCTTTAATGTATTTATTATCATTTATTAGTGACCTATGTGTAATAGTTTGGATAATTTATGTGTGTGAGATGCCCGGGGAACGGTGTGCAGTATCCGTTTGTAACAACAGCCGCGTTAAAACACGTGAGTTGTCAGACGATAGTAATAAGGTATTTTATCCAAGTATTTAAGCAAAATGCTGTGCCTACACTGTTTTCATGCTCTGAAACTACATGTGTAGGCCCAAACCCTAGTAAAATTCTTCTAGAGAACGAGACGAACGCGTTAAGAGCAGGGATTGTAAAAAAGTTGTAGAATATATTTTGAATAATGAATCTACTGAAAATGAAGCCAGTTTAGAAGCTGTAAATGAATCTCCCGATAGAAAAGAAACCCTGTTGAAATAAAACAGTGCACTTATAGAAAAATCTCTTTGTTGCAAAATTAAATTGATTTAGATTGTCGTGAAATAAAAAACTAAAAAAGACAACCATAATCTAAAAATAAAAAACAATAAAAACAGGAGTAAAGGTGATCGAAACTACATGCCCTTGCTTCGATACAGAACTCTCTTCAGTGGAGATGCCACAAGATAAACTTCCATGTACACCAGGACCAATTAACGACTCCATTGATTATAGAATGATGCCTTGGAGTATCTCTCAGGAAGGGTGGCCAAAAAGCTAAAAACAAGTTACCGGTACCCATATCTTACGACAGTTCAAGATCAAGAGAACGTAACATTTCCCCAAATCTGCTTGAATGATTCATGGATTAAACATTTATCATATGGAGGATTGACTCATCCATTCAGCTAGAATGGCTCAATCAAGCAAAGTGGATGAACGAAGAATTTGAATCATTTCATAAAAATGCCTCTTCAAAGAACCAGGTGCGTATTACTAATATTCTCATACAAATAAGTAGGCTTTTGTAGTGTTCATTACTTTCAATGCGCTCAGTGAGACTGTATTTATGAATAAAAGATTCAAGGTTGCTTGTTACTCGTTATTTTTTAAATTGAAAAATATCAAATAATCACATTTTATTTTGATAGTATGTTATTTGCAGGCTTAGTAATTTTTCTACATAAAATAAAGAGCTACAAAAAGTTTTATCTTATTTACATTTAAATTTAGATATTCCAAATGCTTTTGTTCTATGGCTTCAAATGGAAGGCTATGTTCACTTTATTTAGGATATTCACTACTTAAAAGTTAAAATAAAATAAGAATATATTTTTCAAATTAATAATTTTTGTTTCCAGTTTCATTATTCATTATATATATATACAATCATATTTGATTTGGAGTATTGACATCGAATAAAAGTGTTACAGTAATAGTAATATAAGTAAAAGTATAAAAACTTTTTCACAGCTCCAGATTTAGTATTATTTCAATGTAAATGTTTATTCGAAATATTCCTCATCATTTTCAAGCTAGTAATATACGATCCGTTCCTAAATATTAGTCCCAAATATTATTTAAATTCAACGAGAACCCCCATGTATTTTATAACTACAAAATGTGTTTTTTTCAGGCGTCGTGAAACGAATAACAATGTTAGTTATCCATAAATACCCTTGTATTCCAGAAGAGGTCGCCAGAGTATTCATGAAACATAAAACTGTAATTAGAATGATGTTTCTAAACGAAAAACTGACTCTTGAGAGAAAGAACCCAGTGAGTGAAGACAGGAAAACTGCCAAGAAATATAAAGAACTCACGACTTAAACTGTTTACATTAGACTATGATACCAATTGTAGACATTTTCCAATAAAAAATGATATTTTGATAATTATTGATTTATTTACCCATTTTCTTCATATTTTACTTTAAAGAAGTAGAAACCAATCATGTTATAGGCTACTTATAAAACATTCTCAAAGTAAAACAAGTTAATATGTCCATTTAATGTTGGTTTTGTTAATATTGAGATCAATGTATCTTCATAAATACACCAATTAGGTCATGCAATAGTAGGTAATAGTAAAAAAAGTATTTATAGGATAAATTATTTCAAGAACAAATAAAAAATATCTCAGTAAATAACCGGTTAAAACGACCCAAACGATAGGGTTCTGCAGAGAGAGTGCGAGCACTGGTCGGCATGTGACGTCAGTGCCGCGGTGGCTACTGTCTACACACGCCTTACGGGACTGAGGCAACCTTCTGTATAGTAACCTTGGGTTGTTGCAGTATTTGATGGAATTCTATATCAGTCATGCGGTTGTGGAAAGAATACTCAATTTGAAAAAGAGCGCCACAAAATAAATTCAAACTTTTCTACCCTTCTTTCTCCCACCCTACTCTTCTTCTCTATTTATCATTCTCTTACTTCTTTATATCAAAGAAAATAATACTTGAAGGCACTGAACAAAATAATAATAATTTCCAAAATAAAATTTTCAATTAAATTGGAATAGATGGAGTAAATCCTTTTTAATTTTTTTTGTAACAAACTTCATTGCAAGCTTTACAGGAGAATAAATTAGGGAAGAGTAGGCTAGAACCATATAAAAAATATTTGAATAAAAATATTTGATACATATCTGAATAAAAATATTTCATCCAGCGCAATATCAAAACTGACACTG
The DNA here is from genome assembly GCA_948455865.1 of Conomelus anceps. Lineage (NCBI taxonomy): Eukaryota > Metazoa > Arthropoda > Insecta > Hemiptera > Delphacidae > Conomelus > Conomelus anceps. The sequence goes on along the minus strand of OX418219.1, from coordinate 60,083,971 downwards.
TGTTTCTATTTAAATTATGATTTTACGGTATAATGTCTGTTTAAGATATGCAAAACATCACATAAAATATTTTAATTTAAATATGTATCAAATTTATGTGATGTTTTCTATGATAAAATACTTTATGAACAATCTTATATCAAAATTGACACTTTATTTCTATTTAAATAATATTATGATTTTACTCACTTGAACTAAAGAAAAACATTTAAATTCTGAGGAGAAGCTGGTTATTCTTAGCAGGCTGATGAAGCTTCTCCTCAGGAGCGAAATGCATTCCTCCAGTATAAGTGAGTGGAATTAAAACTAAAATAAAAAATTTGTATTTAATACAGCGTCAGTTTTGATATAAAATTGTTCATCAAGTCCTTCGTCTTGGAAAACATCACAAATATTTTATACTCATTCAAATCAGAATATTTGATTCAATGTTTTGCATATTTTAATTAGAGAATAAACCAGCAGGATTTCAAAGTGAATAATCAACTAGTTATCAGAAACACGTTTGAAATGCATTTCAATCAGAATTCAGTCTGAAATTCGTTTATCATTATAGTACATAACTTATTATTAAATTATCTGTGATATTAAACAATCTTTATTGACTCAGAAAAATTTGCCAATTTTTTAGTCCGGTTCATAGAATCACCCATTTTGCTGGCTGCTTGTTAAATAGCATAACCCATATTTTTTAATTGGAGATTGGATTATTATTATCAGCACATTAAAAATTCTCTATTTAGAGGCTACCACCATCTAGAGAGAAAAAATTATCGTGGTCAAAAAAATATAATCTATGGCTTGAAAATAACTTTGGCCTAACAATGAATAGCCTAATTATTAAATACGTACTTTGTTAAGCATTGAGCTTCGGTAGACTTGGCATAGGTATATATTGACTGAGTGTGGTCGGTAATCGCAACCTACCTCATTCTTCGTTTGCGTAGTACAATTCTTTGTACCAAAACATGATGTTGAGGTCTGATCAGTTATCTACAGTCGAAATCGGGAATGCTATTTTATGCTCTCATGCAAAGCTCACTGCATTTTTCGAGTTTTTCAAGTACAGTCCTATTTTATTATGATTTATGATATTCTATGAGGCCAACATTGCCAGTAATTTTCCATGTTCTACGATTTTCATGATAGAAGATGATTTACTCTATTATTATTATTATTATTATTATTATTATTATTATTATTATTATTATTTTCATTAGATTTACGTTCTCCAAATCATCTAGTATTGTTCGCGTGATCACAGTGTCTCCAAATAACATTTCAAATGGAGAACAGTAGAATCAGCGCCCTTCGTAGTTTCAAGCCGCTCCATTTTCTTCATGAAATTTCCTCTTGAATTACGCGGCAAGTGGAATCCAACACGCAACATCTTCATAATCCAACACACATTTTGTGTGATTTGTGGACTGCAGACAAGGAAATGGAGACGGCGAATGTCATCAACTCAACCCAACACTTCTAGAAGGCAATATGGCTACTCTTTGCAACATATTTGAAATTTATTGTACCTGCTATGATCTTTCATGTTTTCACAGGTCACTCTTGTAGAACCATAAAAACTAACACAACGTAGTATTCAAGGATGAATAATTTACATAAAATAAACTGATAAAACATAGTAACCGATGATTTTACATAAAATCATAATTATTTAATATACAAACTATGAAATACAAAATAAGCAAAATAAACGTACACATACTATTCAATACAAAATATTCCTCACTTCCTTCCGCCTGTGTGTGGAGAAGAGTCCGTATCATCATTACAAAAGAGCTTATTAAAGAAGAATTAAAAAAAAATTGTTTAAAAATGAATTTCACTAAGTAAAAAAAAATTGGAAAAGAATAAAAAAAAGCTCTCAAAAGCAGAAAGGATCCCCCATCCATCAAACAAGCAGAATATGGGCACAACTGAGAAAGAGTAGCAATGAAAGTGTGGTTGAGCATGAATTCCATGACCATTTAATTTGTGTTTTTAACACAAATCTAGCATAACTATTTATAAAAAGAAAATCTCTGACCAGCTGCATTTATGAGAGCACTAAGAAGTAGAACTGACACTGGAATATTATTTAATATAATTATGATTTCCACTCACTGGATACTGGATAGGCTGGAGGGATGCATTTCAATTCTAAAGAGAAGCTTCATCAGCCTGCCGCCAGGGGTCATGTTTTGTTGAGGTTTGGATGAGCGGCCATTACATAATTGAAAATTGCGTTGGATTTGAATTATGGTTGGTCATTGAGTAAGTTGGTTCTGTCTTGTTTATGGTGTTTGAATATTTCGTATTTTTTTAGTGTATTTAGTTTAGTTTAGTTTAGTTAGTGTGTGTAGAATTTCCAAGCCAGTATGGATGTTTTCGCGTGAATGTCAAGTGTTGATTGAGTGATCTGCGAATGTTGAGTCAGTGTCGGAATGTATTACTTTGATATGTTTTTTTTTTGTATTTTGTATTGAATGATATGCCTGTTTGTCCTATTAAGGGCATGTGTTGCCTTTGAGCTTATGTATTCCTGGTTCGTTGAATTTTTGAATTGTGCTGTTTTCTAGATGAAGTGTTTTTTGTTGGAGCTGGTGTTTCAGGTTGTTTGTTGTTCTAAATGCTAAATGTTAGATCAGGATTTTTGGAAGATGTGTGCTATTTTATTTGATTTTTTGTTGAAATATGTGAGTGTGACAAACCTGTTTTGGTTTGCAGATTTTGGAATTTTGTTTTAAATTTTATTCAGGATTCTGTCTATTCGATTTGTGTTGTATCCATTTTGTTGTGCTAAGTATCTCCAGTATGAGTAAAAATCATAAATTAAATATAAATACAGTGTCAGTTTCATTAGATCGTTCATCATTATTTCGTCATGGAGAAAATCACAGATAATAATAATAATAATAATAATAATAATAATAATACTTTTTATTATTATCAGTTGTACTGATAGGCATATGCACCATTCAACTGCTTCGATTTCTATAAACATCATATTATGCTTCCCATTTCACAAAAAATGCACATCAGCAGTTTTTGAAAAATAGTTGAAGTTATGTTTCTCCTTCTTATTGTTTAACAGATCTCATAACATATCATGCTTCAATATTTTTCTTGGTATTTTTCAATTAAAAAATGAAGGAAATCGAAAATGAAATGTGATTAATGATTAGTTGATTACATATATTCCAATTTCCCATATCATATAAGAAAATGAATGAAACACTTGTTTTCCACACTTCATTTAAATTCTTCCATTTTCTCATTAACATGACCAACTATTTCTTTACTAATTTGGTGACATAACCTCCCTGTTTTCCTCATATATAATATCCCCTTCATTTCTCTTCCATCCATTATTAAATCTCTCTTATTTTCTTCTTCTCAACCTTTCTTTCTTCTCCTTTTCTGTTTTTTTCCTCCACAATCTTTTGGATTTTTCTTTTCTGTTTCCTTCTCTTCCCAATCTTTCTCATTTTATCATTCCATCTCCTCATCTTTCTTCCCAGTTTTCTTCCAACTCTTCATCTTTTTCATCCAATCGCTCTTTCCTCACACGCTCTCTCTTGCACCATTTCTTCTCTTCATTCCTCTCTTATTACTCATCATCCGTCTCACTCTGATTAACAGCTGTGAGAACAACGTTTTCGATAGAAAGAGAAAGAAGAAGAAAAGCATCACCAACTTGGTAATCGTCATCACCGACATGACTCTAAACAATACAACAATAACAACAACAGCAAACAACGGATAGTAGTTGTAGGCTCTTGCTTCCAAAGTCGGTCACCCCTCCCCCATCAAACCCCCTGAACTGGCCCCCCGAATCCCCTTAACTGGCCCCCAAACCCCTAAACTGGTCCTCCGGCCCCCTTTTTGTGAGGAAGCTCACCACCACTGGGAATCGATGCACAACAAAAACCGCACCGCTTGGAAACAACGCCCGCGGGACGCTTGGTGGTAGGGGGGCTCGGTAGGAAGGGGGGGATGGCTCAGTAGGCAGGGGGTGGGGGGTAAGAGTGGAGCTTGCTCTATGGGCATTCATAATGAACAGAAATCTGTGTTTGTTTCCATGCTACACTTAACAAGTCATCGAACAACTAATCCATGGAAACTGAAACATTGCAGCAGAAAATCTATTACAACAGTATGGCATTGTTTTATCGAAACGCCAAATGTATTTCTAAGATCTAATGTGGTTGTATTTTTATTTTTACAAGTGTACTTGAATATTTCATTATATTTTTAACAACAGTTAAAAAGCTGCAGTTTGTAGCAAGATAAGAGTTTTTCAATCATCTTGATTAGTAGGTAGGTCTAATATTTATTTATTCATTTTATACAAATATGTAGTAATAGAAACATATACAATATAAAAAATATAAATACAATCTAATATTAAAACTGAAAATGTATTTCACTTTTATATAATGTTCTACTCACATATATTTGAGATGCTTGAGGAATGCATTTCACAACGGAAAAGAACCTTCGTCGGCCTATAATATAATACAGCCTATAAATATATATAAATAAATACGTTTTGGCGGTGATAAATAAGGTGTATTAAAATAAATAGATGAATACCACCTAGTTTTTAGAAGCTTGAAAAATTCATAGTCGCTTTATAATACTAGTGAACTGTATGCGCAATACCTTTGGCTGTCTTAAAAGTTGTTCGAAAATTATGGAGATAAATTTAGCTCAGTTCGAAATTCATCACGTGTCTGCAATGGATATTTGATACCTTTGTTACATGGTTGTACGTACATAATACAGTATGCACTGGCCATGTAGCCTAACACTTCAGACATATCTCAAATTACCTCCTGTTTTAGTCTAGTTATTAATATAACTCATGCAACCAACACTTAAGATAGATATTATTATCTATTGTTTACAAAAACGTACACTCTCAATGAACAAAGTATAGGTCTGGGTCTAAGCTAGGTATACATATTCAGTTTGATGTTGTAGTTCCATGTTACTTTTTTATGGATATTAAAATATAAAATAATTTTAAAATAAAATTATTATAATAAATAAATAATTAATAATAAATAAATAAATAATAATTTTAATAAATATTGATTTTTATAAATAAAAATAAATAAATGATTATATTAAATAATTTTAATATAAGTTATGAAAACAATTTTCTAGTGAATTTGAACACATACATATTTGTGTAAATATTCAATATCATATTAATATCCAATATTTGAGCATCTATGCAATAGCCCGTTGTATCTTGACTTGATTGAGTTTTTGTAATATTAATAAATTAATTAAAAATAAGCAAATAAATACATCTTATGAATGTATTTGTAAATTTGTACATTTATAAATGTAATAATGAAATACATCTAGATAATATCAATATTAATATCACAGATTTCCCGAACGCCTTTTTTTCAACGATGCCTTTTTTGAACTGACTTAACTGTATGCTGTAGACAATTCACGTGCATCAGCAATAAATTGATTAACCTAGTACCCGAACACGTAATTCCAAGTAGGCCTAACATGACCAAATCATCCATTAGAAAAATGGATAAAATCAATAAATGTCTTTCACCTCATGCACAATTAATTAATCTGCTTATCAAATATCATCATCAAATAGTTATAGACATACTTTTTACTTTGGTTTAACTTCAAGATACTTTCTACTGCCAGCATATTCCATAATGACAGTAAAACACTTTTCTTGCCTACAATTTTTGCTACTAATAAATTGATCGCAAGTAGCCAAATTTTAAGTTGTACTTAGTCGTAGATTGATGCTCATGGCCAGCGCACAAACCTTTGGTTTTGCGGGCAACGCCGTTACGGTTATATAAGATGAAGATATTTTACTTCATGTATTTATTAACATTAAGTATATTTTTTCTACTGTTTTTGTTTGAAAATTATTATGTATTATGGCAAATAAATTTGATTTGATGTAACTTATTTCACTTATTTTGAAGGCTTTTGTAATATACTGAGGCTTTTGCTATACTATTATTTTAGTTAATATTATATTATAATATTATACTATAATATAATTTTTTAAATATTATTATTTTATATAATATTATTTTAATTCTTTTTCGGGGGATGAAGCCCACATAGACCTGTGCGTGAGTCATGAAATGGATGATAGTGATTGATGATTGGACCTACAGTTTAAGGTGGGTTCCCAACCACCGGGAAGTGATTTTACAGCAGAGAACAGTCTTTTTTGCTGGCCAATAAAATCCAACACTAATTTGAAACTTTACTGTCTCTGCTTCTATAAATTTCCCAGACCATACATGTAAGCTTTATTATGTACGCTAATATATGCGCTATTGCATAAAAAAAACACAAAACGGTACCGTACAGGGAACACTAGAAACAATGGAGCCGACATAAACGTTAATTGATCGGAATTCTTGAGAAATTAAAACACGCCACATTAAGCAAGCATATCCAGCGGAAACTGCAATTAAATATAGCCTATTTCTAGTTTATAACTGTTGCATGCCGTTATTATGAGAAGAGCATTAGGATGTTAGTGGGACGTGGGAGAATATTAAGTCAGGTTTTTTACGGTTGCCACTCAATAAATAAAACAGGTACAGCGAGAATGCTATTTGCGTCCAAGAGCGCAATAGTTTTTTAATGATGTTTGATCTGAACAGTTATTTTTCACGGAAGTTTTAAATGAGTTCATACTGCAATGCGCTATGGATGAATTTTCAAGCTCGTTTCAACTGGGTAATGACTCTTCAATGGTGCAAATGATTTGATAGCTACAGTTTTGTTGTAGTTTCAAGCGTGTAAAAATACAAATTGGCTTGAAATGCTGTAGTTTTGGTCTCTCTCTAGAATTTAAGTTGTCTAAAAGTACTCATAAATTTCTGAAAAATAAGACGTCTTCGAGCTGTTGGGTAAAACATGATGTTGAAACATGATCATGAAGCATAAGACAATAATATTCATGTTTTAATAATTATTATATAAAGATAAACCTATTACAAGTTGTATAAAACTTATATAAAGATGAACTTATATAAAAAGAACTTATATAGAGATGAACCTATTTGAAGTTATAAGTTGGAAAAGTAACATAAAAAAGATACAACGAAGTATCCAGGTGATTTACACAAAATAAAAATATTCAGTTGTGCTGAAAGGCTTATGTGCCATTCGACTTCTTTGATCTTTCTATGAACATAATGTGCTTCACAAAAAATGCACATTGGCTGTCTTGAAAAAGAGTTTTGTTTCTTCTTTTTTTGTCCAACAGATCTCATGATATATCACGCCTCATTTTCTCTGTTTTTTCCAATTTGACGTTTTAAAATGATTTGAGAAAATACTTCTGCACAATCAAAAATAAAAACGTCAATGCTTGCACTGTAAAAATAAAATTGATAAAAATTGGGCTAAGCAGCAGCCTACTTAATATTCTTCAAATTATTTTGTATTCAAAGCGAACCAGTCGTGCAATTTTTTGATTGTCACCAGCAAAACTAACCTAGAGCCTTCAGTGGCGATCTGTTTTACATTCAATTCAATTTATTTATTGTCAATAACAATAGAACATTCATATAATTATTTTTATAATAACTTCATAATTATTTTTATATTCGAACGATATATTTTGAACGATATCACTTGGACTATGAGGAAGCTGTGTACCAAGTTTCAATAGTCTAGAATCTTCCTTTTAAGAGCACAGACGGTCGGGCGGACAGCTGCACGGTTTGAATCAGGCCCTGTCATGTCAATAATAATTCAAATCTACGCGCCAACGACAATGCCGAGCGTCGCTGTTCAGGCTCCCTAGCACTTTGAAACGTAACGGCGCTAGCGTTCGATCTCTATTGATTACATCATCGATCGCCACTACCCATCAGCCCCCACTCCAACCCTCTCTACCATTTCGTGTTATTGCTTGCCATCCCGTGTTCGCGTACGGTAGCTAGTTACTTTTACGTGAAAATTGATATTCTTTTCGTTTTGAAACGTATTATTTGGTGGTAAATAGTTCGGAATACTTGATAAATCAGTATGATAGTGATAAGAAATCAATGGTTGAAGTGGAATAGTGATATAGCTACGATAAAACAGTGTCTGAAAACATGGATTACTTTGTATCAAATTGATGTTTTCTCTAATGCTACTTAACAGGTAATGATCATTCATTCTTAGATACTTGATTATTAAGGATCCGACAGGGCCTTTGAAATCGTGCCATTGCCCGTCCGTGCGTTCATGCTCTAGCTCTTGAATGGAAGATTCTAGACTCTTGAGACTGTATTATATTGTCATGGAAAACATCACAAATTTATAATGTTAATGGCTCATTTCAGCTAGGTTGAAATGAATTTCATTTCTTCAAAGTCCAAGTGAGATCGCTATTGACTTTTGAATTTGGGGGTCGAATATAAAAATAAAGTATTCACGTAGGGGGCAGTTCCATATCTTTCCCACGGAACAATCGAATGAAATTTCGATAATCGATATCTGTACTAAACCCAAAGCTAAACTCACGTTCCTTTCATATCGATCATCGTTTCTCTTTTAGATTGTTTTGTGCGGAAGATATGGAACTGCAGCCTTTACGTATTTGTAGTAAACGCATGGAAGATGAGAACGTTCTTCAACGTTGTATTATGTCAACAGTGTTTTCGGTTACAATGGTCGAGTTCCTGGGGGCTATACCGGTAACTGGTAAATGTTACCGGTGGCGTCTATTGGTGTATTCAAAATTTTTTAATGTCTATCCCAGGAAATCCATCGATTCTCTATTTTCGTCTCAGTGCTCTCTCATATTCTCATACTCGCAAGTTGCATCTTGTGTGCTGGTGGATTGTATATTCTCATATTAGGTATATTTTCTCTGTGGATTGTAAATTCAAAAGTTAATTTTTTTTTTTTTTTTTGAGGATGAAGCTCACATAGGTCTGAGACCTGTACGTGGGTAATGAGTTGGATGATGGTGATTGATGAGTTGGGCCTACAGTTTTAGGTGGGTTCCGAACCACCGGGAAGTGATTTTACAGCAGAGAACAGTGCCTTTTTTGCTGGCCGATCTAATCGGTCACCGTTACAAACAGGACCTACGAGAACGCAGCTTATCTCTCTGATTGAACAGATACCTGCTACGGCTCGCGGCTATCACTTCCCTTCAAATTATTTTTAATTTTATTTTTATGTTATATTGGTTTTTATGAATTATGTTTTGCATCGAGCATAGTTTTTCTGTAGAAAGAAAAAACACTGTATATTGTTATTTTTCTTTTTATAATTAATCTATCTATCTATCTATCTAGTCTATATATCTATGTCAAATGGGCTTCTGGTATTTTCGAGCTTATGCTGGAAGACAGCTATCTGTTTTGACACAGTAATTCTCAATGTTTATGATGATTCTCAAAATTTTGCAATACTACTTGAACAAAAACTAAAAAATGCACTACAAATACATAGAAATCACATCTATAGTATCAAACTATTGTGGAATGTTAATTAAGTAGTCGATGCGATCTGAATGTTATTCTATTAGTATAAATCTGTAGCTTCTATATTATATGTGAAATCATAAACCTTGTAAGGAACAGTCAGTTTACATTGTTTTTTTTGTATAATTCTACACTATGTGTGGGTTTACCTTTGTATTTTGTTGTACTTCTATCCAGAACATATTTAAGCCGAATAATAATATTGACATGGAACGAAAAATAATAAGTGTTTTTTTCTGATTCCAGGTAAGAGCTGCCGAACTTTCTAAGTAGGATTACGCACCGATCAAAGTGAGAAATATTACTATTTCATTTTCTTAGTTTTTTAGTTTAGAAAACTGTGATTGATACTTATTTGTAGGCCGTTGTCATCAAAATCTGGTTCTAGATTAAATTAAAATTTTATTTTCACTAGGCAATACAATAGCACAATAATATTTTAATAGCTCCAAGTTTTTACAGTATTTAATATTCAACATAATATAATATATTTTTTCAAGTCTCGCACACAATTTCACTTCAACCTAATGCTCAAGGGGGGGGGGGCAAACGGGAACCTTTTCGCAGATTTAAAAAGGATATCTTTCCGAATTTCTTAAATTTTAACTAAATTATGTTCTTTTTTATTAGTTGATAAGTTATTCCTGTAAGGAAGTCTTGTTCTATACAATAATGTTTTATTTTTACCATAGGATCACTACAGTCTCTCTGGTCAGCTCTCTTTCTTTGGTCGTTTATCCGATTCTCTTTCTTTCCCAATACCTTTTCGTTTGTCAGATCTTGCCTTTTTTTATTCATCTGAAGAAACCTGGTCCCTTCGTTTAACTGTTTTCATTGATAAACTTTTCTTTTTGTCTTTAATACAATACAATAATATTTTTTAATCATTTAAGTACGTTCACAAGCAAATTACGGAGTAAGGCGTTAGGAGGTCTTCTTACTGAGACTTTTACTTGCATTTCAGTCCATATCGATTTCTGCTCATTTCATAGCTCTGGAAAAATGTTCATTTAAAGATGTTCGAGGAAATTTCTCCTAGATCTCAATGCGTTTTAAGATTTCCACTTAAGTGATCTAAATGCTTTTTAAAATTTCCAATTAAGTAAATGTCAATGTTTTCCAAGATTTTCACAGAAGTAAATGCACCTTTTAAGAATAAATTCTTCCTTTTTCCACATACCATATTTATGTTCCTCTCTGGATATTCTCTTTAACATGCTAATTGAGATATAACTACATAATTTCATTCTAACTGCCCAACACACTTTTATTATTACTGTTGATAGAAAAGCACATAATATAACTTACTTATGTTTACAATATCGACTCCCACCTAGCTAGCAAGCTTCACTATTGCTTCTAGTGCCTTATAATTAATAGTGAAATTATGATTATGAATTATATTATAGTTTATAGTGATTGTTTGTAAACTTGTTAGTTTTTCAATATATCTAATTTTTTTAATCCTGATCACATTTGCATAGTATTTTTGGATATTCTTATGAATTGGCAATGGAATATTATTTATTGTATCATCAGTCTTTTAAAATTATTGTTATTATTATTATTATTATTATTATCATCATTATTAATATTGTTATTATTATTATTATTATTATTATTATTATTTTACTGCTCTCAAATAAATGGTTCACTCAAAGGTGCTTCTGGGAGTAAATCCATTTCAATGCGTCATATGAATTTTAAATAGACTTCAACCCCTATAGATAATGCTGTTGCTCGCATTTAACTAATGGTAAATTCGTGTGCAGCAAGCTTGCAGACCTAGTTATGATTTGAAATATGAAAGACATGCTAAAGGCTGGTAGAAGCGATTTAGAGAAATTATTGATGTTACAAGAGATGGTCGAAGTTTTTAGACAGACCAGTGCTCGAGAACGCGACAGGTGTATCTAATCGGGTTGCTGGTGAAATCTGGCACTGGAAGCCTCTGCATCATTAGCGCATGCGTAGAGCTAGCAGGCATGTGAATCGAAGACGACGTGCTCTTGTTCTGACGTTATCTCGCACGTATTGGGAATTTTAATAATGGCTGATGATGGAAATTGAAAAAATATCTTTGATTTCTTAGTGAAAAGGATGTAAAAACGAATTGGGATTCATTTACAACGCATAAATAAAAACTATCCTTGATTATTACACATAAGTGAATGATCGGTAACGACATCAAAACCGATCGATGGTGACGAAAATTAGAAAATATCATAATCTATTGCAGAAGATATAGGGCCGGTTGCACGAAAGCCAATTAAATTTAATCCCCGTAGATTGACGTCATTCTACGGAGATTGAACTTAATGGAGAGAATTTAGTTGTACAAAGGACAATTACAAGCGACAACGCCAATTAGGCTAACCGGCGTAAAATATATTTAACCGCCTGATAACCGATGATTAAATCTCACAAATTCTCATTAAGTTACATTTTATAGGCTATGTTTATTGTACCATAACACAGTAGACTGCAAATTAGGTCATAGGTGTTAAAAACCTTTCAAAATGAATAAAATATATGAAGAATATACTGTAATAATATTGAGATAGTTGAATAATGATTCAAATAATTCGCAATGAAATGATTCTAATTCATATTTTTTCTCAACTTCAGAATCAGCTGTTGATCAAATTACAGTGTAGCCAGCTTGTGCCCGTTAAAGTCACTTTATATAGATAGACAAAGTGGTCATTAGACGCCTCGCTTCTGATTGGACAGCTCGGTTAAGCTGGGCATTCACGTTCCAACTTGCAGTACCACTTGCAGTACTGCTAGTAGTACTGCTAGATGGATAGTCGACTCCACTCACGCTCCTACTTACAATCCAACTTTATTCCTAATCAGCTGTGAACGTCGCTCTCGAGCCGAAAAATGTAACCGAAGTTGCCCGATGTTGCCCGAAGGTCATGCACTGACTGAGATAAGATGGACGACTTTGATCCGATTCCCCCACACACGCTCCAACACCGTCGACATTCGTAAGTCGTCCCTCTAGTGGTCCATCTAGTCGTCCATCTACAATTCCAACCATCCAACAAGCCCATTCACGTTCCGTTTTCGGATCCAACCTTGAAGGTTGGACTGCAAATGGTACTGCAAATCGGAACGTGAATGCCCAGCTTTACCTGTTACAAATTTACAAACGGGCGTGCAACAGGATATTCTTGAAAAATAACCTCCCTAAAACGACATTCAAGTGACTCTAGACATAAATTCATCCCATTTAATATTTCAACCCATGTCACAAGTCAAAGTAGTTTGCAAATTGTATCTAGTGTATTTATTTATTAATTTAACCAACATACAATCAATGCAAATACAACAGGCTATTTCCCAAAACTGCTTTTCACAAAATTTCAAATTAGAACCGAAATCTTAGGTTAGGTCTGTTTCGCTAAAAATTTCAACTTGAAGCACAAAAATTCACGAGTCCTTTTCAGAAAAAGAATATTAATTTCGATTTTACTTTAACAAAACACCATCACAGTCCAAAAAAAAAAAAAATTATAATTTTGAATTTTGAAATTTCTGAGCCAAAAATCTACACTAGCTCTTGCATTATTTTCAATGGGAGAACAAGACCCGTAATGTTTAAGTGAATTCAATTTGAAGCAGTTGTACTTCAAAATTTCACTCTCCTATTTTTGATCCCTCACCCTTGGGGTACCGCACTTGAAAATTTATTTTGAAGGGGGGGGGGGTTTGGGGTTCTCCCCTGGAAACTTTTGTGAGAATAGTACCTCCAAAACCGCATTTTTAACGATTCCGGACATCTTCTTTGACATTTAATTGTCTCACAAGGCCTACTAAAATTCCAAAATTTCTTTTGTCTCTGGTGAGAGGGGAACTATTTTCCTGATCCCCCTCAAAGTTACACCATTAGGTGCACTCTTTGTTACATTATGTTAAATAATGAGCTGGCAAATAAGGCGTGGTCCGACAAGCCAATTGCTCTTCCGATCTCATAAGTCACTATTAGAACCATTTTGAGTGTCACTTTTTGCCATGTTATAAATGACCTACTAGTTATTATCTTGCTTTTTGATATAAAAAATATCATATTAAACAATAGCTTGTTTCTTAATAAATTAAATTATACTATGCTTTTTAATGGTGTTGTTATTCAAATGATTATTTGCAGAATATGATTCTTATTGAACGATGCACTGATAGGTTTTCATCAATGGTGTAACTAAAGGGTCAGTCAGGGAGAAGGGATGACCATTATTTATACAGGGGAAGGGGAGAAGACTATAAGCACTTTATCCTATAATCATTGGTGGAGAGGAAGGCACTAAACTATACAGTAATTTATTCGAGACCTATCTATAGCTCTTTATATTAAAAGGGTTGTTGGGGGTGGTTCCTCCGGGAGATTTTGAAGAAAATATTCCCTCTAAAATAAAATTTTAAGCATTCTAGAGACGAATTCGACCATTTCAACATTATTCCATCCCACAGTGTGTGTCAAAGCTATTTTCACCCAGTTTTTGCATCATTGTCAATGTGAGATTCAGATTCTTGTGAGACAAATTTATTGTTCTAGTAAACTGACTTTAAAGCAGGCCTACTTGAAACTATTTTCGCACTGCTATTCAACTCCCCCTCCTATGATTGGACTTGAACATTTCATTTAAAGGGTGGTTCGAGATTCTTCCCCGGAATTTTTTTTGGAAAATAGTCCTAAACCTATATTTTCAGCGATTCCAGACACCTTCTGTAACTCTTTTGTCCAAAATTGATTCTCAAGACTTGTTAATCCCAACATTTATTTTTTCCCTGGGTCTCCTGGGGGATCTCTCCCCTGATCATGTCCCAGAACTTGAAAACCTTAAAAATCGACTTAAAAAGCGGGAGGGTGGAGCTGGATCTTCAAGCAGGTATGAAGAAGTGAATAAATCTTTTGATATTCCAGAAATAGCCATCTCAGAGAAGTCAATGATGGCAGCCAAGGAGGAAGTCAATCAGCTAATCAGTTCCCCCCTTAATTATGCAAATAGTTTTCATTGGTGGACATCATTTTTCTTTTTTAACCGATTTCCAACACGGAGGAGGCTCTCAATTCGACCTGTTTGTTTTTTTTGTCGATTATTTCTCCTTAATCACGTTGACTGCCGTGTGACCCACTTATGGGGCACTCTTGTCCTTACCGACAGACACTTCCGTGTCACAGGACATCACATATTTTCAGGCCATGTGACTCAGAAATGGTTCACTTTACAATGCTTTTCTTCATAAGGCCTGATAGCCAAGGCCTCACAATACAGCTCAGTACTGTTAGCATTCATCTATCGTCCTTTATGGATATAAAATTCAAAATAATCTGAGAGATTAATTCCACTCAAATTTTCTTTCATCAATAACCTATTTTTCATCATTTCACATATTTTTCGTCCTTTATTCGATTGATTATTTGTAGAGTAAGGTTCAATATCCAACGATTCCAATGATAGGTTTTCACTTGACTTCTTCGCAACGGTGGACAGGTGTAGCTGATATTTCTAGTATAATATAGTGTGAAATGTACCAGTTGTAGGAGCATGCGCAATAAGTAGGCCCGTCATCCCGAAGGCAGTAGATCATGTAGCGCAGCTCGACTCTGTCGTCCAGAATGTCATTTCCTCTAGAGAGTTCACAGATCTGACAGCAATTTCCTGGCAGGTGCTCGGCGACCAAATTGAATGCGTCCGAATAACTTTCGTCTGTTAGATTTAGATCAGACGCACCTCGTGATGTGATGTATAAGCGGCCGTATCAAAATACAATCCGATTCAGGAGGCAGTGTCAAACTAAAGTAGGATGTCCGTGATTAATCGTGAATCAACGTGTGAAACGGGGTTTCCGCCAAATATTAAAATTTTTCTTTTATTTTTTTCTTTATTTCTGTAGTGAGTTATACATATTCCATTTCCAATTCAATTTAATCTGTTTTCTAGAAATTGACATAGCTTATGGTATTTTTTCATTCAATTAATGATCTGGTATAGTTTTTTTATGTTTGAAACTAGTCCTACAAATTATTCAATGACAATAATAGATAATAATTTTTATTTTTTATCATGTTTTCTGTAATAGGCCTATGTGCGTACAATTCTATCTATGAGATTCTTTCAATTCAATTCTATCTTCAAGAGAAAATTATTTTTCTCTTATTATTTATTTCACTCGACTACTAGTTTGCAAGTAAATAAGTTCTGTCGATGAGACTACTCGTCGGCGAGCAAGTTTGAGCATGTAGCACAAATTTATAGAAATACTGTATTTTTTGTATGTGAAATTGTATATCATATTATTGTATATTATATTATGTTTTTTTTTGTTTTGGACTATTTTTTTGATTGGTTGGATGCTTGATTTGGTGAATTATTGATGAACATTCCAGTGTAATTTTGGGTAGTAAAGAGGAAACATTTTCATTTGTAATAAAGGAGAACTCGTCGTTAGCGAACAAGCTATGCTTTGCTGATGGCGCAAAAAAAATGTATTAATTGTGTGTGATTGATTGTTATTTACAAGAGTTTGGCAATGAAGAATTTTGAATAAAAAATTTTGAATTTGAATTTGAATTTGTACTTGGTTTTTGTGCAATAAACGATTTGATTTGATTATAAGTCCAGTCAAATTAGACAAAAATATGGCCATCAAGAGAAACAATTGGTAGAGAAATAATGGGTTTCCGCCAATCGCTTCCTCTAACCTAACATACCATAAGAGGGGAAGGGTGGTGGGTGGTGAGCTCAAAGAGGAGTGGAACGGTACAATTTTTCAGTTTTTTGCTTATAAATCAGTAACGATAACTCGAATCGATTTGTTAATCCTATCAAAGCTAGAGCTGACAAAGTGCTCTACAAAAATGATCTTCTGTATTTTTTGTAGAATCAACCACGAACGCGTTACGGGCTTCCCAAATTAAGAAGTAGTGTAGTAGTGTAATAACCATTAGTGTAGTAGTCAGTACAAATTAGTGTAGTAGTCATTATGACACAGGAGGAATGTTATTTCACAACTATTCCACCATGAATGTGATGTATTGTAGATTAATTTAAATTGAGGAAAATTAAACAATCATATCATACCGCTTTTTGAAGGTTAAATCTCAGTGATGATTCAATAGCTGGTGTGGTGTGGTTGGGGGGGGGGGGTACCCACTATAAGCTGATTGTATGGAGACAATAAAATATTTATTGGAATAAATATACTCGCGTGCATATAATGCTATACGTGCGTGTAATTTCAATTGGTATTAAGTTAATCTATCAATCTTCTGATATACTGTTAATCCATGATATAAAACTCTATTAACTGCTAATACCAGATTAACTTGACGAGTCAGTAGTCAGCAAATATCATTATGCGAATAATCATTATAATAATTGTGAATTTTCAATCATATTCAATGCTTTATTCGCAAATCCAGTGTTTTGGAACTCACCCAAAACGGAAGGTCAACTCATCAATCACAATCATCCAAATCATTACCCACGCACAGGTTTCTAACCTTCATCCTCGTGAACAGTCCAACGTGAGGGCCTCAAACCTGTGAGGTTTATCCTAAAAAATGCATTAATTTCATATTTTTTAATCCGGATATTCAATTCACAACCCCTCTAGTGAATCTGAAAAATATTCTCAAAAATTAAATCAGGTAGTGAACCTGTAAATATTCTTAAAATTTAATGAAATGGTGAATCAGGTGTGAACCTAAAAATATTCTCAAAAATGGAAGGGTGAATCAGTGTCAAGTCTCGCCGGTAGGCAACGCTTATCACGAATCTTTTCCCACCTCATAATAATTTATTGTTATCATGCCTACATGGCAGACTGTGTTGGCCATCTTCCAAATATTTCCCTGCACCAGTCTTCGCCTCCATGGGCCCTTCATTTTATCTTAATTAGGAACTGAAAACAACAGTAAATATAGGATTCTCTGTTAGAAATATCACAGCATTCACTTACTAGAGAAGGAGGCTCCAATATTATTGTCTGAATCCACTATTCTAATTGAATTTGCCAGCAGCAATCAGACTCGAAACCAGGGGTGGATAAAGGGGAAGTAATAAAAGCTTCATTTGTGTATTTTTGGGGGGGTGATTACCTTTTTTGTAGACGATATTTCCTCCATTCCCCAAATATTCTCTTACTTGAAATTTTTCTGGAAAATTTCTGGATCCACCCAGTGATATTCCCTTTCACAATATATTCTCTTACTTCAATCCCCCCCCCCTGGAAAATTTCTGGATACACATCTGATAGAAATAATTTATGCGATATATCTTTCACTTTGAAGTAAATTTCACAATAGAATGGCGGCTAAAACTGTGGAAAGCAAGGTGCTGGTCTTATTTGAAAAGTTCGACGTCTTCACACACAAATTGTTATTAGAGATCAAACTCACGGGAAGAGAACTGTTATTCGAACAACTTGAATAAACCACTCGAGATTAAAATTTCAAAATTGCCATTTAGTCAAATCGGATGCGATGAGAAAATTGACATTGGTTGAACTGAGTTCAACGTTTTGATCATGTATCGGTGGCATTTATATGATTGTCTGCTGCCACATTTTCGTAATTTTTCCACATTTATCAATCTATTGTAAGTTACATGGAAGCACGGAATAGTTATAGGCAATATATCTATTTCTATATTGAGTACCTATATTGTGATGGAAGCTTTTACTGCCTTGAATATTTTTCTCACCTGAGGCGGCTCTGGTAGCGCAGTTGGTTGGAGCACTTATCTGTGATAAGATAAGGGGCTCTGGCTGGCTTCGTTTCCTACAGCCTTGGGTTCGAATCTCATTCAGCTATGGATGTTTCTCATCATTCACCCATTCACCTCATTACTCACGCACAAGTGGCTCATGTAGGCATCATCCGCGATAAAATTAAAAAAGTAAATAAAAACCTTACTTGTAACCGTAAATTTGTCCGTAAATTAGATAAGACTCTGGCTGGCTGCTGTTCCTGAAGGTCTCGAGTTGAATCTCGTTCAGGCTTGGATGTTTTCACCTTGTAGCCATTCACCTCATTACTCACGCACAAGTCTCGTGTGGGCATCATCCGGGGGAGAAATTATGTGGCTTCTAAAAAATTGTCAATATCTACTCTGTACTGTAGTTATCTATAGTTAAACTAACTCTATAGTTATATTCACTCTATAATAGTTATGCCAACACTTTAGTTACATTCACTGGATATTTATACTCACTCTGTAATTATATCAACACTATAGCTATCTTTAGTTATGTTCACTCTATAGTTATATTAATTTACTCTATAGCTATACCAGCACTATAGCTATGTATAGTTTTACCCAATCTATACTTAAGTGTCCAGACCTTTCTTTCAACTGTAATCAAAATTCAATCAATTCATACCCATAAAGATTCTGTTCTTTGCTGTAAAATCACCTCCCAGTTGTTCGGAGCCCACCTAAAACTCCACCTATCTAAGCTCATTACCCACGCATAGGTAGGCCTCAGATTAATTGATTGATTTATTTATTGTCTGTACTAGGTCTTGACAGACCTATTGCACATTGAACATGGATGAACAAGCCAGGAGTAGGATAGTTTGTGATTGCTCATATGTGGAAATCCTCCAAAAAAAGTATCAAGATCTTTCTTTCAACTGTAATTTAAAATTTGATCAATTTACCATCAAAAAGACTGCTCTCTGCTGTAAAATTACTTCCCGGTGATTCGGAACCAAACTAAAACTGTAGGTCCAATCACCATAATCCAACTCTACCCACGTAAATGAAATTTGAAAATTATTTTTGTTTATTGATAATGAGGATGATTATTTTTTCAAGTTTATTGAACTTCTTGATCTAAACAATCTAACTAATCAATCACCATGATCTCAACTCAATATACCCACGCACAGGTCTCAGACGTATGTGGGCTTCATCCTTCGGGAAAAACTATTGATAAACGCGAAAAACTTGGAATCTACAAAACTATCATCCTCATTTAATTTTAAGGAAAAGGATAGTATACGCACTCACCAGGGTCTGCAGCCAGAACCTGTTTAGTGGTGACAGTGAACTATCAAGCACAGATCTTCAGACTTTGTTCCGGCTTGGCATACTGATATAAAACTTTAAGGTTAGTGAGGAAAGCAATCACAAACTATCCCACTCCTGGTTTGTGTAGTAAGCTCTTTGGACTACAATGTTGAGGTCTGAAGAGTCACCTACAGGCGTAATCTGCTATACTTACAGTACATCTATATTGCCAATAAAAAGTAAATACAAAAAATCTATAAAACGAATTCTTAATATACAAAATAAAATATTTCAAACAATTTCGCAATAGAATTGATTTTTTTGGCACCACCCAGCAAGGGAAACCCCTGTCCCCGCTGGGTGAGAGTTACGGTTCATAAAGTACAGTTTATAAGAGAATAGTTATTGAGAAAAAGAAAAAATAGCCAAAAGTTAAATAAGAAAATCAAAAGGAAAAGAAGCAGAAAAGGAATTGTAATATATGACTGATGTTGATGTTGACATACTCATACATACAGGAGCAGTGGCGGTCCCAGGATTTCTTTTCGGGGGGGGGGGGGGGGTGGTGACCACCGAGGGGTCTGCCCCCCCCCCCCCCCGGAAAAATGTGGAATTTAAAGCCTAAAAACGTATTTTTATACGTATTTGAGCTCTAAAATATGCTCAAGCTAATAGTATATATGTTGGCCAATAAAATAATTTCTCATTTAAAGTTTATTGTACCTAGGTGAAAAAAGACCCAACCATAGTATGTGTTTTTCCTTTGATTTCCTTTAGCTACACAAAGAAAATTGATTAAAAGTCAATGTGATTATTCAATGAGCTTATGAGCATGATGACAAAGTTCAGTTAAATAAACGTATAGTGAAATCAAAAATAAATCAAGTGTTCACTGCGAATTTTTTCTTTATGGTTAGGCCCTATTTTTAACATGTAAGTTACGAAGGAATAGCCAAAAAATACTTAGATTGTTACACAACAATGTAATGGATGTAAGGATGTACACATCCTTCTTGTTTATTCTTCTAGCTAACAAGTAACAATGACACAGATTAAATTTATTTCTCGCAAAAACTATACATACATAATTATGAATAAATTCTTTTTTAGGGGGGGGGTCTAACTTGATATTTCGGGGGGGGGGGGTTATATCCTTCCCATCCCCCCCTGGGACCGCCACTGTACAGGAGTATAGTAAAGGAGAAGTACTCACACACAGGTCTCAGACGTATGAATGTGGGCTTCATCTTAAAATACTCCTTTCGCAGGACCTGCAAAACTTAGCGAATTTCTGTATTTTTTCAAATATTTATGAATATCTATAGGCTATATATTTTTTTAATTTCTGGAAAAAAACACGAAGCGTTCTGTACTCTAGGGACCCCAAAACAAGTTTATATCGAGGTTCAGGGTGAAAGTAGCACATCACGACCAACTGCAATATTTACATTTCAAGAAATTCGCTCAAACCCAATAAAATAATTTATCCTTTGAGATCAGTGTTATTGTGAAATGCTTTTAGTTTTTTGAGTATAATTATTTTGTGCTTGTTATCATTATTCTTAGAGAGGGTAGATGTTTTACGCTCATAATTTGAAAGTTATGATTTTTTGTGAAATGGGAGTTGTCCCAGTACAGCTCACTTATTACGTTCATACACATGCATAAAAAACAAAAAAGAGCATAGAACATATTAATTTACTCCAGGGAACCCAAAACAAGTTTCCATCGTGGTCCAGGGTGAAGTAGCACATCACGACCCACTGTAATATCTGCATTTCAAGAAATTCGCTCAAACCCTCCCCCCACGAAATTAAAATAATTTGAAATTAAAAAAAACTAGCTCCATATTCGCTTTTATCACCAAAAAATACTGATAACTAATCACTTTTTTCATATTGCACAGAAATTGACAAATTAAAAAATTTTCGACGCCATTTTGAAAATGGCTGCTTTTCTCAAAACGCACTGGTTTTTCGAGGTGGATGAGTTGAAATTCGGATTCAGCGCCTCAAAAACCATAAGGAACAGTCAAGAAAAAAAGATTGAAGTTTTTTTCTGAAACACTTTTTTAGCACCAAATAACTAACTCCATAGGGCAAGATACATCTTTTGACAACAATGGTTTTTTCTTGATATCTTGAAAATTTGTTGAGCTAGAAGGCAGTGCAATACCTTAAAATTTTTGACTCCATGAGCTCTATCTCAAAGTCTAACAATAGAACTAAAATTTTCAAATACAACCTTTTTTTTCTTGAAAACCCCTAATTTTGGCGGGAAAATACCCCCGAAAAGGGGGTTAACCTTTTTGGATTTTCCTGGCTAACGAACTTGTCCAAGCCATTCACAAGAGGAAAGTTTATACCAAATTTGGTGGAAATCGGACATCTCCTTCAAAAGTTATCGTGCTATCAGACACATATTCTGCAGTTATCAACGACATGACTGCGGAGCTCTCAGACAGATTGCAGCGTGCACAGAACTATTGCATAAGATTCATTTTCAATTTAAGGCGTTTTGATCATGTTACACCATTCTACAAGCAACTATCCCTTCTAAAATTGACTGAGCTCCGTTCCTTGCAAATATACCTTGCTTCATACCATAATTAAAACAAAATCTCCCCTGTATCTGTCTGAGAGCTTCAAATTCCTGTCAGAGGTCAGTGTGCGGGCAACAAGACGAGGGGGATCAATGTTGGCTATTCCTATTCACAGAACAACAACTTTTGAAAAATCTTTTACCATTACGGGTAGTAGGTTATGGAATAATCTTCCTGACAACATTCGTGCCATTGATGGGCGTGCTCGCTTTGGGGTGGTGGTCAGGGGGCTTCTGTTGGCGGGTCTGCGGGGTAGGGTGGGGTTGGCGTTTGCAACTTGATGAGTGAGCTGTATGAATGTTGTGTGAATGATTTTGAAATTCTTTATTGATTTTTTTTCTCTTTCTCTTTTTAATTTATAGGTATTGCAATTTTGCTTATCTTTAACCAAAAGAATTTTCTTTTTTAATTTTAATTATTATATAATGGTAGTCTACTTTTATTTATTTACTCTTTTGTAACTATTATTTAATGTCAAACATAGTTGTTTTACTTTTTCAGATTTAATTTAAGTTTTTTTTCTCTCTTTACATTGCTGTACTAATTTATTGTTTAAATTGTCAAGGTTGAGTGGTAGAGGGGACTCTCAAGTCCCAACTCCGCCTAATAAAGCATATTTTCATTTTCATTTTCATTTTCATATATATATATATATATATCTACATATATAAAATTTTGTGCCACTATGATTTTTGTACTCTGGGGGCTCCAAAACAAATTTCCATCATGGTCCCGGGTGAAAGTCGCACATCACGACCTGCTGTAATAGCTGAATTTGAAGAAATTCGCTAAAAATAACTCAAAATATCATGTAGTATCCATCACTGTAGCTCTATTATAGAACAAAGCCTATATAGAAGATGCTTGTGATCAATGTCAATGTTTTCCCACACACAGTGAGAGACCAATAAGTTGCAGGAGTTATTTCTAGTTGAAACTAGGCCACATTCTCCAGATCTCATCCGTCATTTTACTCACGTCAGCGTTATTTTTCGATGATCTGTCTTCACCGCTGAAAGATGGTGTCGGCGCATAAGACAGATCTTCCAGCAGTATGTCTTTTCCGATGTTATTCATTTTTCACAATTTTACTGCGAAATAAATTTTCGTTTGCTTGGACAAGCGCCAGAACGTGGCAGGCGTTTTGTCGGTTTGTGAAGCAGGGGCGTATTTTTCATTGGACCGGGAACAAACAGGCAGTAAAATCGCAACACAGTTGTGGCCAATGTTATTTTTATTGTGGCTTCACACTGATTCGATACATGTGTGGCTGCTTCCGTTGATTTATGTGTGTTTTGATTGTTAACGGCTAAGGAATAATGCCTTCGTGTGTGAGCACTGATAACAATGTATGCTTTTATTTCTTCGTTTACTGGCGGGAAAACGCAATGGGAGATTGTCTCTCTCCCACTCACTTACTCACTCACTCTTCATCCTTTACCGGCTATAATTTTTCTACGATTCTTCCCATAATGCACAAATAGATTCTTGTCTGGAGAGTGAAAACTCTGACGCCTTTACTTTCGATTTTTCGCTCCAGTTAACAGTATTGGGAAAGCGGTATATGTTACACCAAAGAATATCCAATTTTATATTGATGTTCTTTGGTTATACAATCAAATTCAACACACCGTGAATCCGATGCAACACGACTTGATTCTATTTTTTGTATTGATAATAGTTGGTTTTCACCATTATTACGTCACTTATGCTGAGGTACATATTATCATTCTTAACGCTGGATAGATAGGTATCAATTTTTCTTCCCATATAAAGAAAACAGTAACGTAAAGACAATGTTTTTCATCAATTTTTCTTCCCGTATAAACAAAACAGTATGTTATGTTATGTTTGAAGGGACGGATTCAAAGATCCAGAAGATTCAAAGATCCTCACACGTCAACCGAAGCTTATTGTGTGTCCCTAGTACGTTAGTTAGGCAAACCAATACCTGTGCCCTTTACAAGATCCAGGAGTTTCTTCCCTATGCTAACGTCCCATTCATCACCTGGTTGCTTAAAGCCAAACAGAGCCATTCTCCTTGCCCCGAGTCTCTCGCAATCCAGTATGATATGCTTGGCAGTCTCTTCAGACTGATTGCAAAGCCTACACATCTGACTTTCATTTCTGAGTCCAATTGTGTGGAGATGTTTCCTGAAGTGGCCATGTCCAGTTATCAGAGCAATCAGCTGCTTAACCTGACCTCTACCCAGCCTCACCAGCCAGTTGGTGAAGTAGAAGCTTGTGTCTGCTAGCAGCCTTTTGCCAAGTGCTTGGCCTGAGTGACCTTGCCATTGCTGGTGATGTAAGTCCCTGGACCATTTGTTTATTGTGTGGAAGGCAGTAGTTTTGCTTATGCCACAGCTTGGCTCTGGGCCAAAGAATGACCTACTAGAACCTTGCTTAGCAAGCCCATCTGCACACTCGTTGCCACCTATGCCTACATGGCCAGGTACCCAACCAAGATGCACAGAGTTGTGTGTTGCGAGCTTGCTGAGTGTTTTAACAAAACAGTAACGTAAAGACAATGTTTTTCATCAATTTTTCTTCCCGTATAAACAAAACAGTAACGTAAAGACAATGTTTTTCAAAACATTAATTCTCATTATATCAGTAGGAAGTCTGTTACATTTCCAATATCATCATATTTATCAACTAATAAATTTAGAAGCATGCTCCTACACTTCTCATGTATTTTTATCATTCATTAACATCTTTGCATTCATTGTATTCTCATCTCAATAAATGAATAAATAAATTTTTAAGATTCACTTAGCGGCCATTTTGTATTTGAAAAGCCGTAATACAAAATGGCGGTCTATTATTTGAATGGGTGGTATCACGGCACAGAAACAGATGGTCGCAATATGATTGGCTGAGAGCTCTGGGCCAATGAAGAAGTTAGAACATGGGATGTGAGGTCATTTAAGCCAAGTAAACTTGAACCAATATAACAGACTGTCACTACCGTTCTTTGGAATAGTCGATAATCGATAATAATTATTATTATTTGGAATAGTCGATAATCGACATAATTTGTTTTTTTTTGAGGATGAAGCCCACATAGGTCTGAGACCTGTGCGTGGGTAATGAGTTGGATGATGGTGATTGATGAGTTGGACCTACAGTTTTGATAAACCATCTAAAAATGAGTCCTTATAATACTTTCTAACGTGAACAATATGTGAACTTGTGATAATTTGATGATAATAATGTTACATTGTGAACTTGATAACTCATTTTTGGTGAATTGCTCAATCTGTGATGTTTTCCATGACGAAATACTTGATGAACAATCTAATATCACAACTGACACTGTATTTTAATTTAATTCATTGGTTTTACTCACTTATATTGAAGATGCATTTCACTTCTGAAAAGAGCCCTAAAAATACTTAAAAGACTGACAAAGCTTATTTTCTGAAGTGAAATGCATCCCTCTAGCATCTCCAATATAAGTAAGTAAAACCAATAAATTAAATTGAAATACAGTGTCAGTTGTGATATTAAATTGCTTGATATTTTCTTTTTGAATTTTACAATTTTGTTCGTATTGATTTCTGAAATTTCCAGTCTTATCCAAGATAATCTTCTTTTTTTATTGCTGATGATGCCCACATAAG
The DNA here is from genome assembly GCA_948455865.1 of Conomelus anceps. Taxonomy (NCBI): domain Eukaryota; kingdom Metazoa; phylum Arthropoda; class Insecta; order Hemiptera; family Delphacidae; genus Conomelus; species Conomelus anceps. The sequence continues at coordinate 60,058,218 of OX418219.1, read as the reverse complement.
TCCGAGACTTGTGCGTGGGTAATCTTTGAAACTCTTTATCTTCCTTCCTATATCGCTCACTCTCTCTCTCTCTCTCTCTCTCTCACTCTCTCTTTCACTTGTTAAGTGTCACGAATGGATGAATCTTTATCCAAACTTCGCCATTTTTTGTAATGGCATCACTAGATTGTCATTATCGTAGTTAAGATCATACAAATGAGATCATTTTACATAATTTCTTGCACTATAAAAAATAGCATTATTTGAGTTTACTATTGTATCTATGTGATGTTGATAATAATTTTTGTTTTTAACCTTTCATATGCGATATTTGTAAATTTACATGAATAAAGAAAGATAATCTAATCTCTCTTTCTCACTATGTAGTTTATGACAATTATTGTTTTTTTCTCATTTAAAGTAAACTTTTATGTTTACTAGACCGTGACAACACTTAAAGAAAAATTTCATCTTTTTTGTTCATATTGGGTGAATATTATTTTTTTATTTGACTGTTCTCATCTTCAAAATAATATTATGTTTTCAGTGATGATAATTTTTGTAGAAATAGACTACAGAATGTTGTTATGTAGCCTAATTTGTATCAGCCTGGTTGGGTGATAGAGTGGACCAAATCGATCTAACCCTGCCAGGAGATAAATAAAACATTCAATCAATCAACCTCTCTCTCTTTGTCTTCCATGGGTTGAGTGAAAAAGAGGACCAAATGCCCTAACTCCGTCCTTAAAAAGGCAATTAATAGATTATTAATCTCTCTCTCTCTCCCTTTCATTCTCTCACCCTTTCTTTCTCACGCACGCACTCTCTCTATCATAAAAATTATCTCTTTCTTTTCGATTTTTCATCTAGTTGAAATGTTCATCTACTTTTTCATCTCTCCGAACGGTGGCGATCTAGCATCTCTAGTACCGGTCCCTTGTTTTACTGTCTACCACCCATCCTCTCCGCACCTCTCCCTGACTTCTCATCAAACATTCAGTTCTCATCACGTGAGACTCCAAACTGTCCATTTTTCTTCTTCTTCACCGTTCTCTTCTTCTCATCCTTCTATTCTTTTTCAACACGTTTCTCCGCTTACACTAACACACTCGCATGCTTGCAACTCTGTATCCTATCTACATTGTACCCCATCCATACTTTTTTACGTGAAACCTATGTTATACACAAGCTTATACCATCAGCATCCACTATGCAACATGTGTCTATATTAGTTAGGTATATTCTGTTGAATAAATTTGAAATTGAACAGAATTTAAATTTTAAGTTTTCAAATTTAATGCCAAACAACAACATAAACAAACAAAGCAAACATGAAAATAAAAAAAAAATGCATAAGCTTGTAGGTAAACATAAACATAATAAAGCTTACGTGATATGAATTACAAAGACACCACCAACAAAATTAAAACTTGCTCGCAATAATGTGAAATAATACTGTATTGAATAAAACGTTTTTGTAGAAATTAGGGCGCTATCAAGGAAATAATTTATCTATTCTATTTTAAAGCTTTTTATTTATTATATTAATATGATTAATACAAAAATATAATTTAAAAAAAATGTTATCCAATATTATTTTGAATACAGGAATTAAACATATATAGTCTTACAAACTCCTTAATATTAAATGTGTTAACAGCGTTGAAAAAGCGTAATTCACCCCCCTTTGAAATGTCTTTTCGATTTCTGGAATGTAATTCGTACTAGCCAATAATTTACATTTTTAAATTCTCAATTCAAAGCACTTTTCTGCCAAATTAGTAGAAATTCTTCCCAATTTAAAAGTCCTTTCGTACTAATTAAATGAAATTTAATTGGTTATGTGGATAAAGTTGAGTGAAAGGACTTTGTTGAGTGACTGGAATCGGCTGTTGATCACTCGAGTTCGATCGGAAGGCGTGAACAGTTATGATTTGCTCAATTTTTATTCCAGTGACTCGTAACCCACCCAAAACTGTAAATCCAACTCATGAATCACCATCATCCTGCTGATTACTCACGCACAGGACTCAGACCTAAGTGGGCTTCATCAGTCAGAAAAAATGTATTCACTTCAAATAAGAAGAATCCCAAAAATATGAGTTACTCAACATACTCAATTTTAATTACATCACCCATTATATTGTGTATACAGGTGAAAATGAGTGATAAAAGATCATGTAGGTGCATCGAATGTAATCACCTTCAACGATTTCATTGACATGAAAAGGACATAACTCAAGATAGTCAAAAAAAAAATACTGAATCTAAATTCATGAAATTTGGCACAAGCGCATTGTTTATGAAAAATTACTTTTGTTGGGGAAAACGTTGATTTCAAGCTCAAATGGCATGACACAAATATGAAATCATATCTTTTGAGAAGAGCATTGATTCAGGCAGTGCTTACCAATCGTGGAGTCCACGCTTCAAATGAATGTCTGACATTGGCTGAGACGTCACAAGTTTATTTGGAGTTGACTTCACACTTTGCAAACGCTCTGGGTGCGGACGCTTTCGTGTAGAGCTGTAGAAGAAACATGAAAATGCCAGTTGAGATAAAAGACACTATTACAACCTACAGTACGATTAATACTCCACGCTCCAAATGAACTTGTGACATCTCAGTCATTGACAGACATTTATTGACATCAAATTTACTTTAGGACACTTCGAATCGAAGGCATCAATCTAAACATGACTAACGTATTCTGGTAATTTGCAATGTCCTCTATTCACTCTGGAGGAATGACTTGCATTGCCAAAAATCTAATTTTCGTTTCGATCTTCTAGAAAGTTGGCTCTTCAAGCAGAACCATTCTTGTAGTAGGTACAATACAAACAGAGCAATGGGAAATTAACCAACCATGGCATGCAAATTTCTCCACAGAAAGTGTTTTTCATTCACTTGATTTGTGAAAGTTTTTTTGGCAGTATCAAACAAGTGATCGAGTCCAAAGCTGAGACATTTACCAGCCTATCATATGTTGATATTAGAAAAAACATATTTCAATTAATCTTTTTATAAGAATTATATTGTCGTTAGAAAAAACACATTTTGATTGATTTTTTTTTGGAATGAATGACGGTATTGCAGTCATTTTTATAAGAAATTAATAATTAATATTTTCTCACATTCACATTCTAGTAGTAAATCGTTTTAGCTCTGCTGGGTGGCAGAAATCTCTGCTCCAAGTAAAGAAAATCTCTCAAATGTTATTGGAATGCTTTGTTATTCATGTTTTGTGAATTTTTCATGTTTTTTTTTCTTTTATTGCTGATGATGCCCACATGAGTCCGAGACTTGTGCGTGGGTAATGAGGTGAATGATTACACATATAGATGCCAGACAGAGGAGCGGGATTCGAACCCACAACCGCTTAAACGACAGCAAGCTGATGTTGCGACGCCCCAACCAACTGCGCTAAGCGGCCCGCCAAAAAAGTTTTGATGGTGGAATTACATTCATCCGTTATTAATACAGAGAAGAATGATTTTCAAATTCTTATTTTATATCATATTGGGAGCCTCAGTATTTAATAATGTATTATGGACATCGACAACAGTAACAAATGATTATGTAAATTTTTTTGTTAGTGCATAAACGTTCCACTATAAATTTCACTTTAAAGTACCGATGCTTTTCAAATTGAAGAATGCTAAAATAAATAATTATTTCCTGTCTATCTTAGACTACATCATATACATAATAAGACTAATTCTGCAATTATGAGATAATTACAATTTTATTCTAAATATTTCAATTTTATTTTTTATGGAAATTAATTACGCTACCCATCTATGGCAAGCCATGTTCTATAGAGTAGGGTTGAATAGGCTGCATTTATTCTTTAACTACTTGTCTTCAATTTACTCAATTAGAATAATTATTCAACATCTAACAATGCATTTTTTTCGGAGGATGAAGCCCACATAGGTCTGAGACCTGTGCGTGGGTAATGAATTGGATGATAGTGATTGATGAGTTGGACATACAGTTTTAGGTGGGTTCCGAACCACCGGGAAGTGATTTTTCATCAGAGAACAGAATATTTTTTGCTGGCCAATGCAGTCGGCCACCCTTACAACGAGCGTCCAGGAGTTTTGTAGCTTATTTCTGAATAGCTTTATTCAGAACTTCACTTTCATCGTTCACTCTCGCAAAATCAGACTTCTCATCAAACAGGTGTACTTTCAATAGTTATGGCAGACAATATACCTGTTAATACATATAGTCTCGTGAGAGAATGCCTGTTAATCTCCATATAGTCTCCATAGAGTTTAAACTTCCTTCCAATTGCTGGAGATCCACTTGTTGTGATTGCTATCCTTGTTGCGTATCATTATGCTAATGGAAGTTCTGCTGCAACAACCACTGACATTGGGTTTTGGTCGATTGTCACCAATCCGAGAAAGTGCGGAGGGTTTGGAGTAGATAGTTTGGAGTACTCACAGAATATTCATCTTTGAAAATGAAGATTTCTCAAAGCATTAGGTCCATACTGGATCGATCCTCTGCAGTTATAAGCATTAGTCTACTCTAGAAATAATCCAATAAACCTATCAAATTAATAACAGAAACAGAAAGCACCCATACTTATATGTGTACGAAGCCACTTTATATGTAAAAACGAATGATATTAACCAAAATCTTGACGTACATGATTATAATACAAGAAGCCGAGAAGATTATCACTTGGTGAGTCTCAATAGTAGCTTATTCAAACAAGAACCTAGTTATATTGATAGGAAATTCACCAATAAGATACCGCAGTTTTTAAAGATTCTTGAAAATATAGAAATATTTAAAAAACAATTGAAAAATATTCAGTTGATAAAGCTTTTTGTAGTGTACAAGAGTTCCTTTCACATCAAAATTGAGCCTCACCTCAACTAATTGATATAGTAATTATGGTAACTAGTGTATAAGAGTATAATTATTGATCTGACTTGTCTTATACTCCTTAACTGCAGTCTCCAAGACGTAATCTACAAAAAAATCTTACAAAATATTTAATTTTTAATGTAGAGATTTCTCAAAACATTGGGGGGATCGATCCTTTGTAGCAATAAACATCAGTCGATTTTACTACCAATGTAATACCTACCAAATAAAAGAAGCAGAAAGAGCCCATACTTACAAAATATTTAATTTTTAATGTAGAGATTTCTCAAAACATTGGGGGGATCGATCCTTTGTAGCAATAAACATTAGTCTATTCGAGAAATAATTCAATAAATCTATCAAATGAAAAAAATATATTATTGCTGATTATGCCCAGATGAGCCTGAGACTTGTGGGTGGGTGTTAAGGTGAATGTCTGCACAAAATATTTAATTATTCATTGAGATAAGGATAAGAAACAATGAATGCAACAAGCATGTAGTTTAAATTTCTGTGATTCAATTACAAAAATGCAGAAATATCTTGGAGATTATTGAATAAGATCAATTAAAGTGCTTCATCGTTTAAATTGGACTTGGTAATTGTGTTTTCGAGAAGATTCAAGTTATATTTTAATCAAAACGTCAACATAACCCATTCTTACAAATATTTGGACTCTTGTAAAAATCGAGTAATAGAGACAGTTTTGGGCTAAAAGCCTTTTGTTTCATTATAACAAGTTGTATTTTGACTGATTCAATAAAAAAGAAGGATAAGTAAATAAGATACAACAGACTTTGAATCCAAAACTAAACTCTTTGCAAACTTTGACTTGGTTACATTTTCCAAAACTTTTAAGCTAGTTCACGAAGAAAAATTCAGATTTACTGAAAACTACACTCGAAAAAAATGATTTCATTCCACTTGAAGCAATTAATTTAAAAGTTCACTTGGAAACCCAAATAGCAAAATATGTCTAACTGAAAGTGAAACAACAATTTTAGCTGGGTAATTTGTTTGTACGCTATCGATTGATAGAAATAAATGAAAATCAATTGTTTTCCCAATTGCAGATAACCCTTACATAAATTTGAGACTTTCTTGTGGGTGATTGTGTGATTTAGGCGAAAATCTCCGACCTGGCTTATCTGTTCAATCAGATTAGATTAGAAACGCTCTCCTGGGACCTTTTTGTAAAGGTGAGCGATTGGATTTGCTAGCAAAAAATACTCTGTTCTTCGTTGTAAAATTACTTCCCATGGTACGGAACCCACTTAAAATTGTAGGTTCAGGTTAGGTTAGCGAACGTTACAGAGATGGACGTGAGCCGTAGCAGGCATCTGTTCAATCAGATTAGATAAGCAACGCTCTCTCTTTGTAGAGGTGAGCGATTGGATTGGCTAGCAAAAAAGACTGTTCCCTGCTGTGAAATCACTTCCCGGTGGTTAGGGACCCACATAAAATTGTAGGTCCTCCATGTTTCTAATGGCTCAAGTGGAGAGGTGGAACTACTCGTAAAGGTCTCCCCACCAATAAACGCCATACTCATTTACTCTTTTACTCAGACCTGACCTGGAACTGAGCCTATGATTTTAAAACAATGTGTTTAAAAAAATGATATTGTAGTCTAGAATGATTGTTCGCCTTTACATGGGATTCTAATTCTAGAAAGTGTTCGTTGTTAGTCTATATTGAATGGACCATATCTTTGCAAATAAGACATCTCCTGCATTATAGATATATAAGCTTTAAAATAAGTATGAAGCATAACACCAATTATATATCATTGCATCTATATACTTGGCCTATATCCCTATATTTCAACTACTTCTCACCACAACAGATTCCATTTCACATTACAGTAGGTTAGGAACCATTCATTAACGTTCCTCACCGCGATTTGCCTACCTTGAGCTATTATTCTACTAGATTTAATCTTAGTAATCTATAATTAGTTACGCTAACCGAGTTCAATTGTCATAATCGTTACTGTTAAGATAAGAGTCCAACGTGGCAAATTATCATATAAAAAACGTTAGCGCGTCTAAAAGTAGGCCTGCTACCTAACAACCGGAATAATTATCAATTTTGAGAATGGGGAAATAACTAGATCTGATTTTGTTTCATCTAGTACTCATTTATAACTGAGAATTTTCAGTAAATTCTGTTAAAAAATGTGTTGGAGTTCATTACGTAAAATATTGATGTAGATAAAACATCGATGTAATTTTTGTATCCTGTATGAACAGTATCTCTGAGTTCCCTTCTTCAATTGAAACCAAGAACTGTTTATGTTTCTGACAAGGCCATATATTTATGTATATATATTTTTTTTTTTAAATTAAGTTTTACTTAAATATATTATTTTTTTTTTGTAGTGGCGAAGGTAATATTATGGAAGATATCCATAATGAATAATAAGCCTTGAAGTTGTCACAATCACATTTATTGAGATATTAGTTTTAGTTATTACACCATTATCAATCTCAAACAAAATACAGAGTAGCTTTTAATATAATAGTAAACACTGAATGATAATATTGGCTGAGAGAGAAAGTGCCTGTGATAGGCTGACCTTAATTGAAGGTCTGTGATTGGCTGAAGGCCCTGAAGGCCATAACAAGTCACGTCCACTGGTGGGAGGAGCAAAAAACAAAGATAAGTAGTGTCAAAATCAAGAACCTAAAACCGTGAGCACGTAGAAAGTAACAAGACTACATTTCATAAAGCTTCATTTTTTTTAATTCTAGCCTACTTGTTTGTTGTGTTCATGTTTTTTGGTTATTGATTTTGACACTTATTTTTGCTTGTTTCTCCTCCCACCAGTGGGCGTGTCTTGTGAAGACCTTCAGCCAATCACATACCTTCAATGGAGGTCAGCCTATCAGATGCACTTTCTCTCCAGCCAATAGTATCATTCTGTGTTTAGTATATATCCAGCTTCTCTGTACTTCAGTATAAGCTTGTTTGAATTTGATAATGGTGTAACAACTGAAACTAGTATCTGACGGTTTTCAATAAATGTGGTTGTGACAACTTCAAGTCTTTTTATTCAATAGTCTATTATATTGTATTACTAAATAATCGAAAAACTTAACCACAATAACATATCCTATAGTCTGTTCAGCCAGCCTACGGAGTGACCCAAACAAACTTTGCATGTGTGTGGAATTCCGAGAATTGTACTGAAAAGGGTATGACATCGGTCGGTCGGCCTATTCACACTCATTGCCACCTACAGTTCGTTCTTAACAGCTGTTGTCGCACTTCCACTTCTTGAAATAAATAACTAATAATAATTAATGCATTATTTCAAGAACATATTACATTTTAAATTCAGTTATCAAGTCAGTATTTTCATTTCAAATGTATAGGTGAAAATAATTCAATCAACAAATTTATGAACAATTCTACACAGACTAATAATAGTGATAACAGTGATTGCTGAATGCCTGGATACATTACCTAAGCATCGAAGGTAAGAAGCCATCTTATCCATATAATTCATTAATCTCATGTATCCATTTCTATTTACAATAAATAATAAGTATTATGCAAGTAGCTGTGTGAAAATGATTTTTGAAATTCGTTTTCAATAGGTAGGCCTGTAGCCTGTTCGATGCGTTTAGAAAACTATCTGTGAATCGGGCTTCGTAGGGTCCCGGCTAGCACGCACATGTTTGTCTACTCAACTCCATAGGCTCGCTGAACAGACTATAGAATACGTGCTTCTTGTTGTTAGGTTCTGAATTGAAATTCAAAATGTTTCAATCAGCTGACGTTGCTAATGGATAACATTTATTTCGATTCTGTTTTCAAAAAATTCCGCGTTCTTATTGGTCTGACTCTTGTACTTTTTTTTGTAGATTACGTCTTGGAGACTCCAGTTAAGGAGTATAAGACGAGTCAGATCAACAATTATACTCTTATACACTACTGAAAAGAGTACTGACAACAGTGTTTAAATAGCTTCATTATAAAACTACTTTCATAAGATGAGGAATCAAGTGAGCTGTGTTGACATTGCTTTCTAACCTATTATGTTCACTTTATTACTCAGCCGTAGATGAAAGCTCAATAGATCGCTTTTAGAATGACTGAAAAATTCAAATCACAATTTGAATCGCTGTATTATTAGGAGCTCTACTAAAAGCTCTGCCTTTTAAAGTTACGACGTCCTACATTTTAAAACGAAGTAAGGCGAGTGAGCAATATTCTGCATAACAAGTTCGCTAGATGCCAGCGATAAATCTGAACGTAATAAGTTATTATTCATCCGTAAACGTCTCCAACAATCGGATTTATGGCGTTTTGAAGCAAGAAGTTAGTAGCTGGCTGTGCTGCAAATGGAAGTGGAAAATGGAAAACTTCATTAATATTGGATCGCATTTCGGAATAGGTCAAAAACACTTCTCCTTCCTCTTATGAATAATTTAGGGCTTTTCAGAAAAGCTATAGCAGTCAAATGCTGTTCGCTGAGCGATACGCATAGCAGTGAACGAGCACGGGATACTAAGTTGTTTACACACTGCAGTCAGCCGGTACTGTTGCCGTTTTCTACAATGGATCAGCTAGTCTGTGATAAAATCAAACAAGTCGTCTAAATTAGTATTCAAGTGGACTCTTTCAACTGGATCCTTCATGAAATGCTTTGAATGAAGCGAGTGTTCAGGTATTTTGTGATGTGTAGCAATTGTGGATTGAATTATTGGAATGTGGAAGTGCAGATATTATAATTATCTCTATATATAAAAATGAATGTCTGTCTGTATGTATGTATGTATGTATGTATGTATGTGTGTTCCCTATAAACTCCAAAACTACTTGACAGATCGGCATGAAACTTTGGGAATATGTTGTGTGAATATTGGGGATGGTTTCTGACCATCATGAATTTCAATAGGGGAGCTAATAATTATTATTAATCAAACCATTTTATAGATCTAACCTACTGAACTTGCCGTCCAAACAGCTTGAAGGAACAGCTGATAGAAGTCAAAAGTTTTTAATCATATGGCAGGCCCCTTAGCGGCGTTATTTACGCTGTCTTTGAACAGCAAAAGACTTGGCACTTTGCATGTAGGCTACCGCGTAGTCGGAGCCTTGAAATATGTAGGAAACATACGACTGGGTATGATGAAATGTAATTATGCCAGGTTGATGACATCTGTTAACCAATGCAGCTAGAAATTTGAAATGCAGCCTCAGCGGGAGGTGGCGAATAATGAAATAAAAAACCTAGCTTCTACCCTTATAGTCATATAAGAGGTTTAAATTTGAAATGTTTCTTCATTCAGAGGAGGTGATTAAGAGAACAACGAAGCCTCTATGATCAGCTGGGAGAGCCCTAGGACTAAATTCTTTCCTAATTTGAAATGTAACCTCAGCGGGAGGTGGCGAATAATAAAATCAAGGAGAATTTTTATGAGAATGCAGCAACGCGCGTTGGGCCAGCTAGTATTTTATAAAAAATCATTTTACGGTATATTTTATGTTTGATTGAGATTGATAATGGTGTAACAACCGAAACTAGTTTTTCGAAGTTTTAATAAATGTGGTTGTGACAATTTCGTCTTATTATTCATTATGGATACCTTCCACAATATCTCCTTCGCCATTACTAAGAAAGTTTATTTAAATGTACACTGTCATTACAGCTTCATCATAATTCTAACTTTTAGTACTTATTCATTACGTTTGGCACATGGTGTTAGAATCTTTGTTTTTTCTTTATATTTCTTAAATAATAAAAACTTCAAAACACTTCTAAGTAGAAATTATAACTCACGTTATAGCGTGACGGCCGTTCACTCTGTTGTCAAGAGCATCGTCAGACGACCCACAGTACACTCTATGTGTACTGTGATGCTCTTGACAACAGAGTGAAACGGCCGTCAAGCTATAACGTGAGTTATAATTTCTATATAGAAGTGTTTTGAAGTTTTTATTTTTCTTAGTGGAAACAAGATGGATCTTCAACATCATAATTTCTTAAATTGCATAGACCAGTTTTTTTTGGCAATTGTCACAAGGCTTACGTCTATTGTAACTACAGTTCACAATAAATTACAATTCACATATCAATCAATACAGCTCAAAATAAATTCGGAAAATTGATTTCAAATTACAGTATACAGAATGAAAAGTATAAAAATAAATAGAAAATGAAATTAAACGAAACAAAAAGTAGATAAGGATAAGCATATATATAATAATAATAATAATAATAATAATAAATTGTAGTATCAGTCAATTATCAAAGTAACTATGAATAATGATAGATAAGTATGAAAATAGATCCACAATAATAAGTGATTGTCTTCCATAAAAAGTATATGAATCAACGCACCAACCCCGCCCAGAGCACCTACAATGTCCAAGTACATTGTCTGCCAACAAAACGCCAGTTTTGACAAAAACTATATCAGCTGGGAGATTGTTCCACAGCCGAGAAGCTGTAACAGTAAACGATATTGAATTGCAGATAACTGTGGTGATACAGACATGAAGAACGGTGAAAAGGTTTTCAGGAATTCGTCACACATAGTACTATGACCAGGAAATTCTGAGAAAAGAGTATAATAATAGTAAATATCTCCAATATCTGCTCAAATAGCTCTGCCTTTGGCAGAGGAGATAAAATACTTGTGGAGGCAAGAGAGAGTGGCAATTATATATTTGATAATATCAGCTACAGGTGTAATACCAAAAAAAGCTGCCTGAGAGGATGAAAAAGTTGAGACTGGCTGTGCGGGTGCAAAATTTAATGCAGAAAGCTGTCATATTGTGCACAACATCAATAGTAAGGAGCTTCCTAAATATTCCAATTAGAAAGGGTGTTATTTTGCTAAATTAGTGAATGCCACCCTCTTACCCAGTAAAATGGAGATGTATGTCATAATAATAATAATTTTAATAATAATATAATCATAACAATCATATAATTGCAATAATAATGATAACGTCGAATTCGCCCGCCAGGCAGTGAAGGAATTTGATATTCTGTTGACTTTCCACCTAAAAAATCGTTTAAAAACATAATTATTATAATAGTGAGAAACATAAAAATATTATTGATCACATTTTATTCGATATCCTAATTTATACCGTTATTTTCAATTTGCTGGTCCATAAAATTATTAACAAGATGCAAGCTTCGACTCGCAGTCCTAGCTGTTAATCGGTGGGCGGTCGATAAACAAGTTGAGTCGGGTAATTAGTGACAGGAATGATGATGATCATGAAGATTTTGATGATTTGCTGGAGAAGAACGAGTGGATAACGGACTGGAAGAAGCAGCTGGAGAACTGGAGAACTCGACTTGCAAATTAGTAGTAGAGGCTGCCTCTAAAATGAGCCACTGAACCGAATCCTGTCTTGTCTTGGCGAGGCCTCACTTTAAAATTAGTATACTATAGTGAAGCTTTGCTGGGCCTGAAGAGGCCCCAACGGTCCTCTAGACCGGCATGTCTACTGGAGCTTTCAAACCACCGCTCACCGAGTTCTACTTTCGATAAAGTAGATCCAGTTTCAAGTAAAACTGTATTTTTTTGCACTTGCGTAGCGAAAATTCATTGCATCCAGACAACCTGCAACTTTCCTTTCTACTCGCAACAATAATTCACTTTGTTATTGTTTGACTGTTTTTGTTTTTCTTACCGCAAACTCGACCTGTTCAGAGTACAGTAAAGCAATGCCGTAAAAAGAGGTTACTCTTTGTTTTATGACCACTAATGTGGCCTCTGTGCTACTGGGCTGTCACTGTTTCACTCTACCAATACTACCAATTCTATCTTGATTTGGTTTCACTGAGCCTCATTATTCTAATTGACCAATATTGAACGCTTTCTTACCTTATGTTGCAATCATACTTTGCAATTTTAAATGGAAATTACTCGAAATGACTTGTCAACTTCAAGTCTTATTATACATTCTGAAATTACTTGATACTACCAAGGAAAAAATGTTATTTATTCATTAATTTTTGAACTTTCTCTCCGGAGAATATAATTTGGTCGATATCAGGATAAAAACTCAGCCTCACGTCAAATAATTTTAATTGTAATTGTGGTTACTAGTGAGTTAGAATGGTAATGGACGCTGCTACAACCTCTCGGAATTACTGTGAACTATGTTGCCTATGTTGGCCTACCCGTTTTGTAAGCCTTTTAAAATCTGTTATTTTTTAATAGTTTCACATTCTAAAACAAAAAAAACTCTCAGGACAAACATTAGCAGCAACTTGCTTGTTAATATGACGTTTTCCGTTTTAATTTTTATTGAACGTCTCATTTGATAAATTGGTTCAAAGTTTCACGACTTCTTATGGGACAAAAGAAAGTTACTTTCCATGTTTCAGAGTTTATTTTTTAAGAAAAATTAATTTTGAATATAAATGTATACTGCTAACACCTATCAAATTGTTTGGCCTGAGTTAGTTTTTGCATTTAAATGCGGACAGACTAGAAAATAAAACATTTGTAGTAGCGTCCCATGTTAAAAGATGGTCTGAGCCAGCGGCTAGCGGAGTCAGGTCTCGCCCCCTCTCAATAGTATATAGAATTGTTTACCTTACTTGACTTGTCTTACTTAGTTATAAATAATAATAATAATTTCTATAATAATACCAATAATAATAATAATAATAATAATAACAACAATAACTAATAATTAAACTTTTCTCTTTTAAACAGCAAATGAAAGTGAGCATTCATCATACCACAATACATATTATACATTATTATTTGTAATTTGTGAAAAGCTGAGTATTTAACAGTTTCCCATTTGCATGCGTGAATAGGTGCGTGTGCTGTTAGATTGTGAACAAATTAAAGTTCCTTCTCCCAGTTGAATTTACTGTATTTTTGTTTCAAGTTTTAATTATATCAAACCCATTCTTCCTATCTCTAGATGGTACCAAGCCTATCAGTCATTGTCCTTCCTTGTCTTTCCACGCTGTCTTTCTCCATCGTTTGTCCACAAGGTATAAAGAAGTATCCATATAGCTCATATATATATATATCCATCATAATAAATATAGAAGATTGAAGGTGCGTCATTGCCCCATTTCGTGTCACCATCAAATCACTTCTCTAAGAAAAATAGGCAGAGAGAGTGAGTGTGAGAAAGGTGTAGAGAAAGAGTGGATGATAGAAAGAGATAAAGAAATATCTTTACTCATGTCTCTGCAGTGCTAATGTTTCTGTGTCACGCTTTGAATTGGGTTTGGTTTGCTTTGATCATTTAGGTACACTTTCTCTCTTCAATCAACGATCTAGAATAGAACTAATGGGTTTCAACACTCGTTAAAAGTGAATGAGAATCAAAAAATCTTTTTGACGTGATTTATTCAATTATTAACTTATTATAGTACTCATGAGGCATTTTAAAACTGCGGTTTTTCGATTGAATTTTCGTAGGTTTATGAAACTTTTCATGGAATAAAAATCGAGTTGATTACATTTCAATTAAAGCACGAAATTGGACGTATCTTTTCAATATTGAATACTTCTGTTTCTTCAAAACATTTTTCTATTCTTTCGGCCAGTTGCACGAAAGAAATTTGAATTCAACCACCGTAAGATGACGTCATCTTACGGAGCTTAAAAGGGAAGACGTTGCTCTGGCTCCGTCAAATGACGGCAACTTACGGTGATCAAATTTAATTTTCTTTTGTGCAACTGGCCGTAAGTGTTGTTAATTATAATGAGCGTGTGACTTTTATTGATAAATAATGTGCAGCTTAACGGCATAGAGGATAGAGAAGGAAGACGTCTTCAAACTATCCACAAATGGATATGAGGAGATAGTTGTTGACAAAATTTAAATAAAATAAGTAGGAGTCTAGCAATCAGTGCTAGTATTGCTGTAACTGATACGGGAGAAAATTCATGGATAACGGTAACTTATCTTGGCTCAGTATCTGATAAATTAGGGAAAGAATTGAAAAAGAACGGGTTTGATGTAGCTTTTCAAACCAAACCTATTTTTAAACAGTTTGTTCGGGTGTAGTAAAGATGAAATAGATATCTGGGATAAACGTGGAGTTTATAAATTGAATTGCGGTGATTGTAATGCCTGTTATGTGGGTCAGACCGGTAGAAGTTTCAAATTTGAAATAAATGAAATATTAGGGATTGGAAAACCCAAAAAGGAGACTCAAATTTTGCAGGGCATCTGATTAATAATGGACACAAGTTCAAGGCTGAAGAAAATGTTGAATTTTGAATTTGTTTGGCAAAGGCAGACAATTGAACCTTTCAAAAGCTTTGGAGAAACTAGATTATTAAAAAAAACGATTCAATACTATTTTAAATGATCAAATTAGTTTTAACTTATTCAATACAACTAACTTGGTTTCATAATAATTCTGACCTACTTTTTAATAGCGGTCCTTTCCAGTTTTTCTCGGTTGACCTTGACTACATTTCAGTGAGCTTAAATTTGTTAATTTTAAATTTATTTAATTCTAGCCTCCTTGTGTATTGTTCTTGTTTGTTGCTTTCTATGTGTTCACGGTTTTTTGGTTCTTGATTTAGACTCTTTGCTTGTTGCTCCTCCCACCAGTGGGCGAGTCTTTTTTTGGCCTTTAGCCAATCACAGAACTTCAATGAAGGTCAGCCTATTAGAAGCACTTTCTCCCTCAGCCAATACCCCTCCCTGAGCGATACCGTTGTTCAGTATATTTCAAGCTACTCGTTACTATAGTTTCTTTGAGATTATTTTCAATAAATGTGGTTATTTTCAATAAGTTTGTTTATTTTCAATAAATGCGGTTATTTTCAATAAATATGGTTGTTACAACTTCATGTTTTATTATTCATTAAGTTTACGTGGCTTGAATGTACTGACATCTCATGATCTAGTCGTTTCATTGTGCCAAAGTTCTCAGCCAATTGTATAGTGGAACGTCCATTTTGTGATCAAAATTAAACTTCAAATACAAAATGGCCGCTTCATTCAGCGTTAAGAAATAATGTTGAAAATAGATATCTCCAATGCCAACAATAATGGAATCTTGAATCTCTTTGAAATTGAAATCAAGATATCGAAAATATAATAGCTTCTTAGAACTTCTACATTGAAAAGCTGTTTCATTTTAATTGAAAATTGAAATTAGCTTTGTACCTTTCCATCCCTATTCCAAGTACAAATAAACACTTTTAATTGAAAGGTTATTAATTAACAGAGTTCTATCAAGCATTTCTTGTTTTGATTGATTAGCCAATCAACAGTAAGAGAAGATATAGTATTATAGAAGATAAAAAGAAGATAGATATTACGCAAATAACTTTCATTCCACCTAATTGAAAGGTGAACAGTGCAAGAGTCGGATTAATAAGATGCGTACCGTAGGGAATTGAACAGACAAAGCAGAAATACAAAATAATGCCAAATTTGACAAAAGATAGTCGAATTTGAAAACGAATTAATCAAATAATTATCAATTGTGGAATAAAAATCATTGAATAGTTGAAGTTGATTAATACAGTGTTGGTTTTATTTCAGCTGCAATTTCTATAACGAAGTCCGCATACGGAGCGTTTGCCGAGCGTGGAGTGTACTCCAAGCTTCAAATAACTGAGTTTTCTTGTTTTAAGAGAGCCAATAAGACTGGTGTATTTGAAACGTGTAGTCAACTTCACGCTTGACAAACGCTCCATGTGTGGACTATCTCAGAGTTGTGGCAGACATAAAAAAAGAGAAAATTTATTCCTAAGACTCTAAGCCTTGTTATACAGAGCCACTTCAGTCGCCGTCGCACGCGACCACCACAGATGCTTAGAAACAAGCTACTTGAAGCGATACATGCAATGCACATGGAGCTTATGAAACTGAGCTACAGGTTAGGCCACGCCCCCGTTAGTCGCGGCCACAGGCTACTCGAGTCGCCTACCCTCGCTTCTAGTGACAAGCTCGTGCGACTGTCGCCTTGTCAGATGACCACTGTTTCCTATGACGCTTATTGTACTGGGCCACTCCAGTCGCCAACGAGCGCCACAGATGCTCAGACATGCCACTTGAAGCGTTTACATGCAATGTTTATAGAGCTTATTATATTGAGCTACAGCTTTATCCGTACCCCGTTTGGTCGCGGCCACTGGCCACTCAAGTCGCCTACCCTCGCTTCTAGTGACAAGCCAGTGCGACTGTCGCCTTGTCAGCCGACCGCTGTTTGTTATGGCACTTATTATACTGGGCCACTCCAGTGACGCCACGAACGGCTTTTCAAAGTCGGCCATGACCGTTCTGTACTAGCTTGTCATCATTTGGAGGTTATGTTTGTTTATAGGCTAATGTTGTTACTGTATATGTGATAAGTTTCAGATTATAAATTACAGTTTTTATTGATCACCATCAAGTTATTCTGGGAGACATGTTGCAGTTTTTATTAAATTGATGACATTTTAAATTCAGAGTGATGCTGTGGCTGAAACGCGCAGCAGCTGTGGTTTACATGGGCGACTGCAGTCGCTTGCACAGGCGACTACTATGGCAAGCCTCGGCGACTGCCTTGTGGCGCGCGACGACGACTGCAGGGTCTTGGATGGTGCATCTATTGTTATGAAACCAGGCGAATGAACTGTATACGAGCAAAGTTTACTTTCAATTTAATTTGCAAGCCTCCAAAAAAACGCGGCTCCGATGATTGATCGTTTTTTCAATATCTGCATCAAAGTGGGCCATCCAATATAGTCAGCGCTATGCAAATATTTGTTGCTTTTTTATTGAATACTGTTAGAATCTTGATTAAAAAGTTTTTAAAAATAATAGGACGTTTCATGAAATAATAGATTAGAGCCGAATAATAAATTTAATGTATAGATCATTATGCTGATGGAAACTTAAATTATTTTTTCGGTATTTTTATTGTTAATTATTGTATCGGTATTGATCAATTCTGCATAAACTCATTATTTCCGAAGCAATACAATATTAAAAAGGGAAACTTTCATACAAAATGCAACAAGGCAATAGAATAGAATAATATGTAAAGTGGTCCATGCATCTAACCCAATCAGTGATACCTATAATAATGCTACGGGTTCTATAACTAAAATAAGGCTTGTAACATTCGTTTTGTTTCGTTCGTAACAATAATATAATTTTACCTTTAATAAATCCATAGACCGTTTCATCAAGTTATATTATAGATTATAGCCTCATCATTAATTACTATTAGACACTCCATGTGGTGATGAATGATGATGACAATTTGATATTATTTTCGGTATTGATAAACTCTGTATAAACTGATTATTCCCGAAGCAATTCAATATGAGAAAAGAAGGAACATTTTTTTATATAAAAAACAAGGCAATTTAATAGAATAATAAATAAAGTGGCTCCACGCATCAAGCCTGATCAGCGATATTCAGGTGTGACCTAAGTAGGTACTCTGACACCAGGCCTGAGCCAGCCTATATATTATTATTAGTGATGTCTCCAATAATATATATGTACAATAATATAGTATTTCTGAAGATACAGAAAAAAGTGGAGAAGGATAATGGTAAAACTAATATGATGAAACCGTAAAGTTGGACATATTTATATAATGTTAGTTTGAAGTGACTGACAATAATTGAATAAACTGACAAATATACATAAACAGAATTTATTAATTTCGAATTCCTTTAATTGCTATTACTTTATACTGAAGACTTCCGCAATGGCGGATATTGACAACAGGTTTGAACAGCTGTTATTTTTGTACAGTAGCATTCATCGATTCCCATCAGCTGTTCAATGCTGTTGTCAATATCCGCCATTGCGGAAGTCTTCAGTATAACGTAATAGCAATTAAAGGATTTCGAAATTAATAAATTCTGTTTATGTATATTTTTATATATTTATTTCTACGTTCTTTCAATTTTCATAAGATTTGATTTGTTTAAAATTCCAACCGGCATGATAACTTGGTAACCCCTCACATCAGGCGACTAAGCAGTGCTGCTAAGCGGAGACAGGAAACTTGTATTATTTCAATGCAAAAGTCGAAAAACCCTTCAGGCTACGTTTTGCGCGACTTTATGGGTCTCGGCGACTTCCGGTCTGTCGCTACTAGTAGCGACCGAGTGGCGCAGCCGTATCCCCTCACAGGCGACTTAGCAGCGCTGCTGATAAGGACGTGACTCACTGTCTTTTATTCTCACCAAAAAATTAAAAACCATAATTGTTCAGATATTTGACATTTTTAAAATCCCATCATGATTTATTTACTCCACTGATTACGTACCAGCTGGCACTTTTCTTGTAGCCTAACATTTAAGGAATTTATGGACGATCTTATTATATATCTATCTATATCTTAAAGCTGATGAATATTGGCAAAATTAAAGGATTTGATGAAATTCTCAACTTTTATGCTACAAGAAAAAGTCAAGTTGGTACGTAATCAGAGAAGTAAATTAAACATGATGAGATTTAAAAAAAATGAAATATCTGAAATGTTATGGTTTTTACATTTGTAGGGCGAATAAAAGATAATGAGTCACGTCCTTATCAGCAGCGCTGCTAAGTCACGTAATGTGAAGGGTCCCAAAAATATTTTTGGCGGGATTTTATTAGCAGCGCTGCTAAGTCGCCTAACGTGAGAACGCACTTAGGTTTGCTCTGTCGACGTTTCAAATTTCAAGCTTGTCCAAAGTGGCTGTAACGTATTTCTGCGTAACAACTGCGTAATATCTGCCTAGCTCTGCGTAACAACTGTGTAACATCTGCGTAGCTCTGAGTAACAACTGAGTAATTTATGCGTGAATAACGTGTTTTAAAACGCGCGCAAGTCCCAGTAGACCAGTGCAAACTGAAACATCGATGACTAGCAACTAGCAATTGAATTGTAGCCGTCAATTTGCATCAACTTCACTGATCAAACAGGCACAGGCTTTCGCTCCATTTTCCCCCGAATCAGGGCTTACTGTTTTGTGTGATCAGGCTTAAAATGGGTCTATTGAAGCTGAAAATGGTTTGAAGCCATGATGAGATCCCGACATTTTTGGTAGTATGGCAGTTTATCCATAAATATATCGTAAAATAATACAGAGTAATCATTAAGTTGCACAAATCAGAAGGAACTCGAATGGTAGAAAAAATTAAACCAAATATATTCACAATCATCAACTATTATTAGTACAATATACACAAATTACTTGCATTTTACAACAAATGCTCAAAATGACTGCCCCGCTCAGTACTGAATGTATGAATTTGAATGTATGCTCAGTATGAATTTTATGCTTGTTTTTCTGCTCTTGTGAAATCGTAAAAGCAGTAAACTTAACTATACTACTCCTAATACTACTACTACTCAACTAATACTACAGACTTGATGTAGCCAGCATCCATTTCAATGGTGTCTAGATTTGTTGTTGGTTCTACACAAATGCTATATCTTACAGAAGCCATCATACTTAATTCAACGAAACTTTTATTGACAGAAATGTGTGTTTACATGTGCACGATTGAATGATCACTCTGTATAATGCCATTATTGAACACAAAATGAATCATGACAATGACAAAAATTTATTGGATGTGAATACCTTTTCTATCAGTAGCTTTTTGTTTTTTACATATATTTTCAAATTTATTTTTCATTAAGTATATTGTACAATTATTTATAATAACTGTAACATTATAATTAATGTTCTGCAAGAATGGTCGGTTTTTAATGACTGGAGGAAGGATTGACTCACATTTTCCCCTAAAAAATCACCTTCTATTGAGGCAATAGAAATTTTAACTCATTTGATTTATTAAAATGTACCTAACCTATATTTAATTTTTCGGAGGATGAAGTCAACCTAGATCTGAGACCTGGGAGTGGGTAATGGGTTAAATGATGGTGATTGATGACTTGGACCTACATCTTTGGGTGTGCTCCAAACCATCCGGTAGTGATTTTACAGCAGAGAACAGTCTTTTTTGCTGGCCAATCTAATCGGGCACGCTTACAAAGAGGGCCTAGGAGCTCGTAGTTTATCTTTATCTGACTGAACAAATATCTGCTAAGATCACTTTATGAATGGACAAGAATCAATTTTATTATTTAGTTGTTAACAAGTAGTTCTTGTTTTTTGCTTTCTATGTGTTCTTGGTTTCGGGTTATTGACTTCACACTTATTTTTGTTTGTTGCTCCTCCCACCGTTGGGCGTGACTTGTTATCAAGTTTAAATGATCAAATTAATTTTAACTAATTCAATACAACTAACTTGGTTTCATAAAAATTCTGACCTACATTTTAATAGCGGTGCTTTCCTGTTTTTCTCGTTTGACCTTGACTACATTTCAGTGAGCTTCAATTTGTTAATTTTAAATTTATTTCACTCTATCCTACTTGTGCATTGTTCTTGTTTGTTGCTTTCTATGTGTTCACGGTTTTTTTGGTTCTTGATTTTACACTTATTTTTGCTTGTTACTCCTTCCACTAGTAGGTGTGACTTGTTATGGCCTTCAGCCAATCACAGACCTTGAATGAAGGTTAGCCTATCGGAGGTTCTTTCTCCCTCCAAAAGTATGACAATGTGTTCAGTATATATTAAGCTACTCTGTACTTTAATTTGAGTTTGTTTGAGATTGATAAAATCTGAAACTAGTATCTCACGGTTTTCAATAAATTAATGTGGTTGTTACAACTTATTATTTATTAATTATGATGTTATGATTAATACATTATCATGATCATCAACACTATCTTAATCATTGCGTTACTCTTGTGGTGCTGAAAAATCTACCTAATAAAGTGGCTTTGTTGAGCTCATTATAATTTCCAATTTCTTTCACAATCCAAGTAATTTTAGAAACAGTAGAGACCCACCCTATCTAAACGCATTAGAACGAGTCACCCCCTTATCACCGAACAAATTAATTCCAAGTCATTTAATGCTTTGAAGTACCGCTCCCCAAAGTTATTACGAAATTCGGCGAACGTTATAAGTAAGTAAGCGCTCACGCTTTTCCAGTTGTTATCTCTGGCGTTTCCGCATCACTTATTATTTTGCAGCGGCTTGACGCTTCAAAAACGTTTTTATCAAGTTTTTGGGTAATCTGATCGACTTTTAAAGTGAAGTGCTTCATCATTTGTCTAATTGTCTGCATAAGAACTCGAACAGCGAATAAATTAATCAGCTTGTATTCAAGCTCCAGAAATCGGGCCCTGAATGTTGGCTTGTAGCTGTGTATACTCCTATATTCTTACTAGAAAAAATTGGGATAGTTTTGAAGTTTACTCTCATATAATTTTACCGTCGTTTCTAAAAAATCTTGGAAAAAAGTATTTAAAAAACAATTAAGGAAATAATTATCGAAATATTAAAAAAACAATTAGTTGATAAAGCTTTTTATAGTGTACAAGACTTCCCTTCAGATCAAAATTGAGCCTCACCTCAACTGATTTGAATTGAAATCGTGGAAACTAGTGAATAAGAATGACAATATTGTATATAATTGTTGATCTGACGACTAGTAGCCGGAGTCTTCAAGACGTAATCTTAAAAAAATAACATTGTTTACCCTGACTGGATAGAGATTAAATTCGTAAAAGCCTACAGAGAGTGACTAAATTCTGATGAAAGATTATTTATTATTTATTATTATTATCATTTATTATTATTTATTAATGATAAAAATACAATCAAGCACAAATAATGTGAGAGGCCACAACAGCTTTCTTCATAAAATTGTAACGCGAATCCAAATGTTATATTATGCCAATTTTTTTTACAAATAATTTCACTTCCAAGTATTTGTCCTTTGTAGTATTTGTGTTTTCTTCGCAAATTTTCAACACTTAAGAATCCAAATGTTAGGTTATGTCAATTTTTCACAAGGAATTTAGCGTTGTAGTGCAATGACCAATTCTTTATTATTCAATAATATTAACATATAAGTACACTTTTAAAAAGCGACACTACCACAGTCCCATAGTTTAAAAAAGTAGACATAATTTTGAATATTGTCAAGTTTTTGGAGCAAATAAATAAATGATAACGTCTTTGTAAGTTTCTATTTGACCTGAATAAATGAATGATCTCTTTTAGCAGTTCAAGGATGGTAACGGTTGGAAATAACAAAAATTTGTTTATTTTTTACTATGTTCTATCATTTTTTGACTCCTTATTATTAACGCTGACGTGTTGTGAGCCGGCTCGGTCCTTGGACTGCCTGCCGACTATATCAATGATTTAAAAAATAGAATGAGTTGAATGAAAACATATGAGAAAAAACCTACGTTAGATTGTGGAAAGATTTGAAGATATTTCTATTATTATTTGTGTAGCAGAAATAGAATTGTTGATGAGAGTAGAGGAAAATTTACTTGAAAAGGATGAAGAATGAAATTTTCATATTGGAATATAATAGAAAACAAAATAATTAATTGACAAAGCACGTTCGTGTCTTGAAATGGTTTGTGGCAGCTCTTTTGTTCTACTTTAAAGAGCAAATATTCACAATATAGAGCAGATACCTCTAATTCTGGAGTAGAATATAACGCAATTTTGATTTTAAAATGTACTACAAAATGACATAGAAAACTCCATAAAGGAATATACGTAATTTAAAAACATGTATAAAACAGTAAAAATTAAATTTAAAATGTTTTTTCAGGTGTGAAGCCACTGTTTACAGCCTTCAGTTATTGGGCTAAACAACTCACTTTTTGAACTTTTTAAACTAATTAAAATCAGGATATTATCACTTTCTATTAATGATATTAAAGATATCTTTTTATTGGCGCTCTTGTTATTTCTGCACTGGAGAGTATTTATTTGATTTAAATGCCATCTTATTCCTACACATCGCATCTCATTCTACATACAAGTAATTTACGTCCCCTCCAACTTGTCAAATAATATTGCAAATTTTTCGAATTTCAACACACTCACTCCCTCTTTTCGCCTCTCTCTCACTCTCAGAGGGTGAAGTGTGAGAGAGATGGCTGCGCCCTAACTTCGCCTTCCTAGGTAAAAAATGGAGGCAGTAACAAATTTTGTAAAATTAAAGTATTCTAGTCCAATCTAACCTAGAACTTTTGAATTTAATATAACATTTCTGTCATTTTAATATCTTTATTTTTCTTTTCCAGGTAAGCGGATTTAAGCATCTACATGCAATCAAATAATGGATTTCTGGTGAGAGCTCTATTTGGCATAATAAACATTTCTGCATAGTTTTGTGACCAAAAACTTATTACACGGTTAATTTGTGAAGGAATTCGCCAAGAATTCAATGTTTGTTCCAGTAGGAATGATTTCTTGGCCCATTTACTTTTCCATCAACCTCAGGTTTAGTTAATATAACTCAGCAAACACAGTCAGTATACCTATATAGCTAGCCATAAACGCACTATAACTAGCAATAAATGCGGACCATATACGCTGTAATAGTTGTAATTTTGATTTATTTCAGTTTTATTATGGAATTGGCGCATTGCGACAATTTTGAGTGCATTTTATTCTTGGGCGCTATGCCAGACGGTTTCTCGTAGTTTGGCAAGTATGCGTTGCAGGTTATGTTTGTTCTAGCCTTAATACGGAGATTTCCAGGCATTGCTCAATACTGGATGAATGGAACTATTTTCAGGATGAGCTTGACGTACTGTCAACTGGAAAAAAACGTTTGTTATTTCTAAACGCAATTATTATGTGAGCTGAAACCAACTAATTTCATGCAGCAGACATGACGCTCAGAAATATCTCTCACACACAAACACACATACACATTCTCACTGTCATTATCTCTCACTCTCTTCCCCCTCACTCCTCTCTTCACCATCATCTCTTTCTTCTCCGTCTTCTCTCTCTCTCTTCGATAGGTTAAGTGTAAGAGGGGACACCATCCCTAATTTCGCCTTTTCATGCAAATGTAGCACCAAGTTTTTTATAGAATAATCTCATTTTCAGTCTTAATTCCATGTTTGATAAACCGTTTATGTAATGAGTGACTGATAATATTTTATGTAAAAATACTTGACAATGCTTATATATTGTATTATATTCTTGCAACTGTTGAATTATTATTTGTATGTATAAAGTAACAAACCAATCTTCGCCTAACTTTTACCCTTTCTTTCATTCTATCTCTCTTTCTCTTACTTTCTTTCTCAAACATCACACTCTCACTCTAGCTCTCTCTTCTATGACATTCTCTTTTTTCACTCACAAACTCCCTCTTTTTGTCACTCACTCTCTCAATTTCTCTTTCCCCACCTACTCTCTTACTCTCGCTCCTCTCTCTCTCTCACCCGCTCTCACTCTCACTCCCTCCCACACTCTATCTCTCCCAAATAACATTCTATTTCGTTCTTCTCTCTTCTATTCCTTTCTCCCTCGCTTCTCTCACACTTCCTTCCTATTTTTATCCCTCTCACACCCTCTCAACCCTCTCATTCTTTTGGTTGTTGGCAGTTGTCCAAGAAACTTCTGAACATTGACCGTGTTATTTATCTGTGTGGCCTAATTTCTCCATGGCACGATAGCTTGAAAATCATTCAGGCATTACAATTTTTGAGTTGTAATTTCCAGCACTAATTACTTCTAATACTAGTGAGTTGATAAAATCTCATCCCTTTTTCAAGTAACTGAGGTGTAGTTTGCTTTATAACAAAGAAATAATTAATTCTATCATCTACATTTGAAAAAGTTTTTGTCTAAATATATTCAATTTCTTTTATTCGTACATTTATTTTCATCTTTTTCTGAACTATTTAATGCTGTTACGTGTTCTATGTCTAAAATAACGCAGGCAACAGTTAACACTTACAGGGGGCCGAAAGGCCTCAACTTCGCCCTCTTGTTTTTGTAAAGTGCAAGTAAAAATACATTTATCTATCTCTCTATTCCATTTTCTCATAACCGATGATACTTTATTTTTTGATTTTTTATAAAAGAAAACAATATGGATGCTTGCACAGTGGAGCATCCAATACTCGAAGATAATCACCATCGCGAAAACAAGCACATACAGTGCAATGGTGGTATTCAAGCTGCTCTATTCACAGCATATGTTGGATTTTAATCAAAAATTTTATGTTTCACTCGACTATTTTAGACGGCTTGATTAAAATCTTTATGAGGTTCTTAATATGAAGAATCTCTAGATTACAGACAGAGAATTAAACCATTGCTACATGGGGAAGCTTTAATTATTTATTTAAAAAATTTTATTTGGCCATGATAGAAATAAGTCATTAATTTATTCTTAGACAGAATAACAATGAAGTGAAGATCCAATAGACGAAGTCCAAAACTACTCTATAAAGATTGATTATATTAAAAAAAAGTACAGAAAATTTTAGAGTGCATTGAAAAATCTTCCACAAATCAATAGAAGGAGATACTACAAAATTAAGTTCCACAGTAGCTATAAATTATTTAAGTTCTGTTTTTATAGATTACGTATTGGAGACTCCAGTTGAGGAGACAAGTCAGATTAACAATTATACAATCTTATACAGTAGTTATCGTAATTATTACTATATAGATTAGTCGAGATGAGGCTCAATTTTGATGTGAAAGGAACTCTTGTACACTATAAATAGCTTTATCAGCTAAATATTTTTTCAGTTGTTTTTTTAATATTTCTATATATTCAAGACTTTAAAAAAACTGCAGTAGCTTGTTGTAGTGTTTCCTACCAATATAACAAGGTTTTTTGTTTGAATAAGCTACTATTGTGACTCACCAAGTGATAATTTCCTCGACTTCTTGTATTATAATCGTGTACGTCAAAATTTTGTTCAATATAACTCTTTTTTACATATAAAGTAGCTTCATACACATAATATTATAAGCAGGGTACAGTTAGGTGACCAAGTCTCTTGAACAACTGCCTACATGAATCTAATCTATTTACTCTTTCTTTTCATCCAACAGCTTTCTTTTGGATCTTGAACACCCTATCAAGGTTTTGTTTTGATGAATTACCCCATATTAAGATAGCATACCTAATATGTGACAGTAAAAGCCCATGGTAAGCTGTAAAATGTAATTTTTTGTCCTTTAATCTAGCGAGTTGTCGCAGGGAATACCTTAGAAATACCTTAGATGAAATTTTACAACATATTTTATCAATATATGGAGCCCAGGTCAATCGTCTATCCAATAAAACTCCTAGAAATACAATATTTTCTTCCTGGTCTAGTTGATTATCGTTTACAAACACGTTTATATCCCTATCTTCATTTGAATTATGTTTGTTTTTGAATTGAAGGTATTGGCATTTTAAAAATATTTATTGGTTATTTCAACTGATTCAAGAATTGGACAATGGACTGCGCACCTATATGGGCACTTATTTCTAAATTATCTAGAACAGAATTTCAAAAAATGAGTGATGTATCATCCGCAAATAAGAGGGCTTTACCACTAATTAATTCTTTAGGTAAACGGTTGACTTATAACCGGCAGTGTAAGAGAGGGCGAAATGTATTTCAAGATTTAAAGTGTATTTTATGGTGCCTAATGATCACTTTTCTTATTGGTAGCTCTTCAATTATCCAGCATTTTCTTATTTAAATTTTTACAAAACCACAGAATTTTTCCCTACAGCTCACACTTATTGCATTTTTATAAGTTTGGCACTATAAAAGAGGGTCAATTTTATTTTACGGTTGAATTAATAGTGATAGGTGTGTCATAATCACTCTACTTATAGGAAGCATTTATTATCAAGCATTTTACGGAAAATTCTCACAAAATCAACAGCATTTCTTCCTACAGTTCACACCTAGTTCAGTGCAACAAACGCACACATAATAACTGTGAAACGTCCCCGAGGTAGAAGTGGAGCAGTATTTTTTATCAAATTGAAGCTAACACAATAGAACGTACCGACGGAGCGTATAACAAACATCTTTAAATCTCGTTAGGAGAAATTCGCCTAGAGTCGCGTAAGGAAGAAAAGCATTTCCACTGTGCTCCCCTCCCCAAAACCTTTTCCCCCTTCTAACTGTTTTCCACCGTTTTTGTGAATTTTGTCGCGCCAATGTCAGTCTTCCACGCTAAAATTGCTACGGTTTACACGGCGACTTGAGAGCTCCATGGCCATCTGTCCGTGGAATCAGTTTCCTGATAAACAAACACTGCTTCCTCTTTGTCTTCATCCTTCTCTGTTTCTCTTCCTCTTACTCTCCCTTTTCCTCTTTCTCTTCCTCCTTCACCCCCTCTTCCTCCATCCATGTCTTTATCCTTACCTGTTTCGTTTCCCCCTATTATTCGTTTTCCTCTTTCTGCTCCTCTTCCTCCTCTGCCACCCACTCCTTCTTCTCCACCTCCTCCTTCTCTTTCTCCTCCTTTTCCCCTTCTCCTCCTTCATCTCCTCTTTCTCCTCCTTCTCCTGCTCGTCCTCCTCCTCTTCTTCCACTCCTCCTGCTCCTCCTCCTACTCTTGCTTTACGCTACCTCCTCTCCTTCACCGCATCCTTCTTCTCCTCCTCCTCTGCCTACTATTTCTCTTCCCCCTTCTCACCCATTTGCTCCTTCGCATCCATCTCCTGCTTTTCATCCTTCTCCTCCTTCTCCTCATCCTTCTCCTCCTACTTCTCCTCCTTTACATTCATCTCCTCCTTTTCATCCTTCTCCTCCTTCTTATCCTTCTCCTCCTTCTCATCCATCTCCTTCTCATCCTTTTCATTCTTCTCCTCCTTCTTTTCCTTCTCCTCCTTCCCTTCTTCTACTCCTTATCCTTCTCATCCTTCTCCTTCTCCTCCTTCTCATCCTTCCCCTTCTCCTCCTTCTTTTTCTCCTCCTTCTTCTCCTCTTCTTCTTCTTCTTCTCCTCTTCCTCTTTCTCCTCCTTCCCCCACTCTTTCTCCTCCTTCCCCCACTCATTCTCCTCCTTTTTCTCCTTATCTCGTCCTCCTCCTCATCCTCTATCTCTTTCTTTTACTTTTGCTCCTCACACTCTTTCTCCTCGTCTGCCCCCTCTACTTCGTCTCCTCTATCTTTTCCACCTCCTCCGCCTACTCTTTCTCTTCTCCTTCTCCTCTTTCTTCTCCTTCTTCTGCTCCTCCTTTCCCTCTTCCATCTACTCCTCCCCCCCCCCCTCCTCCTCCGTCTCATACTCCTCCTCCTCCTCCTCCCCCCTCCTCCTCCGTCTCATACTCCTCCTCATCCTCCTTCTCCTTTATTCTTACTCCTCATCATCCACTACTCTTCTACCTCTATTTAACGTTCCACTTCGTTTGTCAAACTTTAAAACGCCGCCACCTCGAGAAATAAACAAACAGAAACAAATCAGAGATGAAAAGAGTCAGTGAGTGAGATGAGAGGAAAATAGAAAGAAAGAGGGTATTGTTAAGATTGTGAAAGACGTACAGTAATAATAAGAGTAAGTTGGTGAAGAGCGAGTGATCCAATGAGAGAGATTATAAGAGTGAGTGAGGGAGTGAGTGAAAGAGATAATGTGAGTGAGGGAGTGACTGTGAGTGAGACAGCATGAAAGACCCCTTGTTCAAACTTGGCTGATAACACACCTTTTCCTCTCACACAGTGCTGTCCGACTCACTTATTCCAATCTTGTAAATTTTTTCGACAAGGGACGCCGTTGTTCTTGTTGTTTTGCGTGGTGGAACATATCTTTGACACTCTCTTTTCCCCCAAATTTGACACTGTTCGGCTGAGAAGTGTCATTTCGTTTAACTTTATCAAGCTTCAGCTGTAAATTTGACATTTCCGATGGGAATTTTTGAGGTGAATTGCTCCCTCTAAGTGATATTCAAGATGCAGTTACATTATTTATATCAGTATTTTTGAGAAAATTTATAAGTGACAGAAAGAAAGAGAATTTTTGGTAACTTACAAACTTCTTTGTTATTAATTTTTATTATTGTAAGGCGAGTCACATTTCAAACAATTATAACAGTATAGTTATAGTTTATGATTATTATTGGTAAGTTATATTGTTTAAATAGTACTTTATAATAATTTGAAATACAGTAGTATGGTTTTAATAGATATAGAGGAAAGAATTTTTTTATAACTTCTTAATTATTATTTTATATTATTATCGTACCAACAGTCACATTTGAAATAGTCAAGCAGGCATCACATTGGCTTGTCTGCCTGCGGTATATCTGCCAGCTAATTAGCGTTGCGTTACATAATCAGTCTGAGGTGTATATTTTTGAGGGGAACTGTCTTTACATACAAAAAAATAATACAGATTGTATCCGTGAGAACTTCTTCACTTGACAAAGAAAATTACTTAGAATATGGAAGTTAACAGACCTTCATGATTATCTTTGAAAATTCTACCGTATTTTTTATGATTAATTTTGAACTCACTCTCATAATTAATTTACATCACTTGAAAAAGAAAACTACTTACAAATTGGAAGGTCATAGACTTCAATATTTTCTTTCAGGATTTACAGGTTTTTTATGTTTAATTTTCCCGTTTAGTGAACAATTTGATGGATTGTCACATTTTTAGTGATATTTTAATATCAAGGTCGATAATCCTATCAGTATATCAGTATTGATTTATTAAAAATTAAAATGACAAAAAACAAAAACAAAAAAATTGCAGAGATAAATCTAGAAATTTTTTTTAAAAGACCTTTACAAGTAATGTCACCTAAGTACTACGAAAGGTTGTACAAAAAATAAGAGGAAGGAAGGGAAGAAGAAGAAGAAGAGCCAATAATGATTAAGGGTTTTAGATGGAGGAGTTGAGAGCAAAAAATGTTCAAATGCAAATCTCAGCAGAAAAAAGAGCGCAATTCATATATATAAGTGCAGCTATACCTAACTAATACACTAAATAGCCAACCTATACCTAACTATATACTCTATATACTTTGTATATTATGTGAGTATTTATGTAAGTGCAACTGCACAAGAAGGTACAATGCCTTAATGCCATACAATACAATACAAAGAAAATAATACATAAAATGTTTATGCGTTCTATCACTAAGATAATAAGTCAACTTGAAATTGATACTTGATATTTATTCACACAAATTACTCACAACACGCACAAATCAGTTATGTCACACAAGAGAAACTAATTACTATCTCTCAATAGGCCGATCAATAATTCAGTAAATAACTGTATACTTACGAAGCACTTACGAAGTCTGTCATGGTATTTGATAGTCACAATAATAGCACTGAGTATTCTGCCACAAAGAAGGAAGTCTACTGTTGAAGAATTTACCAAATAAACTAATCACCAGCACTGGATATGCGTAATCATAATGTCTATACTGTCACTAAACTGGTACTGGATATGAACGTTGTTAAGAGAAAATAAATGACAGCTGAACTTAACTCACAAGCACTGTTCATATACACTGTTTTTGTTTAGAGTAGTAATTTCCAGAAATTTATCGATGTCTCAATTTACACAGAAACATGATCTAGTAGATTATCGAATGTGCTAGAGATGCACCCAACAAATAGGAGCGAGAAGGACATTCAGGGAGAAAGAGAGAGATCAGATTTAATTTACAACCTCTTTGAAGCACGTGCCGTCAATGAATGGAAGATGCTTACAAAATAAGACTATTGTTGTGTCGACTATTGTTTTTCTTGCAATCACAGCAATATACTATACATAATGTATACAATATACAAGTACTGCATCTGTTCTTATGATCTTTTTCAAATAATATCTTGAACATAGCACAAAATCAGAAGTAACCTGTTCTACAAAATCATTGACAGATCAATAATTGCTCTTAAATATAAATACTAATATTGCTTCCTATTTTTCAAGAGTGGATATTATTATTCTACTCCGATTCCAATTAAAAATCATTGATCCCCATTTCACAACTTACTTCTTATATTTCATCACATTCCAATCAACCTAAATGATCTGAATGACAAAACGTTCGATATAAATTTAACTAGAGAAATATTCCAATCAAAACATGATCAACCATTTCACGAACAACTATTCACTTCTCCGGCATTTATCACATTCCAATCAAACCATATAAACAAAATCACAGAACTCGATATAAATTTTGCTTGAGAAATAGTTTATCTGGAACACCACTCTGGACACTATCGGGCAAGACAAGGACGTTTGGGCGACGCTAGAAAAATGCAGGTGTACAAAAGAAACCGTCGGCAATTATTATTATTATTTCAAAGGGCGCGGTCCTGGTGAAAGGGCTACGATATCGTTTTAGCTGTTAGATCCCGGAGATTGAGTTATTTCTCGCACGCGTATTCATGCTCACTCGCGCACTCACAAAATATATATCTATATACAATTTATATATAGTAGACTGAACGGCGATACTTCCTTTCGAATCTTATAGACTTCACGAATCCCTTCCCCCCTTCCACACCCCTCACCCAAGTCAACGTCTTGGAAAAATAGTCCGTTGAAAAGAAACATTAGAGAGAATCGACTCTCCGTTTTCTATAGGCTCGGTGAAGGATTTTCTTGGTGGTTCAATATGGTCCGTACAAGACTCCATATGTTTTTCATCCTAGAGCTGCCAATATCGATAAAATCGGGTTGATAGTGAATGACGTAATGGTTTTTGACAGCAGCAAAATGCCAGTAGTAGGATATGCTTCAATAGCACAGATTGTACGCAGACAACGTGATTTTGAAATGCATACGTTTGAATGGGAAGAAAATGCCAGTGGTAGGATATGCGTCAATAGCACAGATTGTACGTAGACAACGTGATTTTGAAATACATACGTTTAAATGGGATGTAAACTCGTTGTTTACTCAGCTACAATGTGTTCCATGTTGTTGTAAAATGGGTGTCAATAGCACAGATTGTGTACAAACAACATGGGTTTTAATCCATACGTTTGAATCTAGTATGTAACATAATATATATATTCTTGTATCCTTAATTCTTTACAAAATATTAGTTTGAATTAAGAATATATATCAATTTCTAAATAGTCTTCAACAGTACGGTATTGTAGATGAGAACCAATTATATTTATTAACCCTATTTTGTCGCTAAGATCCATGCAAAAGAGCTGATTATTATTTATGTGATTGATGTTGAACAACTCCTAGTGAATACTCAGGATGATATAATATAAGATTATTAAAAAGTGCATTACTCTGAAGTACTTTTTTCTTGTTTTCCCTATATAAATATTGCTATTGTGATTTTGTTAAATGTGAACTTGTATTATTTTGAGAATAATAAATTGAAAATTGAAAAGATTGAGTGTTTTTTTTCTGAGGATGAAGCCTGCGTAGGTCTGAAACTTTTACGTCAGTAATGAATTAAATAACAGTGATCAGACTACAGTTTTAGGTACTTTTCTGAAACACTGATAAGTGATTTTACAGCAGAGATAAAAGTATTTTTTGCTGACCAATCTGTCGGTCATCCATAGAAAGAGGACCCAGGAACTTGTAGCTTATCTTGACTGACTGAACAGACACCTGCCATGTAAGTAAAGTGGGCTGGCTATCACTTCCCTATTCATATAACTACTTATTCATGTGTATGCCTTACCCTTCTGTAAATTCAACCCAGGTCAAGTAAGTATCTCTAACATAAGTATTATTTATTCTATTAGCATTACAAATTACCCCAATTTCTATTACTTTATTTGGGCAGTTCTCTGTAAATATATAAAATTCATATTTACATATTAATATTTATATTTATTTAAATTAGCTTTATATTTCCAATCTGGGAAGAACCCGTCACATGCTCGGGATATTGAAAATTCTCATTCTAACCGAACTCAATAAAGACTTTAGAATAGCTCTTTTAAATGCATCGCCGGGAGAATGGCATTGGTCCCCATAAGAATAGCATGTTTTCTTATGGGAATCCAATGCCATTCTCATGGCGATCCACCTATAAATATATCCACCTATACTCTTACTACTGTGCAATACCCTAGAAATACAACTCTACAATACTCTCACAACTCTGTTTCTAATACAGACTTTTCTAGCTTTCCTTCCTCACGTGAACTGCAATATTGACTTCCACGTTTTTCACAAACTTTCTAGAATCAATTCTTCAGTGATTCATGGGGTCCACAAATCCAACTTTCACATTAACCCTCCTTTCCTTTCAACTTTCACAGAAAGATTGTGTGTCTAGCATACTACATACTGTTTTTCTGTCTCCTACTACTTTGTAACAGAAATGGATGAGAAATGCCAGATTTGTTGTTGCTTTTAATTGTCATTATTGTGTGTGAGTTTAAATTATTTAAAAATATTGAAATGGACAAAATGCAGTAATTAAGTTAATTGTATGCCATTTGGAAATGTGATGGAATATTCTTCCCTCTTCTTCTGAGAAAAAGAAAAGGACAAGTATAATTTTCAAATAACAAAAGTTTGAGAGGACGCCATTGTTTAGCCGCAGACACGAAACGTCTGGGGGATAAAATACTCGGACAAAACACTTCGCATCATTTTTCTGTGCCAAAGTTTACCCCTACCCGTCGTTCGTGACGTCACTCTCAACAAGAATCCAATTAAAAAGTTTTATTGCCAGTTGATTGTCCCGGAAGAGAACCCAGGTCGTGCTGGGCGGTGCACTGTAGCAGTACCGTTCCCCATGGACGAGTACAGAAAAATTACTTTTCACCATTTCACCACAGTCCAAGACATTTCCATTCAATTCTTTCTCTAAGCGTCCCAAGAAACAGCCACAGAATCGTGCTCATATCCACTGAGACATGCCGTTGAAATGCACAAGGGACGCGTGATGGATATCGAACTTTTTGTAATAATTTATTTTGGAGGATATGTTTTGATTGATTTTGAAAATGAGCCCCCCCGCCACATGCAATCGATTTGTTGCATTAGTTGAAAAACATCTATAGATCTATAGTAATAATTACTGAACAGAGATCCAAGCGAAAGAGCTGAAATTAATTAATAATTAATACGTGAATGATGTTGAATAACTCTTGTTATTTGCTGAGAATTCTATTATATAGGATTAAGTGATATATATTTTTTATTTTTTTTTCTCGTAAGGATGAAGCCCACATAGACCTGAGACTTTTGCGTGATTGATGAATTTGATGATGATGATGATGGTGATGATGATTGAACCTACATTTTAAGGTGGGCTTCGAACCACAGGGAAGTGTTTTTAAAGCAGAGACAGAGTATTTTTTGCTGGCCAATTTATCTGTCACTCTTAGAAAGAGGGCCCAGGCGTTCGTAGCTTATCTTATCTACTAAACAGGTACCTGCCACGGATCGCGGCTATCACTTTCCTCAATATTGCCTACTTATTTATTTTTATGCTGTAGCCTTCTCTCCAACCTTTCTTTCTTTTCAAAACAGTTTGTTTCCTTTTCTTTTCTTTTTTTGTTAATATTAATTAAATAATAAAATTAATATTTTAATTTTATTTTTCCATCTCTATATTGTACATATTTCTTCTATAATTATTGTTTCCCAAGCTTTGTTATGTTAGTTTTATTTTTATTCAAAATTGCTTTACTTTTTTATTTTTTATTTTCTTTTTTTCATTTCATTTCATTTCTTATTCATTTCAAAATTGTTTATGTTAGAATTGTATCGGAGGGTTGCGTGCAAGAGGGGGCCGGCTGCGCCTCAACTCCGCCCTCCTAGGATAAAATAAAGGCAGCAATTCAATTCAATTCAACCAACAAGTACATCCACATTATCATTCTTTTTATTGTTGTAGATATCCAATATAATTCTTTTTAGCATTATAAAGTATTAGCCCAGGCAAAATAGACTTGAGGTGAAGAAAAAGTTATACAAAGCTACATTTTTTAATCCACTCTAGGCATCTCAGAAAAAATTTATCTAAAAAGTTTGCTAAAAATTCTGGCTTGTTCATAGCTTTTGGGGGTAAAAAACCACAAATTTGGCACTTTTTTCAGTTTTTCGCCTAAACCTCGAAAACTATCCACCGTGTTGAAAACATTGTAATATTCGAAACTGAAGAATATTAAATTCTACGTCGATTGATGTATAGCAATATCAAATTGGTTCAGTTGTTCAATCACTATCAGTTTTCAAAAATCAGGTATTTTACCCCTCTTTGTGAAAAACGAGTCACCTCAATGCTTCGTTGCATTTATCTTGGGAATGCTCACCCCATCACTTAAAAGTTGTAGGGAAGAAGTTTTAGATCATTGAATTTACTTCCAGAAGACTCCTCAATTTGAAAAGATAGCCAATTTTTTTATAAAATAAACAAAAAACCTCTACCACTGTATCATATTTGGCCTGTAAACAATATCAGGAAAAGCATTTACTAGTTTTTTTCTCAACGGATTCTTATTTATTTTTTAGACGCTGAGTGTAGATCTAAACTATGGAGCTCCAAAATGTGGTCAGGTGGTGAAGGGGGCACCCTTCTACCCCAACGCTGGACCACCCTCCCCCCTTTGAATGATCAATTGCACCCCATTGATTGATAGCTCATTCTTCTCAGCTCATTGAGGCGGTTCATACTAATATTGTAACATGATAATTTTCTACCATATTCAATCAATCCACTTGAAAAGGTAGTATACTTAGGTAGGCCTATACTAGCAAAATGACAATTTCTTTTGTTTATTTTACCTTACATTCAGCATCACGTTGCTTACGTTGAGCAACATTCTGGTCCATAGAAATATCTAAATATTAAAATATTATAGTTTCAATGACCCGACTTGAACATTGTTGTAGTTAGTACAACCGTACTAACTACTGTTGTTGTTAGTCTATGCTGACCGCTTACCATGGAAAGCCTGTATTATCAGTAATGCCAACATAGTACGGTCTATGTTGGTCTCTAACCATAGTTAGAGATGTGCGATGTGTAGCAACTAATTATAGCTAGCAACAAGTCAATAATCAGCGGTGGTACGGTATTCAAATGTGATGGTTGGCAGCAGTGGAATGCTGAGAGTGCACAAATGGAGCAGATTGGCAGTCATGGATGTCTAGTGGGGAGGGGTAAGGGGGGCTTAAAAGGGGGGTAAGGTGGTTGTCAGTCAAATAGTTTGGGGGGAATATGTGGCCAGTATCGGCAATATAGCAGGGATCAATCACAACTCGCCAGTTAACACCGTTGGCCATCAATTCATCAATGGATGGGGATGTATTTTGGCGGGAAATTTGTGGGGGAAGAAAGCGAGAGGGGCTGTTAGATAGAGTGTGATTTGGGGGAAGAGGGAAGAAAAAAACAGGAGGGGAAGGAGAAAGAGCGATTATTGGGGGAAAATGGAAAGAGAATGTGAGGGGGTGTGAGAAAAAGTGTGATTTGGGGAAAGAGACTGAGAGAGGGCGTAAGATAGAGTGATAATTGTGGGAAAGAGAGAATTGTGGGAAAGACACAGTTCTCCCTTACTCATACCAATTTCTTTCTTTTTAAAACTCCCCTTCCTTTTTCATCTCCTATTTCACTAACCTAATACATGGCTTTGCCATAGTTGGAAAAGTTTCGTTTTCCTGCACACCCCACAATGAAACCACCTACTTGTAACTGTCAGTATGTTATTTTTATTTTTGCTTTGTTTTTTTTTTAATATTTTGTATGTTTTAGTGTGTTAAATAAATTGAATTGAAAGAAAACGAGAGGGGTAGTGAGAAAGAGTGATTATGGGGAAAGAGGGAAGAAAACAAGAGGGGGAGTGTGGAAGAGAGATTTTGGGGGAAAGAGGGAAGAGAACGACAGAGGAAGTGAGAAAGAGTGATTTTGGAGGAATGAGAGAGGGGAAAACGAGAGAGGGTGACAAAGAGCAATTATTTGGGAAAAGAGGGAAGATAACAAGAAGAGGAGAAATGAGGAAGAGCGATAATTGGGGGGGGGGAGAGAGAAGATAACAAGAGGAGATATGAGGAAGAGCGATATTGGGGGGGGGGGAGAGAAGATAACAAGAGGAGATATGAGGAAGAGCGATATTTGGGGGGGGGGGAAGAGAAGAGATAGAGAAGGGAAGTGAGAAAGAGCAATAATTGTGGGAGGGAGTGAAGAGAACAAGAGGGAGAGTGAGAAAGAGTAATTGGAGGGAAATGGGAAGTAAATTTGGCGGGCCGCTTAGCGCAGTTGGTTGCGGCGTCGCAACTTCAGCTTGCTGTCGTTTAGGTGGTCGTTTTTTTCAAATTTTCAACTGTTTTATTTCAAGATGTTCATCTGTCTGCAAGTCTGCTTGGCAATATTTATCTTTCTGGTTTGTTACATTCATTTTACATTCGTATCCCGCTCCACCGTCAGGCATTTATGTGTTATCATTCACCTCATTACCCACGCACAAGTCTCGGACTCATGTGGGCATCATCAGCAAAATAACAAAAAAAAAAATGAGAGGGGGAGTGAGAAATAGAGATTTTGGGAAAAAGAATCATGAAAACGAGAGGGGAAGTGAGAAAGAGTGTGATTCAAGGGAAAGAGGCAAGAGAACAAGAGGGGAAGAGAGAAAGATTTTGGGGGAAAGAGGGACGAAAACGAGAGTGGGAGTGAGAAAAAGTGTGATTTGGGGGAAAGAAGAGAGGGAAGTGAGAAAGAGTTATGGTTGGTGAGAAAGAAAACATGCGGACATGTTGTACCCGCATGAAGGTAGGCCAACATTGGCGATTGATTGGGAAGTCCCTTTCCTTGCTCAGTGTTTGACTTTGTTGTCAGTCGGATGAATGAGCAATTGGATCAATGAATGGATGATGAAGAGAGAGAGAGAGAGAGAGAGAGAGAGAGAGAGAGAGAGAGAGAGAAAGAGAGATAGATAGAGCGGGGGGGTGAGGGAGAGAGAGAGTGTGTGAGAGAGAGCACAGATTTAAATCACTATTCATGTAAATGCACATTTACAATTCAGTTGAAGTGATTTTTTTGTAGATTACCTCTTGGAGACTCCAGTTAAGGAGTATAAGACAAGTCAGATTAATTATACTGTCGTATTCTCTAGTTACCATAATCACTTTATCAATTAGTTTAGAGGAGGCTTAATTTTGATGTGAAAGGAACTCTTGTACCCTATAAAAAGCTTTATCAACTAAATAATTAATTTTTCAATTGCTTTTTAAATATTTCTATATTTTGAAGACTTTTTATAAACTGCGGTGGCTTGTTGTAGTTTCCTATCAATATAACTAGGTTTTAATGCATATTGGGTAGCTTATCCTATAATTCGATAGTAGGCACCTATTGTGTAATAGTAAAATCACTTCCCGGTGGTTTGGAACCCACCTAGATCGTAGGTCCACCATGTTTCCAATAACATAGCTTAAGCGGTAAGGTGGAACTACTTGTAAAGGGTCTCCCCACCAATGAAAGCCGTACGCATTTACTTTTATACTTAGTATAAAAAAATAATATAAACAATAAATTATTATCGATGTAGTTGTGAAGAGACAAGGTGTGTTTAAAATTAAGATAACGAAGCACACCAATGAGTTTTTATTAAAAACATTTTTTCGGTACAAAATCAGTCTTCCAACTAGCATAGTGACAGTACGTGAATAAGAATGACAACTGACTTGATTTGGCAAGATGTTTTATACTGTAAGGAATGCTTACTACGCTATTGTACTAATCTATTGTTCTATATCCATATAACTTAAGACTTAATAAATACGTATAAGAGTGAATATCAATATTTACTCCGTGTCATCATATAATATACAATAATTTATTTCGTCTCCTAAAACTTACAGTTGATTCAATTCATTTCATTAATTCAATTTCAAAACATTGAAGATTTAATTGATATCAACTTATTCCAACCCCTCATACATTATATGCCTATACATAATATAGTTTTTGGTTGCATTTCATTGTTATCTAGTATTTTTGAATGTGTGGTGAAGGTTATTAAATGTCGTTTCCAGAATATAAAACGAAATTCAAAGTACAACCGTGTTTTTATGACTGAAAACACAATGATAAATACATTCCGATATTATTCTAAAGTTCGTTCCATCTAACACACAACGTTTCATAGAATATTCTATCTCTTTCATATTAAAGCTCATCACATAGAGATATATCCTATATTTTGTAATACCTTCAATCAGCGTACGCTCTCAATAATTAATTGAACGATAACATTGTCATATTATGCTATCATTTCCATGATGACCAAATAAGTTTTTAAGTATAAAAATACTAGTGAGCCCAACAGGCTGGAGAACTCGCTTGCAAACAACTAATTTTGGAAAGGGAAAATCATTTGGGAAGCTTATCCTAGGGGAAATTAGTAACGAAAAACGGCTGTTTAGAAGATACTGATTTACATAAAATTCACAAGACATCTATCACTTGAAGTTCAAGTTCATCGTTGCTCTGATACACAGATTTATTTTCCACAAAAAGGACCTACCGTGCTCATAGACGTACTATATATCAGGGCAATGAAATTAGTGTATCTATAGAGTAGATATATTTACCACATAAAAAACAGCTGTTATTCATCCATATTTTATCAGGGAAATGAAATTAGTATATCAGCTGATAGAGATTCTATAAAAATCCTGATCGCATATATTCACCTACAGCTGATAACTCAAAATATATTTTGAAATCTATTGCAAATTCCATATGGTGAAAACAACTATTTTCTATATATAGTAATATATATAGATATAATAATGAAGGGATGAGAACCTATCCTTTTGTTTCGCCTCTAAAAGGATGAAGGAATCGGTTAATTTTATTGCCCAACGAACTTGACCTGTCTAAAGATACCAAGAATCTGTGTTTCAAATTTGAAGTTGATTTATAAAGGCGTTCAAAAGTTATCGTGGAACAACATACAAACACACACCGCTTCGAGCCTCAAGTCAAAAGGAACAACTCGCTTCGCTCGTTCAAATATACCTCAATCCCTTGAATGAAAAATAACCCCCCCCCCCCCTCTGAACACTCATTCAATGAAATGCCCCTAATCTCACGATTCAAAATTACTTGAAAAAATCACAAAACTCCTAGTGAAAATTGACATAACCTAATATTTTTTTGAGTGTGTTTTGTGTTAACACCTAACATTCTTCAGTTTTAAAAATTTGTAAAGAAAGCAGTTGTGCGCAATTATGGACAGCCTGTTGTATTAAAAAATAAATAAAAGTGAATGTTTCAAGAAAAATTTAAATTGTTTGAGAAACATCCGTGAATTCAGTCTTTGAAAAGTCACAAGCTCGATAGCAGTTCAAACATTTATGTAAATAAAATGCTGTCATTCAATATTGTCAACTCTCTCGCAACTTGAATACAGGTCACATCGTGTGGTGGAGAAGAGTGGTACACATCTACGCTGGTTGTGAAGGCAATTTCTGCTTCAGAGAGTTTCCGAGACTGAAAAAGGTGAGGGAGGAGTGTGTATGTGTGGGTGTGTAAGGGATAGAGTATGAGAGAGAAAGAGAGAGAGACCGAATGAGTTGAAGAGAGTGAGAAAGAATGGTTGAGTGAGAAGGAGTGAAAGAGAGAGCGAGTGACTATTTGTGTGTGAGAGAGATAGAGCTCT
The DNA here is from genome assembly GCA_948455865.1 of Conomelus anceps. Taxonomy (NCBI): domain Eukaryota; kingdom Metazoa; phylum Arthropoda; class Insecta; order Hemiptera; family Delphacidae; genus Conomelus; species Conomelus anceps. The sequence goes on along the minus strand of OX418219.1, from coordinate 60,016,957 downwards.
CCGTGCACCACCGAGGTGGCACATACCATATCGCTTAAACTTTTAACCTCCACTTGATTCTTTCCACCCTCCTTGAAGTCTAATTTAATCAAACCTCGAGGAAAAAGCAAGCAAAATCACTTCTCGGCATGTAGCGAGCTCCAGCGCGATGTTGGAATTCTAAACTACTGATGGATTATATTGATTTGATTCAATAAGAAGTGACTTACTACTTTCTGACTTCACGGTTAACTCAACTATCACAGAAATATAAGTTGTTAAAAGTGCAGAACTGGATATCTCGGAGTCTGTTCACTGCACTAAAAAATAGTAAATGCGTATGGCTTTTATTGGTGAGGAGACCCTTAGGCCGAGTACATACCAAAAGCAACTGGTGATAGCAACGCAGTAGTTCCACCTCGCCGATTGAGCCATGTTTTGGAAACATGGTGGAACTACAATTTTTGGTGGGATTCGAGTCACCGGGAAGTGATTTTACAGCAGAGAACACGGTCTTTTTTTCTGGCCAATCCAATCGGTCACCCTTACAGAGAGGGCTTAGGAGAGCGTTTCTTATCTAATCTGCTCACTGGATTTATTACTTTAGACAACTGGTCTAATTCATATCTTATTCAAAAATAAAAAATGAATAGCTTTAAATAAATAAATTGAAAAAACCATTTGGAAATGTAATTGAGAAATAAAAATTGTTGAATCGTGAGATTAAAAAAATGTATATTGATCACTAACTCTGCTCATAAAAAATGAAAAATACATTTTTAAACCCGTATTTGCTGGTGAATAGATCGGTAATATAATTTCTTCTTTATTGAATCAATGAAGAATCAATAATATAATTTCTTCTAACATGTAAATAATATTGGATTTTCAGTGTTTTTTCTGATTTTTAACACTAGTAGTATGTTTTTGGTGGAGCTGGCACAACCTTGACCTTTGACCCCGGAAATGACCTTGACCTTTGACCCCGGAAATGACCTCGAGAAACCGGATGTGACCAGGAACCGGATGGACAGAGCTGGCACAGCGTGGGAACCTGGGGAGCTGGCACAGCGTGGGAACCGGAAGTTGTCCCAGAATTGGTACCAATCCTGGCACAGCGTGTGAACCACTTATCTGTCAGGTTATAATTGTCATCCTGTCCAATTATCTAATGTCCATCCTGTCCAATTAATTAATTTTCTTGAACCGGATGGGGGAGCTGGGACAGCGTGGGAACCTGTATGACAGATCTGACCCCGGAAGTTGTCTTGAAATTGGTACCAATCCTGGGACACCATGTGAGCCACTTATCCAATGTCCATCCTGTGTGAACCAATTATCTGGCAGGATATCATTTTGTCAAAATCAGTGCAATCTTATAATTATTATAATGAGCAGGATGTTAACATCTAGGTGAGGAGCCTGTGAGAGGTTCTCATATAGGTAAGAAATCACCTTACTTTACTTCAACGAAGGCTATTTCAACGAAAAAGAGAGGGTAGAGAGAGAGAGAGAGAGAGAGAGAGAGAGAGAGAGAGAGAGAGAGAGAGAGAGATAGCCCCACTTCTACTTCCATCACTGGCCCCGCCCACCAGCCTTGACATTCCAGTTTCAACTAGTTTGTATGACGTCACTGCTACATTCTAATGCTATGAGTCATATCCATGCAGGAAAAAACAGGAAAAGAGAAAGTTGGAAGTAGGAAAGTTGAGTTTTTAGAAGCTACAGAGTCCATAAAGAAACAGCATAAACAGCTAGTAGAGTATGAAAACGAAATCATATAGGTAAGAAATCACCTTACTTTACTTCATATAGGTAAGAAATCACCTTACTTTACTTCAACCAAGGCTATTTCAACGAAAAAGAGAGGGTAGAGAGAGAGAGAGAGAGAGAGAGAGAGAGAGAGAGAGAGATAGCCCCACTTCTACTTCCATCACTGGCCCCGCCCACCAGCCTTGACATTCCAGTTTCAACTAGTTTGTATGACGTCACTGCTACATTCTAATGCTATGAGTCATATCCATGCAGGAAAAAACAGGAAAAGAGAAAGTTGGAAGTAGGAAAGTTGAGTTTTTAGAAGCTACAGAGTCTATAAAGAAACAGCATAAACAGCTAGTAGAGTATGAAAATGAAATCAAAGATTTGAGAGAGCAGCTTGAACCATATTTTTATTCACATTGGAAGAATTTTGAACCAAGTGGGGTGTATCATGTGACTGCATTTACTGTGAATAATAAGGAAAAATTTACATATGTTGGGGTTTTAGGGGAAAAAGATGGCTTGAAACAGGTTTACTTTGTTAAAGGGGTACCATAAAAAATGCTTTTCTCAATGCATACAAAGCAATAGAGGACCTTAAGAAAGTGGGCTATTTTGTAATCCCCTACAATGACGAAAGATGTATATTATGCTTGCCAAGAGGGGAAACCATTTGTGTAATTACTGTTAATGGTATGGCAAGCTATAATGGTAACACATTTCCAAGAATAGAATCAATCCAATTTTCGTCAGATGTATGGAAAAACTTGGAAGACACATCTTTTACACAGTTAGAAGTGCAGCAATTCAACAGCATTACAATGCTAGAAATTAAAGGGAAAAGTAAAAGTAGGACAGTGCAAACGATTGGAAGAGTTAGCAGAAGGTACAGAGTTGGTCATTGTTGCAATTAAACAAGTATGGGCTAGAAATAAGAATCGGTATATTTTACAGTTTGAGAACCTAGAAGCATTGTATGTCTGGAATTATTGGTTGGAGGAAGAATTTGAGAACTCTAACATAGATTTAAATTATAAAATTAGAATTAGGTTGGATGTCCTTAAGCATACCCCCAGTAGAAATAAGGAAAGAGTTTTTTTTTTGTATTTAATACATTGCATTGTAAATAGAAAAATGTATTATTATATGTTGTATTAATAAATGGAGAAAGTATTGTGAATTTGTCTTTGGCGTTTTTTCACAAACTCCTACAATCCTATCCTTATAAATAAGATTAATATGAGACATATTTCTCTAAGTCACCTGTTGGGTGTTGGCTGTTGGCTTAGGCTACTCCAATTAAGCACCAAGTAAGCCATAAGGGATAAAAGTGGTACAGCAAGTTAGCCCAAAGTGCACACTCATCCACCACGTAGTGCCACTTTGGGCTAACTTGCTGTACCACTTTTATCCCTTATGGCTTACTTGGTGCTTAATTGGAGTAGCCTAAGCCAACAGCCAACACCCAACAGGTGACTTAGAGAAATATGTCTCAGATTAATCTTATTTATAAGGATAGGATTGTAGGAGTTTGTGAAAAAACGCCAAAGACAAATTCACAATACTTTCTCCATTTATTAATACAACATATAATAATACATTTTTCTATTTACAATGCAATGTATTAAATACAAAAAAAAAACTCTTTCCTTATTTCTACTGGGGGTATGCTTAAGGACATCCAACCTAATTCTAATTTTATAATTTAAATCTATGTTAGAGTTCTCAAATTCTTCCTCCAACCAATAATTCCAGACATACAATGCTTCTAGGTTCTCAAACTGTAAAATATACCGATTCTTATTTCTAGCCCATACTTGTTTAATTGCAACAATGACCAACTCTGTACCTTCTGCTAACTCTTCCAATCGTTTGCACTGTCCTACTTTTACTTTTCCCTTTAATTTCTAGCATTGTAATGCTGTTGAATTGCTGCACTTCTAACTGTGTAAAAGATGTGTCTTCCAAGTTTTTCCATACATCTGACGAAAATTGGATTGATTCTATTCTTGGAAATGTGTTACCATTATAGCTTGCCATACCATTAACAGTAATTACACAAATGGTTTCCCCTCTTGGCAAGCATAATATACATCTTTCGTCATTGTAGGGGATTACAAAATAGCCCACTTTCTTAAGGTCCTCTATTGCTTTGTATGCATTGAGAAAAGCATTTTTTATGGTACCCCTTTTACAAAGTAAACCTGTTTCAAGCCATCTTTTTCCCCTAAAACCCCAACATATGTAAATTTTTCCTTATTATTCACAGTAAATGCAGTCACATGATACACCCCACTTGGTTCAAAATTCTTCCAATGTGAATAAAAATATGGTTCAAGCTGCTCTCTCAAATCTTTGATTTCATTTTCATACTCTACTAGCTGTTTATGCTGTTTCTTTATAGACTCTGTAGCTTCTAAAAACTCAACTTTCCTACTTCCAACTTTCTCTTTTCCTGTTTTTTCCTGCATGGATATGACTCATAGCATTAGAATGTAGCAGTGACGTCATACAAACTAGTTGAAACTGGAATGTCAAGGCTGGTGGGCGGGGCCAGTGATGGAAGTAGAAGTGGGGCTATCTCTCTCTCTCTCTCTCTCTCTCTCTCTCTCTCTCTCTCTCTCTACCCTCTCTTTTTCGTTGAAATAGCCTTCGTTGAAGTAAAGTAAGGTGATTTCTTACCTATATGAAGTAAAGTAATGTGATTTCTTACCTATATGATTTCGTTTTCATACTCTACTAGCTGTTTATGCTGTTTCTTTATGGACTCTGTAGCTTCTAAAAACTCAACTTTCCTACTTCCAACTTTCTCTTTTCCTGTTTTTTCCTGCATGGATATGACTCATAGCATTAGAATGTAGCAGTGACGTCATACAAACTAGTTGAAACTGGAATGTCAAGGCTGGTGGGCGGGGCCAGTGATGGAAGTAGAAGTGGGGCTATCTCTCTCTCTCTCTCTCTCTCTCTCTCTCTCTCTCTCTCTCTACCCTCTCTTTTTCGTTGAAACAGCCTTCGTTGAAGTAAAGTAAGGTGATTTCTTACCTATATGAGAACATTCCAGGGAATACACATGCCTATTGTCTAATGATACACGAGGTGGTCAAGGAGTATCAGCCAATGACTGGTCTTGTTCAATCAGCCTAGAGAGAGAGAGAGCAGAAGAGGATATAAAGGTGGTTGACAAGCAACAGAATAGTCATAGTTGTGAGAAACATCAATCAGATATCATGTCCAGGAGAGTTCTACGCTTTTTGGAGGAGGAGGAGGAGGTGAAGGATGTTGTAGGCTGCTGCTGCCTAGGCTACTACACTCAACATGAAAAATCGTTGATGAAGGATACTTCTACAAGTTCAACTGATGACACCACAACTGATGATGATGATGATGATGATGATGATGATGATGATGATGATGCTAATGGAATTGCGTCGAGCAGAGCTACCAACATTTTTGGACCACTACCACTCTATTTGATGGACTTTCAAGGCTTTGAGGGATTGAACAATGAGTTTATTGTCAAGGAGATGGCAATACTGGAGCGAGATGATGAGCATCATATAGGTAAGAAATCACCTTACTTTACTTCAACGAAGGCTGTTTCAACGAAAAAGAGAGGGTGGAGAGAGAGAGAGAGAGAGAGAGAGAGAGAGAGAGAGAGAGAGATAGCCCCACTTCTACTTCCATCACTGGCCCCGCCCACCAGCCTTGACATTCCAGTTTCAACTAGTTTGTATGACGTCACTGCTACATTCTAATGCTATGAGTCATATCCATGCAGGAAAAAACAGGAAAAGAGAAAGTTGGAAGTAGGAAAGTTGAGTTTTTAGAAGCTACAGAGTCCATAAAGAAACAGCATAAACAGCTAGTAGAGTATGAAAACGAAATCATATAGGTAAGAAATCACCTTACTTTACTTCATATAGGTAAGAAATCACCTTACTTTACTTCAACGAAGGCTATTTCAACGAAAAAGAGAGGGTAGAGAGAGAGAGAGAGAGAGAGAGAGAGAGAGAGAGAGATAGCCCCACTTCTACTTCCATCACTGGCCCCGCCCACCAGCCTTGACATTCCAGTTTCAACTAGTTTGTATGACGTCACTGCTACATTCTAATGCTATGAGTCATATCCATGCAGGAAAAAACAGGAAAAGAGAAAGTTGGAAGTAGGAAAGTTGAGTTTTTAGAAGCTACAGAGTCTATAAAGAAACAGCATAAACAGCTAGTAGAGTATGAAAATGAAATCAAAGATTTGAGAGAGCAGCTTGAACCATATTTTTATTCACATTGGAAGAATTTTGAACCAAGTGGGGTGTATCATGTGACTGCATTTACTGTGAATAATAAGGAAAAATTTACATATGTTGGGGTTTTAGGGGAAAAAGATGGCTTGAAACAGGTTTACTTTGTAAAAGGGGTACCATAAAAAATGCTTTTCTCAATGCATACAAAGCAATAGAGGACCTTAAGAAAGTGGGCTATTTTGTAATCCCCTACAATGACGAAAGATGTATATTATGCTTGCCAAGAGGGGAAACCATTTGTGTAATTACTGTTAATGGTATGGCAAGCTATAATGGTAACACATTTCCAAGAATAGAATCAATCCAATTTTCGTCAGATGTATGGAAAAACTTGGAAGACACATCTTTTACACAGTTAGAAGTGCAGCAATTCAACAGCATTACAATGCTAGAAATTAAAGGGAAAAGTAAAAGTAGGACAGTGCAAACGATTGGAAGAGTTAGCAGAAGGTACAGAGTTGGTCATTGTTGCAATTAAACAAGTATGGGCTAGAAATAAGAATCGGTATATTTTACAGTTTGAGAACCTAGAAGCATTGTATGTCTGGAATTATTGGTTGGAGGAAGAATTTGAGAACTCTAACATAGATTTAAATTATAAAATTAGAATTAGGTTGGATGTCCTTAAGCATACCCCCAGTAGAAATAAGGAAAGAGTTTTTTTTTTGTATTTAATACATTGCATTGTAAATAGAAAAATGTATTATTATATGTTGTATTAATAAATGGAGAAAGTATTGTGAATTTGTCTTTGGCGTTTTTTCACAAACTCCTACAATCCTATCCTTATAAATAAGATTAATATGAGACATATTTCTCTAAGTCACCTGTTGGGTGTTGGCTGTTGGCTTAGGCTACTCCAATTAAGCACCAAGTAAGCCATAAGGGATAAAAGTGGTACAGCAAGTTAGCCCAAAGTGCACACTCATCCACCACGTAGTGCCACTTTGGGCTAACTTGCTGTACCACTTTTATCCCTTATGGCTTACTTGGTGCTTAATTGGAGTAGCCTAAGCCAACAGCCAACACCCAACAGGTGACTTAGAGAAATATGTCTCAGATTAATCTTATTTATAAGGATAGGATTGTAGGAGTTTGTGAAAAAACGCCAAAGACAAATTCACAATACTTTCTCCATTTATTAATACAACATATAATAATACATTTTTCTATTTACAATGCAATGTATTAAATACAAAAAAAAAACTCTTTCCTTATTTCTACTGGGGGTATGCTTAAGGACATCCAACCTAATTCTAATTTTATAATTTAAATCTATGTTAGAGTTCTCAAATTCTTCCTCCAACCAATAATTCCAGACATACAATGCTTCTAGGTTCTCAAACTGTAAAATATACCGATTCTTATTTCTAGCCCATACTTGTTTAATTGCAACAATGACCAACTCTGTACCTTCTGCTAACTCTTCCAATCGTTTGCACTGTCCTACTTTTACTTTTCCCTTTAATTTCTAGCATTGTAATGCTGTTGAATTGCTGCACTTCTAACTGTGTAAAAGATGTGTCTTCCAAGTTTTTCCATACATCTGACGAAAATTGGATTGATTCTATTCTTGGAAATGTGTTACCATTATAGCTTGCCATACCATTAACAGTAATTACACAAATGGTTTCCCCTCTTGGCAAGCATAATATACATCTTTCGTCATTGTAGGGGATTACAAAATAGCCCACTTTCTTAAGGTCCTCTATTGCTTTGTATGCATTGAGAAAAGCATTTTTTATGGTACCCCTTTTACAAAGTAAACCTGTTTCAAGCCATCTTTTTCCCCTAAAACCCCAACATATGTAAATTTTTCCTTATTATTCACAGTAAATGCAGTCACATGATACACCCCACTTGGTTCAAAATTCTTCCAATGTGAATAAAAATATGGTTCAAGCTGCTCTCTCAAATCTTTGATTTCATTTTCATACTCTACTAGCTGTTTATGCTGTTTCTTTATAGACTCTGTAGCTTCTAAAAACTCAACTTTCCTACTTCCAACTTTCTCTTTTCCTGTTTTTTCCTGCATGGATATGACTCATAGCATTAGAATGTAGCAGTGACGTCATACAAACTAGTTGAAACTGGAATGTCAAGGCTGGTGGGCGGGGCCAGTGATGGAAGTAGAAGTGGGGCTATCTCTCTCTCTCTCTCTCTCTCTCTCTCTCTCTCTCTCTCTACCCTCTCTTTTTCGTTGAAATAGCCTTGGTTGAAGTAAAGTAAGGTGATTTCTTACCTATATGAAGTAAAGTAAGGTGATTTCTTACCTATATGATTTCGTTTTCATACTCTACTAGCTGTTTATGCTGTTTCTTTATGGACTCTGTAGCTTCTAAAAACTCAACTTTCCTACTTCCAACTTTCTCTTTTCCTGTTTTTTCCTGCATGGATATGACTCATAGCATTAGAATGTAGCAGTGACGTCATACAAACTAGTTGAAACTGGAATGTCAAGGCTGGTGGGCGGGGCCAGTGATGGAAGTAGAAGTGGGGCTATCTCTCTCTCTCTCTCTCTCTCTCTCTCTACCCTCTCTTTTTCGTTGAAACAGCCTTCGTTGAAGTAAAGTAAGGTGATTTCTTACCTATATGAAGTAAAGTAAGGTGATTTCTTACCTATATGATTTCGTTTTCATACTCTACTAGCTGTTTATGCTGTTTCTTTATGGACTCTGTAGCTTCTAAAAACTCAACTTTCCTACTTCCAACTTTCTCTTTTCCTGTTTTTTCCTGCATGGATATGACTCATAGCATTAGAATGTAGCAGTGACGTCATACAAACTAGTTGAAACTGGAATGTCAAGGCTGGTGGGCGGGAGCCAGTGATGGAAGTAGAAGTGGGGCTATCTCTCTCTCTCTCTCTCTCTCTCTCTCTCTCTCTCTCTCTACCCTCTCTTTTTCGTTGAAATAGCCTTCGTTGAAGTAAAGTAAGGTGATTTCTTACCTATATGAAGTAAAGTAAGGTGATTTCTTACCTATATGATTTCGTTTTCATACTCTACTAGCTGTTTATGCTGTTTCTTTATGGACTCTGTAGCTTCTAAAAACTCAACTTTCCTACTTCCAACTTTCTCTTTTCCTGTTTTTTCCTGCATGGATATGACTCATAGCATTAGAATGTAGCAGTGACGTCATACAAACTAGTTGAAACTGGAATGTCAAGGCTGGTGGGCGGGGCCAGTGATGGAAGTAGAAGTGGGGCTATCTCTCTCTCTCTCTCTCTCTCTCTCTCTCTCTCTACCCTCTCTTTTTCGTTGAAACAGCCTTCGTTGAAGTAAAGTAAGGTGATTTCTTACCTATATGAAGAAATTTCGAGGAGTATTCATGCGAGATGCTCTACCTGTCAACGGACCACTGGATCAAGAGTGCGGCATCATCAACCTGGACAAATGTGACGGAGCTGGTACACATTGGGTGTGCTATGTGAAGAAGAAGGAGGATGGCATTGTCCGCTACTTTGATGGCTTTGGCAACCTGAGACCACCGCAGGAGTTTATCGACTACATGCACAGAGGATCGAGTCCAGCAACAAGGATCGAGTACAACTATGATCAGAAGCAAGAGGATCTCTACTCTCATATATGTGGACACTTGTGTTTAAAATTTTTGCTCGATGAAAATAAATAACATTATATATTGTACAACACTTTTCTTTTCCTTTCTCCCCACCCACATAGTATAAAGGTCATAGTCTATACTCTTATCGGGTTATTGTGTAATAGTACACTGAGCAGTCAAGACCATGATGCTCTGCTTTGGAGGTAAAACCTCAATATTGAAAAGTGACTTTTACCCGCCACTTGATACAAGCAATGGTGAATGGGAAATTGGACTCATCAGCTTTACTAGCTGCAACTCTATACCAAATGTTGAGAATGGCTACAACAATGCATTACATTTTCTGGCCCCACTAGTGGGTGGTCAAAAAGCAGAGGCGACTGATGAGACAATCGATGATGCAGAAGAGGAGGAGGAGGAGAAGGAGGATTATGCAATGACTCATGAGGAAGTTACAGGACATTTGTTTGCTCAGCATTTGTATAGTGATACTGACCACCAAATTGTGCCCTGTATCAGGAAAACCAGATCTGCCCCAGTAAAGGTTCGGCAAAAGATTGTATTACCAGAAGGCACTTTTGAATTTCAAACAATTGCCGACCTGCTGGCAACAAGGATGAAGAAGCGTGGAGTCAAGTTTCAGATGGCTGTGGACCCATCTACCTTGAAGTGTTTAGTATTATGTGATGCCATGTTAGACTTCAGACAACCTGATTCAATAGGAAAGCTGCTGGGATTCGACCGAGTTGTGGAAGCTAACAATGAGACCAGAGGTAGTACTACAGTGCAAATCAGTCGTCCCAATGTGCTGCGTATAAAGTGTAACATTGTGAGTGGATCCTACTCAAATGGTATCAAGGATCATGTGATCTATGAGTTTTACCCAGATGTTGATCCAGGGTATAAAATGGTTGTGACTGCACAAAATGTAATTTATTTACCGGTGGACACCAAGCAGATTGGCAACATTACATTGGAGATTGTTGATGAGAACGGACGTCTGGTGAACAATCGATCTGAAGTGATCAATATTACTCTACATTTGCGACAACAACCCAAGTGATGGTGCTATTATTTGGAAAGTGGAATCAAGGACTGGATGTGGAAGCAGCAACTCCCATGGAGGTAGAACAAGAAGAAGAGTCTATTAATAGGACGCCATTTGTGAAAGATGTCATTCAACCATTGAACTCTGTAGAGTTAACATCGAGCAGCATCAAATATCTGCAGAAGAAAGGCTATCAAGTGAGAAGAGGAGGAGGAAGAGGAAGACAACAACAACTACAACAACAGCACTGAAAAATGGGAGTTTTGGATGTGACAAGTGGTGGCCCTTCAGCAGACAATAGCATCACTGGCTATGAATATCATTCTCATATAGGTAAGAAATCACCTTACTTTACTTCAATGAAGGCTATTTCAACGAAAAAGAGAGGGTAGAGAGAGAGAGAGAGAGAGAGAGAGAGAGAGAGATAGCCCCACTTCTACTTCCATCACTGGCCCCGCCCACCAGCCTTGACATTCCAGTTTCAACTAGTTTGTATGACGTCACTGCTACATTCTAATGCTATGAGTCATATCCATGCAGGAAAAAACAGGAAAAGAGAAAGTTGGAAGTAGGAAAGTTGAGTTTTTAGAAGCTACAGAGTCCATAAAGAAACAGCATAAACAGCTAGTAGAGTATGAAAATGAAATCAAAGATTTGAGAGAGCAGCTTGAACCATATTTTTATTCACATTGGAAGAATTTTGAACCAAGTGGGGTGTATCATGTGACTGCATTTACTGTGAATAATAAGGAAAAATTTACATATGTTGGGGTTTTAGGGGAAAAAGATGGCTTGAAACAGGTTTACTTTGTAAAAGGGGTACCATAAAAAATGCTTTTCTCAATGCATACAAAGCAATAGAGGACCTTAAGAAAGTGGGCTATTTTGTAATCCCCTACAATGACGAAAGATGTATATTATGCTTGCCAAGAGGGGAAACCATTTGTGTAATTACTGTTAATGGTATGGCAAGCTATAATGGTAACACATTTCCAAGAATAGAATCAATCCAATTTTCGTCAGATGTATGGAAAAACTTGGAAGACACATCTTTTACACAGTTAGAAGTGCAGCAATTCAACAGCATTACAATGCTAGAAATTAAAGGGAAAAGTAAAAGTAGGACAGTGCAAACGATTGGAAGAGTTAGCAGAAGGTACAGAGTTGGTCATTGTTGCAATTAAACAAGTATGGGCTAGAAATAAGAATCGGTATATTTTACAGTTTGAGAACCTAGAAGCATTGTATGTCTGGAATTATTGGTTGGAGGAAGAATTTGAGAACTCTAACATAGATTTAAATTATAAAATTAGAATTAGGTTGGATGTCCTTAAGCATACCCCCAGTAGAAATAAGGAAAGAGTTTTTTTTTTGTATTTAATACATTGCATTGTAAATAGAAAAATGTATTATTATATGTTGTATTAATAAATGGAGAAAGTATTGTGAATTTGTCTTTGGCGTTTTTTCACAAACTCCTACAATCCTATCCTTATAAATAAGATTAATCTGAGACATATTTCTCTAAGTCACCTGTTGGGTGTTGGCTGTTGGCTTAGGCTACTCCAATTAAGCACCAAGTAAGCCATAAGGGATAAAAGTGTTACAGCAAGTTAGCCCAAAGTGGCACTACGTGGTGGATGAGTGTGCACTAGGGGCACACTAGGGGAGCACTAGGGGAATTAAGGGGTGCACTAGGGAAACACTAGGGGCACACTAGGGGAGCACTAGGGGAATTGAGGGGTGCACTAGGGAAACACTAGGGGAATTAAGGGGTGCACTAGGGAAACACTAGGGAAACACTAGGGAATTAAGGGGGGCACTAGGGAAACACTAGGGGCGCACTAGGGGCACACTAGGGGAGCACTAGGGGAATTAAGGGGTGCACTAGGGAAACACTAGGGGCGCACTAGGGGCACACTAGTGGAGCACTAGGGGAATTAAGGGGCGCACTAGGGGCGCACTAGGGGCACACTAGGGGAGCACTAGGGGAATTAAGGGGTGCACTAGGGAAACACTAGGGGCATTGAGTGGGGCACTAGGGAAACACTAGGGGCATTAAGTGGGGCACTAGGGAAACACTAGGGGCAATAAGTGGGGCACTAGGGAAACACTAGGGGCGCACTAGGGGCACACTAGGGGAGCACAAGGGGAATTAAGGGGTGCGCTAGGGAAACACTAGGGGCATTAAGTGGGGCACTAGGGAAATGCTAGGGGCATTAAGTGGGGCACTAGGGAAACACTAGGGGCAATAAGTGGGGCACTAGGGAAACACTAGGGGCGCACTAGGGGCGCACTAGGGGCGAACCAAGGAGCACTGGGGCGGTGTCCCTGAGTTGTTAGGTCATGTTGGGTATGTTAGATAGGTCATGTTAGGTTAGGTTAGTTTGGTTAGTTTAGGTTAGGTTAGGTTAGGTTGGATCATGTTAGGTTTGATCACGTTAGGTAGGGTTAGGTTAGTTGGGTTTAAAAGTGGCGTGCCACTTTTAAACCCAACTAACCTAACCCTACCTAACGTGATCAAACCTAACATGATCCAACCTAACCTAACCTAACCTAAACTAACCAAACTAACCTAACCTAACATGACCTATCTAACATACCCAACATGACCTAACAACTCAGGGACACCGCCCCAGTGCTCCCTGGTTCGCCCCTAGTGCGCCCCAAGTGTGCCCCTAGTGCGCCCCTAGTGTTTCCCTAGTGCCCCACTTATTGCCCCTAGTGTTTCCCTAGTGCCCCACTTAATGCCCCTAGCGTTTCCCTAGTGCCCCACTTAATGCCCCTAGTGTTTCCCTAGCGCACCCCTTAATTCCCCTTGTGCTCCCCTAGTGTGCCCCTAGTGCGCCCCTAGTGTTTCCCTAGTGCCCCACTTATTGCCCCTAGTAGTTCCCTAGTGGTTCCCTAGTGCCCCACTTAATGCCCCTAGTGTTTCCCTAGTGCCCCACTTAATGCCCCTAGTGTTTCCCTAGTGCCCCACTTAATGCCCCTAGTGTTTCCCTAGTGCACCCCTTAATTCCCCTAGTGCTCCCCTAGTGTGCCCCTAGTGCGCCCCTAGTGCGCCCCTTAATTCCCCTAGTGCTCCCCTAGTGTGCCCCTAGTGCGCCCCTAGTGTTTCCCTAGTGCACCCCTTAATTCCCCTAGTGCTCCCCTAGTGTGCCCCTAGTGCGCCCCTAGTGTTTCCCTAGTGCCCCCCTTTATTCCATAGTGTTTCCCTAGTGCACCCCTTAATTCCCCTAGTGTTTCCCTAGTGCACCCCTTAATTCCCCTAGTGCTCCCCTAGTGTGCCCCTAGTGTTTCCCTAGTGCACCCCTTAATTCCCCTAGTGCTCCCCTAGTGCGCCCCTTAATTCCCCTAGTGCTCCCCTAGTGTGCCCCTAGTGCGCCCCTAGTGTTTCCCTAGTGCACCCCTTAATTCCCCTAGTGCTCCACTTAATGCCCCTAGTTTCCCTAGCGCACCCCTTAATTCCCCTAGTGCTTCCCTATTGCGTCCTAGTGCTCCCCTAGTGTACCCCCTAGTGCTCCCCTAGTGCGCCCCTAGTGCTCCCCTAGTGCTCCTCTAGTGCTCCTGCTAGTGCTCTAGAAGCTCTAATATGTATGCACTCAAGCTAATTGCAAAAGCTCACACCCACTGTGAGCTCTTTTACTGTGCCACTGCACCCACTTACTGCACACTCCGTGCTCCACTCATTGCAGTAGTGCACACTCATCCACCACGTAGTGCCACTTTGGGCTAACTTGGTGTACCACTTTTATCCCTTATGGCTTACTTGGTGCTTAATTGGAGTAGCCTAAGCCAACAGCCAACACCCAACAGGTGACTTAGAGAAATATGTCTCAGATTAATCTTATTTATAAGGATAGGATTGTAGGAGTTTGTGAAAAAACGCCAAAGACAAATTCACAATAATTTCTCCATTTATTAATACAACATATAATAATACATTTTTCTATTTACAATGCAATGTATTAAATACAAAAAAAAAAAAAAAACTCTTTCCTTATTTCTACTGGGGGTATGCTTAAGGACATCCAACCTAATTCTAATTTTATAATTTAAATCTATGTTAGAGTTCTCAAATTCTTCCTCCAACCAATAATTCCAGACATACAATGCTTCTAGGTTCTCAAACTGTAAAATATACCGATTCTTATTTCTAGCCCATACTTGTTTAATTGCAACAATGACCAACTCTGTACCTTCTGCTGACTCTTCCAATCGTTTGCACTGTCCTACTTTTACTTTCCCTTTAATTTCTAGCATTGTAATGCTGTTGAATTGTTGCACTTCTAACTGTGTAAAAGATGTGTCTTCCAAGTTTTTCCATACATCTGACGAAAATTTGATTGATTCTATTCTTGGAAATGTGTTACCATTATAGCTTGCCATACCATTAACAGTAATTACACAAATGGTTTCCCCTCTTGGCAAGCATAATATTCATCTTTCGTCATTGTATGGGATTACAAAATAGCCCACTTTCTTAAGGTCCTCTATTGCTTTGTATGCATTGAGAAAAGCATTTTTTATGGTACCCCTTTTACAAAGTAAACCTGTTTCAAGCCATCTTTTTCCCCTAAAACCCCAACATATGTAAATTTTTCCTTATTATTCACAGTAAATGCAGTCACATGATACACCCCACTTGGTTCAAAATTCTTCCAATGTGAATAAAAATATGGTTCAAGCTGCTCTCTCAAATCTTTGATTTCGTTTTAATACTCTACTAGCTGTTTATGCTGTTTCTTTATGGACTCTGTAGCTTCTAAAAACTCAACTTTCCTACTTCCAACTTTCTCTTTTCCTGTTTTTTCCTGCATGGATATGACTCATAGCATTAGAATGTAGCAGTGACGTCATACAAACTAGTTGAAACTGGAATGTCAAGGCTGGTGGGCGGGGCCAGTGATGGAAGTAGAAGTGGGGCTATCTCTCTCTCTCTCTCTCTCTCTCTCTCTCTCTCTACCCTCTCTTTTTCGTTGAAACAGCCTTCGTTGAAGTAAAGTAAGGTGATTTCTTACCTATATGAGTGTGCACTACTGCAATGAGTGGAGCACGGAGTGTGCAGTAAGTGGGTGCAGTGGCACAGTAAAAGAGCTCACAGTGGGTGTGAGCTTTTGCAATTAGCTTGAGTGCTTACATATTAGAGCTTCTAGAGCACTAGCAGGAGCACTAGAAGAGCAATAGGGGAGCACTAGGGGCGCACTAGGGGAGCACTAGGGGCACACTAGGGGAGCACTAGGGGAATTAAGGGGTGCACTAGGGAAACACTAGGGGCGCACTAGGGGCACACTAGGGGAGCACTAGGGGAATTAAGGGGTGCACTAGGGAAACACTAGGGGAATTAAGGGGTGCACTATGGAAACACTAGGGAATTAAGGGGGGGCACTAGGGGCACACTAGGGGAGCACTAGGGGAATTAAGGGGTGCACTAGGGAAACACTAGGGGCGCACTAAGGGCACACTAGGGGAGCACTAGGGGAATTAAGGGGCGCACTAGGGGCACACTAGGGGAATTAAGGGGCGCACTAGGGGCACACTAGGGGAATTAAGGGGTGCACTAGGGAAACACTAGGGGCGCACTAGGGGCACACTAGGGGAATTAAGGGGTGCACTAGGGAAACACTAGGGGAATTAAGGGGTGCACTAGGGAACCACTAGGAAAACACTAGGGAATTAAGGGGGCACTAGGGAAACACTAGGGGCGCACTAGGGGAGCACTAGGGGAATTAAGGGGCGCACTAGGGGAATTAAGGGGTGCACTAGGGAAACACTAGGGGCGCACTAGGGGAATTAAGGGGTGCACTAGGGAAACACTAGGGGCATTAAGTGGGGCACTAGGGACACACTAGGGGCATTAAGTGGGGCACTAGGGAAACACTAGGGGCAATAAGTGGGGCACTAGGGAAACACTAGGGGCGCACTAGGGGCACACTAGGGGAGCACAAGGGGGATTAAGGGGTGCGCTAGGGAAACACTAGGGGCATTAAGTGGGGCACTAGGGAAACGCTAGGGGCATTAAGTGGGGCACTAGGGAAACACTAGGGGCAATAAGTGGGGCACTAGGGAAACACTAGGGGCGCACTAGGGGCACACTAGGGGCGCACTAGGGGCGCACCAGGGAGCACTGGGGCGGTGTCCCTGAGTTGTTAGGTCATGTTGGGTATGTTGGATAGGTCATGTTAGTTTAGGTTAGTTTGGTTAGTTTAGGTTAGGTTAGGTTAGGTTGGATCATGTTAGGTTTGATCACGTTAGGTAGGGTTAGGTTAGTTGGGTTTAAAAGTGGCACATATCCATGTGTTACCATTATAGCTTGCCATACCATTAACAGTAATTACACAAATGGTTTCCCCTCTTGGCAAGCATAATATACATCTTTCGTCATTGTAGGGGATTACAAAATAGCCCACTTTCTTAAGGTCCTCTATTGCTTTGTATGCATTGAGAAAAGCATTTTTTATGGTACCCCTTTTACAAAGTAAACCTGTTTCAAGCCATCTTTTTCCCCTAAAACCCCAACATATGTAAATTTTTCCTTATTATTCACAGTAAATGCAGTCACATGATACACCCCACTTGGTTCAAAATTCTTCCAATGTGAATAAAAATATGGTTCAAGCTGCTCTCTCAAATCTTTGATTTCGTTTTCATACTCTACTAGCTGTTTATGCTGTTTCTTCATGGACTCTGTAGCTTCTAAAAACTCAACTTTCCTACTTCCAACTTTCTCTTTTCCTGTTTTTTCCTGCATGGATATGACTCATTGCATTAGAATGTAGCAGTGACGTCATACAAACTAGTTGAAACTGGAATGTCAAGGCTGGTGGGCGGGGCCAGTGATGGAAGTAGAAGTGGGGCTATCTCTCTCTCTCTCTCTCTCTCTCTACCCTCTCTTTTTCGTTGAAACAGCCTTCGTTGAAGTAAAGTAAGGTGATTTCTTACCTATATGAATGGAAATATTTTTATTTAATATATGCAAATAAGTCAAGTGAACCCGTGCTGGACTACGGGATTTCTACAAAAGCTATTGAAACAACATAAGATTGACAGTAAATGGTATGTGTGTGAATGGAAATATTTTTATTTAATATATGCAAATAAGTCAAGTGAACCCGTGCTGGACTACGGGATTTCTACAAAAGCTGTCGAAACAACATAAGATTGACAGTAAATGGTATGTGTGTGAATGGAAATATTTTTATTTAATTTATGCAAATAAGTCAAGTGAACCCGTGCTGGACTACGGGATTTCTACAAAAGCTGTCGAAACAACATAAGATTGACAGTAAATGGTATGTGTGTGAATGGAAATATTTTTATTTAATATATGCAAATAAGTCAAGTGAACCCGTGCTGGACTACGGGATTGGTACCAATTTCAAGACAACTTCCGGGGTCAGATCTGTCATACAGGTTCCCACGCTGTCCCAGCTCCCCCATCCGGTTCAAGAAAATTAATTAATTGGACAGGATGGACATTAGATAATTGGACAGGATGACAATTATAACCTGACAGATAAGTGGTTCACACGCTGTGCCAGGATTGGTACCAATTCTGGGACAACTTCCGGTTCCCACGCTGTGCCAGCTCCCCAGGTTCCCACGCTGTGCCAGCTCTGTCCATCCGGTTCCTGGTCACATCCGGTTTCTCGAGGTCATTTCCGGGGTCAAAGGTCAAGGTCATTTCCGGGGTCAAAGGTCAAGGTTGTGCCAGCTCCGCCAAAAACATACTACTAACACTTATTTTAAATAATCATTTTAATACACAATTACAATTTATACCTTGAGTTCAAACCGTGTAAATTGCTAAAGATAAGTACAATTCTGTTGATAGTTTGAGTAAGCAAATCCTTTTCTATCAGTCAAACATCAATTTAACCAATTCCAACCACTTTAACCGTGATCCATCGTGAAATAGGCTATCTATTCTATCACATGTCAATCTTAAATTTTTTGTAAGACAGGATTTTTTTATTGGTTAAATTTTCGTTTGCTAAACCTTGATAGAGTAGTTGACCTTCAATATTTTTCGTGTTTAAGATATCGTTGATTTTTTTTGAGTCGGTAGGACACCTGTTTTCTACTCGTTAATCAGTGCTGTTCCGTATTGGTAGGCTCTTTTTTTTGTTAGCAATGGGCGGGTCTAGTATCAACCAATGACACGCCTCCAACGTAGAGTTCAACCAATGAGAGGCTCCTAGTCTATAAACCAATAGCATTCGTCTATATTGAGCTACTCTGTATTTTAGTTTAATTGAGATTGAAAATGACTTGACAGTCGAAGCTATCACAAATTAAAAATAAAGGATAACCTAAAAAAAATCAATTTAAAATTTGTATATAAAATAATTTAGTTAAATTGAATCTAACAAAATCTCTTGTGTTGATAATAAAAGTGGTTGTGAAAGCATCAGTAGCCTAATATTATATAAATGGAAAAAACTGAGTAAATGTGAATTTAATCTATGTTGTAGTTCCACGATACTTTTTCACTTGATATTTAAACATAAATATTGAAAATAAGCTCTACTAGAGAATTCAACACTCACTTATTTGTGTGATGGCTATTTCGCATTGATGGAATGCTTCCTCAGACACGGCTGGAGGCCTACTGAATCAGGTTTGAAAAACACCCTGCCCCCATACACAATTTTAAATCCAAATCTCCATCTTTTGGAATTTCGGAGGTTTTGGATCTCGAATAATAGTGTAGTTGGGCAGGGTGTTTTTCAAACCTGATTCAGTAGTTCCCCAGTCGTGTCTGAGGAAGAATTACATCAGTGCGAAGTGGCCATTACACTAATAAGTGAGAGTTGAATACACTATTAAATTCTATTTTCAATATATCTCATTCTATTCTTGCTTTGTTTGCAATATTGATATTGAATCAACTTTTTTTGATAATGTAGTCTAAATTTCAGTTATGCAACTTGAAAAATTCAGAAATATGTTGGAAAGTATCAAATAGAATCAATTGAAGCGCTTCATTGTTTAAATTGAATTTAGTAACTGTGTTTTCTAGAAGATCCAAGTTATATTTTAATAAATAAGTAAACGTAGCCTATGCTTACAAATATTTGGACTGTTATTGAAATTTATTAATAGAGTCAGTTTTTGGCTAAAAGCCTGTTTTTGACTGTATAGATAAATAAATAAATATCCTCCATGCACAGAAATTATAACTTAAAGTATAATATCAACTTTTATTGTAAACTTAACGACTCGCAGTCAATTTTCGATTGTGAATACTTTTTAATTGTACTCACACTTGACCGAACGTTTTTGAGTATGGTAACTCATCTACAAGGCCGTTAAATTTCACCGTTCAAGGTCAAAGTCGAAGTCAAAATCATTTATTGTCAGAACAAATATCAATTTGTATAACAACGTCAATCTAGCCTAACATAATTTCAAAGTTAATATAAAACACATATTACACAGTCGAATATAGTAACTTTTTATTTTATGGATAATAATCCTGTCTATTATATTTTTTTAGGAACAATTACCACTCAAGTAGTCTACAAACTCTTCAACATTATAAACACAAAGCTCACACAACATTTGTTTAATATATTTTTTGAATTCCTTCATTTCCAGAGATCTTACTTCACTTGGCAACAAG
This sequence comes from Conomelus anceps, assembly GCA_948455865.1. NCBI lineage: Eukaryota > Metazoa > Arthropoda > Insecta > Hemiptera > Delphacidae > Conomelus > Conomelus anceps. The sequence continues at coordinate 59,996,686 of OX418219.1, read as the reverse complement.
TTGAAAATTCTTTTTCCAAATTCGTGAAAACTATTTAGAGTCAGCTATGGATTGCATTGACTCGTATGTAACAAGGAATTTTGTCGTGTATCATGACTGTGAATAAATTTATTTGTCTGCATCTCCTGAATGTTACCTTTTATATACAACAGACATTCAAGAATAAAAAGAGATAATTCGTTTAATTTACAATAAAAAGCTAATATTATTTAAAATCAATGCAGATCGTTATGGAACAAGAAGTCCAAGAACATAATATCAATATCATCTTTCTCATCCTTGGCTCATTCTTTCACAACATAGCAAATATATAACAAATATTTTAATTTTTAATCATGTGAATTAACTTACCAAATTAGATCTTGAGGAATAGCCTCTTCTCATAATAATTTTGAAAACCCACTAATTGGATCTGCTATCCTGGGGAATAGCCTTAATTCCAATCTTTCATCAAATAGAGAGTCCGTTTTCAAATTTCAACAACTCAGTACCGTCTGAAAAGACGATCGTTAAAAAGAAGAAATCTTTCAACTTCTGGATTTTTTTCTCTCGCCACATTCAGAGACTATATCTCTTGCGCTGTCAGAGCACAATAATGCCCGTAGCTTTCAACGCTAGCTCACTGCTAACGAGCCTGGTGTATTCGGGAGTTTTTTTTGGGGAGGTTTCTGAAGTTTGGAAACACTGGAGTTGTGGCTGTTTTGGGTGTGGAGCTTCAACTTCTCAGTAGAGGAACTCTAACAGAATACTGAAACGGCACTTGGAGTTGAGGCACCTGGCATCTCGTTACATTTGGTTTCGCAAAGAATAAGGAACAGAAGCGGGAACAGACAGCGGGCATTGTTGTGAGAGGTGCCACTATGAAATCGATAGTTCCTTCAACTCGTTCCTACTCACCGCTCTCCTTGAAAAACACAATGATGTTGGCATCAGCTTCTGGCAACGCTGGGACGCAACCTCTAACCTTTGTTGCGCTAGTTTTTTGCACAGTTAACAGTTCAGTCAACACTTAAACACCATACTGAAATTTTACTTGAAAATTAGTATACTATCAAAATAATTTGTTCTGTATCTGTATCCGTTCAATCAGATGCGTTCTCGTAGGACCTGTTTGTAACGGTGACCGATTAGATTGGCCAGCAAAAATGACACTGTTCTCTGCTGTAAAATCACTTCCCGGTGGTTCGGAACCCACCTAAAACTGTAGGTCCAACTCATCAATCACCATCATCCAACTCATTACCCAAGCACAGGTCTAAGACCTATGTGGGCTTCATCGTCAGAAAAAAAAATTGGTGGGCCGCTTAGCGCAGTTGGTTGAGGCGTCGCAACTTCAGCTTGCTGTTGTTTCAGCAGTCGTGGGTTCGTATCCCGCTCCTCCGTCTGGCATTTATGTGTTATCATTCACCCTATTACCTACGCACAAGTCAAGTCACTCATGTTGGCATCATCAGCAATGAAAAATAATTTTTAAAAATGTATACCTATATCATTCATTGATCAGGGATAGTAAGGTGATGGTTCGTCTATGCCTATAATCAAACTAACACAAATTGCTTTCTTTGTAGTGGCGAAGGTGATATTGTAGAAGATAATTATCCATAATGAATAATAAGAGTTGAAGTTGTCACAACAACATTTATTGAAAACAGTAAGATACTAGTTTCGGTTGTTACAGCATTATCTATCTCAAACAGTCAATCTCAGTTTGTTTGAGATTGATAACGGTGTAACAACCAAAACTAGTCCTATTTCGATAGAAATGTGGTTGTTAAAACTTTGAGTCTTATTATTCATTAACCCAAACTGATTGTTGTAATATAAAATTTCAGTTTGGAAGTGCCTTGTACTTATAATGGAAAGGGATGGTTTTATAACCTGATAACCTTTTTCATTAATACAATAGCTATATCATTACACAGCTGAAGCAGAGTAGCCAACCTATTTTTGAATGCAGAATAGGGAACCTGCGTATTACATGCTCACTATTTTGTGTTGTTAGGTTGCAAATTTGGAGTGCGGAAAAGTAAATTACAGTGCGGGAAAGTACTTTCCCGCACTGGTGCAGGAATAGACTATTTTGCGTGCTACAGTTAGTGCAAAAATAGGCACTTTTTCGGGTCACTGTAGGAAAAAAACATTTTTATCTTCTATTTTTTATAATATCATTACTAAATGTGATTACTGAATTAAAGTGTCTGCTACCTCTTTGTTCTCCATGACGATATTCAATTGTATCATAATATTGTGTACTTTGTTGAATAAATAAATATTCTATTCTATTCTATTCTATAAACAGATTGTTTTGCAACAATAATAGATTGCAGATGGCGCAAATAGAAACGCAGCCTTCGTGAGATGAATCTCACAAAATGCGATGCAGAGTGACTTCTGTAGTAAAAACCACTTAACAAATCGATAATGGAAGTGAAGTCTCTCTTTTATATAAAGAAGCCCGCACTTCTGTTAGAGCCGGGTAGGTGGGGAGTCTGATCCCACTAGGCGTCAAATCTGCATGTAAAGTAGAAACCAATTTGTCAAAACATACCAATCCTATCTAGGTTCAAAATCAATGAAAAACGCGATTTGTAATAGTAATTTTTGAATTCCTGGATTTCTTATTCCATGACGAACTGTGTTGTTAATACTGTATTATCTTTTTAAGTGAATTCAACGACTTGCAGTCAAATATTTATTAGGTCTAAGAATAAGTTTACTTACTCTGTAGGCCGAACGTTTTCGAGTTGTTAAAACCCATCTCAAGGCTTTGAGATGGCTAGAGTAAGGCCTTGAGTAAGTAAAATACTACTTATTCTCAATAAAAATTTGACTGAAAGTCGTTGATTCACTTAAAAAGTTGATAGTAATTTTTGCTTTACAACAGTTGTTTCATATCCATAGAAAATTTATCTACGTAATGTGACGGCAGCTACCTTATTATCATATACCTAGTGGTTCGGAACCCACTTAAAATGTTCCCCAACATGGCTTAAAACGGCGAGGTGGAACTACCCGTAAGCAGGGATACTGTATTCGACTCGTAAGTGTCTTTTCACCAATATTAAACGTATCATTACGCATTATTAAACAGCAGTTTTGAGTTTATTTGAAAATAACGGTAGTTTACAATCAAAACCACGAAATTCCATAAGAATAACGGTTCTTTTCAATGATAAACAACGTATAACCCGATTGGTAATGTTACTTTTAGATTTTTCGCTAGTTTTTGATTTAAATGTTTATAACAGATGTATCAATTGACAACATAACGGTATTTCTCAAGTTCCTCTGAGTTTTCTTCAAGAATAACGGTAATGCACTTTTCAATCAAATTTAATGAAAGCTCATTTTGTAATGGCACTTCTCGTTTTATAACGGTAGATTTCGATTCATAGAGACGTATCCACTCTCGTTTTCGATTCATAGACATATCCACGGAATTAAACGATATTTTCCAAGTTCAATAATAACGGTAGTTTACGTTTGAGAACTACGGAATCATTCAGGAATAACTGTACTTTTCTATCAAATGCTTCATGCAAATTGATATTGAAGAATAATAATTAGAATAATGAGATTTATGCAATACTGTATTCAACATCCTAGAGGAAACTTATCGATTTCTATTGCAACTTTCCCGGAAAAGATATGTATTAATAAAAAAAATGCAGTATGCAATTTATATTATTTTGAAAACCAGGAATGAAGCGAAATGATTGAGTTCCACTTTTGTGAACGCTCGTGTAATCAACCATTGATACTGCTCGTCTTTTTTTCTTCCATATGAATGGAAATAATAGGCTTGAATTTCTTTTGCATCTTGCTTGTATGAAAACATACGTTGATTAAATTGATTAGACTCTTATTGCTCGTTTTTTTCACTTGATTCTGAGACGTATGCGTGATTTATGGGGTGAATGATGATACGAAGATGCCAGGCAGAGAAGGGAATCGAGCCCGTGACCCCAGGAGTGGTAGATAGTATGGACAAAAGCTCTAATTTATTATTTTATCTGCATTATGCAGTTTTTCGCTTGGTGCATCATAGAATTCAAGTGAAAAAAAATTAATTGTAGTAGAGATAAAAATTTAAAAAAAAGTAAATTTCTAGAAAATTAACAGAAATTAATGAATTCAAAAAAGAAGAAGTCAGTGGAACTAAAAAATAGAAGAAAGTAGACTTTTTTTAAATCATTTATTCCTCATAGAAAAAACATTATAAAATACAATACAAGAAAATAAACATAAACACTGTCATATAAAAAAAAAACTGAAAATGTAGGAATTACTCCCCCAAAAGAGCAAGCTCGAGCTTGGGGAAGGGGAATGAATTAAAGTGAATGAATAGAAATAAATTCAGATAAATCCAAAGACGAAAAAGTAAATAGAACGAAAAAAATAAAAAATAGTAGAAAGCAGAAATTAAAGTAAATAATTAGAAATAAATTCAAAGACGAAAAAGTCAGTCATGGCCAGCTGGCTTACGTCACATTCGATGGCAAAAGTTTTAGCGCGTATTTCAGTGAAAAATTAATATAACTGTCTTAAAATCTTGGAGATAAATTCATTTTTTCTACTTTAATGTGTCGCAAAGCTATATTGAACTGGAAATTTCTAAATTTTAATGTGACTCGGTCAAAGTTGATGGCGGAAGTTAGTGATTTTTTCTACAAACATTCATAATTCTTTTCCCTCCTTTTCCGCCTACTCGAGAGAAAAAACGGATGAAAAATAATGTTCAACGGATGTAGCAGTCGAAAGGGAACGAGGTCAGAACAGTTTGGATTAATGTTGAAGTTGGGACATTGAAATACCGACGTACAGACAGCTGTTCTACCTGGTAATTTATAGGATAACCTGGCATAAGTATTACCTTTTTTCAATAATTAATTACGGCACCCGTCTTTGAATCATAAGGTGTACAATAATTATTTGTAGAAGATGGCGCCAGAATATACGCATTTTGCAATTGAAGCGTTCTAAAATCTAAACTTTTAGAGACTTTTGATAGCAGGGGGACTTTGGAAGGAAGGTGGGAGCGATTCAGCTTTATCCAAGCGTTAAGAATTTATCGACTCGGCCGTTTGACGTGTCACTAAATTTAATTTTGAACAATTTCCAGTCATCTCTCAAAAATAACTCCAGAAAACGAGTGCAAACTCGAATATTTCCCCTGTAATATCACTGTGACTTACCTCAGACTTAGTTGAGCCACGGTTGAGAAATTGGTTTCTGAGAAAGTTCTATTTGAGATCTATTCGCATCACTTGAAATTTAATAGGAGATGCTGTGTAGTGCAAAGCTTCTCGAAATACTGATTCACCTGACATACTATGTAGATAGATTGGAGGGTAATTTAGAGATGGAGACTTGTCATATATCACCTGGGTCGGTTGATGTATGAGAGGTTTCAGTAAGCTATATGATTTATTATGTATTGAAGAGTTCCCACACAGGTTTTCCTATAGGGAAACACATATTTGAAGATAAGTTAATTTTATAATTGATTGATTAAATTTAAATTGTTTTCAATAAGTTTGAATGTGAAGAGGTAATAAGGGATCGGGCTAAGGAAAATTAATTTATCAATTACGAATTCCTCACAGTGCTATTAATTTATACTGAAGACTATTCAATGCTGCTGTCCATATCCGCCATTGTGGAAGTCTTCAGTATAAATTAATAGCACTTAAAGTAATTCGAAATTGATAAATTCTGTTTCTGTATATTTATCAGTTTGTTAAATTGTCAGTTACTTCAAACTAACATGTGAAAATTATTTTTTTCCATGATATATATCGATTTCATGATTCAGTACAAATGAATATAAATTTCATGTAAAATGTTACTAAACGAGTTTTTGATTCAGTTTCGAAGCTCACTTTGAATATTTAGAAGTAAATTACTAAAGACAGATATGGATCCTCGCGTACAAATGTAGCATACAAAATAATACCTTATTTGTTATTAGATATTTTCTATATTATTTAGACATCAAAATTCAATATTCAAAACTCTTCATTAAGTTATCAAATTATTATTCGTTGTAAATTCCCAGTTTTTAACCAACTTACAAACAGGAGGAGATTCTCAATTCAACCTGTTATTTTTTTTTTTTTTTTATAGTTATGGTATATTTTTTATAGTTATAACTTAGTATATTTTTTTATTGCTATGGAGAATATGCAATCATGATAGACATGAAGTCAATGGAATAATGCTTTTGAATTGGACTATAGTGATACGGCATGCTCCTTCGCTCTCCTTAACCGTCTAGCCAGGAGGTTTTCATACCCTCGAGGAGACGAAATTGTCATTTTTATGATTTCATTAAAATTTCAATTTTTTCGGTCACGTTATAACCTATTTGACAACGCTAAAAAACTCTGAAAAAATCCTAAAATCCTATCTTAGTTCGCTTCTAAATTGAAAAATGAAGATATATGTACAAAATTTCAATATTTTGACCAAGTAGTTCTTGAGAGCGCTAAAAACTTTTAGAAAAATGTTAATTTTGAGCGTTTTTTGCGAAATTTTCAAAACCCGCTCCCAGCATGCGTTTAGGGCCTTGAACATCTGTACCAAATTTTCCCTTTTTTTGTTTGAATGGTTTTCGAGAAACGGTGATGATTAAATGAGTGAGTGATATTTGGATTGTATTTAAATAAATTATGATTTCAACTTAAATACACTTTTCCCCATAATACACTTTTCCCCATTTAAATAAGTCCTTAATGGTTGGGAATTTAAATTTTATGAGAACTCGTTAATTATCCACTTCTGTATTATTTAATACAGTAATTTTAAATCCCAATATCGATTGGATGAAATTCTACCATTAAAATGCGTAATCCATTTTGGGTCAGTAACCTGCCTCCAAATAACTCGAAACTGTTATATTATTGAGAACAACCATTTTCGGAAATGAAAATTGGAAGTGGATTAGCGCCGTTCCACTAAATCTTCCATTCACTGTCTGTCTGTCTCGCAGTGAATAATTATTTGTGAACGCGAATGTGTATCTAGAATGTCGAGTGTCGGGTTATTCCCTTGCCGTTGTCGTGCTTCATGTCGCATTACTAATCTGTGACTGCAAACTAACTTCAAATTGCAAAATTGAAGCACTGCAAGCTAAGTTTCTGTTGTCTTCGGGCAAACTTTGCTGTCATTGTTATGCTTATAATGCGGTAGCTAAAGTAAAGCTTACAATTTATGGACAGATGTCTGTATAATAAACAGATTAAACAGATATATAGATTATATAGATATATAGATAGATTAACAGATATAATATAGATATAGTGATTTACTACAAATGTCGGCAAAGCACTTAAATGAGCATCCACGCTTCTCTTGGCTATATTTCAAATTAGACCAAAGCTCAAGCAGCTCTTGACAAATGCTAGTTGGGCATGCGATAGATAATAGGCCAACAAAGTTGAGAATATTTTTCAAAACAAAGGTCAAGTGACACAAGGGCCACACCAAGGACCTACCAAGGGACACAAAATAGTCAAATGACTATAACTATGAATAGAAGAATCAGATGCCACCGGTAACATTTACCGGTTACCGGTAAAGCTTCCAGGAACTCAACCATTGTTATATCAATGTAAATAAATTAAGGTTGAGTGTTAGAAGAAACTTTGTAGTGTCAACTCCACCTAATTTTTTTTCATCTAGTTTGTCTCAATTTCGGGGTGGTGCGGTTTGAAGAATGAATGTTGGGCTCACAAATTTCAAAGTTGAGAATATCCTTCTAAAACAAAGGTTAAGTGCGAAATTTGAATGAATGTGGATCACGAATTTGAGTGATTCCAATGTGTTCTATTATATTTGTAACCTCATTGGGTGGATTTCTATCAGTTTATTTGTATTGGTGATAATGAACTCTATACTATTTGTACATCAATGTAGTTTTCAATTTAGGGGTGCTGAAATTCAGGGAAAAAACCCATAATTACATAAGAAACAGTCATTCTAATTTTTTATAATTGAAAATTTCGTGATAAATACGTCCCTATAACCTATTTAGTGACCGCTGGTCATACTCATGATGGAAAAAAATAATAAAAGAAATATGAGCAAAGAAATAATAAAATACTTTTATAATATAAATAGTATTTTTCACAAGGAGCACTTTGAGGTATTCCAAACTGATAAATTCTGTTTCAGTATTTTTTATGCTCTCACGATCTAAAAATGCTATTGAAGGAGTGACAAGTCTAAGGTATTGGAATTTACGCTAAAGATGGCGTGTTTCCATAAAATAATTCCAATTAAACCTATTTTTAAATGAGTTTATTGCTAAAAGATATCGAACAAGCATGCAACAACGAGTCAATTAGTTATTAGAAAATTTTTATTATCCATAGAATAAATCCAATTTGGGAAGTGATAGCCGTGAACCATAGCAGGTATCTGTTCAATCAGATAGAGATAAGCTGCGTTATCCTGGGCACTCTTTGTAAGGGTGACTGATTAGATTGGCCAGCAAAAAAGACACTGCTCTCAAATGTAACATCACTTCCTGGTGGTTCGGAACCCACCTAAAACTGTAGTTCCAACTCATCAATCACCATCATCCAACTCATTACCCACTCACAGGTCTCAGACCTATGTGGGCTTTATCCTTCCAAAAAAAAATCAAAATATTTTTGAATGGTGTTCTTCGCTGAAAGATATCGAACGACAAACGAAGTAAATGTTGAAAACAACATTCCAAATCAAGAGAGTGAAATAGTAAGTTTTTCGGACGTGACATTGGACATGTTTTTGTGGGAAGGTTTTGGCGGTATTTTTCAAATGCAATTCAAATTACAGCGCTATTACAATTGATGAGAGCATGTTTTTTGGAATTCTAACCACTCGAATACCGTGAGCTACATGTCCTCGCGTTACGCTTATCGTACAATTTGTCGTGTCTGTGTTCATTACTCTACAACCCTTTAATAAACAGCAGCGGTGTTTACACCTCCCTCCTTCTTCACCGTTGTTTCTCCTCATCGTCCTCTGCTTCCTCTTCTTTCTCTTCCTTTTCTTCCTGCTCTTCCTACTCTTCCTCCCCTTCCATCTCTTCCTTTTCCTGCCACTTAACCTCCTCTTCCTTGTTTTCCACCGCTTTCTCCTACATCTCTTCATCCTAATCTTCCTCCTCTTCCTCTTCTGGTTAAGTGTCAAGAATGGACGAATCCTTGTCCAAACTTCGCCATTTCATGTAATTGCATCACTTAGATTGTCATTACTGTAATTAATATCATACAAATGAGATCATTGTACATAATTCTTTGCACTATAAAAATAGTATTTTCTGAGTTCACTACTGTATATATCTATGTGATGTTGATAATTTTGATTTTAACCATTCATATTCAAATTTGTAAATTTACATGAATAAAGAAATATAATCTAATCTAATCTAATCTTCTTCCTCCTCTTCCTCCTCTTCCTCCTCTTAATCCTCTTCTTCCTCTTTTTTCTGTAATATCTCCTTTTCCGTCACTTTCTTCATTTCTTTCTGATACTCATCCTCCTCTTCCTTCTCTTCCACCTTTTATTCCTCTTCCTACTCTTTTTCCTCTACCTTCTCTTTATCCTGTTCCTTCTTCTCCTGCACTTCCTCCTCTTCGTCCTCTTCCTTCTACCCATCCTCTTCCTCCTCTTTAGCCTCTTCATTCAATTTCTAACCTGCTACTCATTCTCCTCTTCCTCGCCTTCTTCTTCCTCCTCTTCCTTCTCTTTCTTTTCCTGCCACTTACCATATTCATCTTCCAACTCTCATTCCTCTTCCTTCTCTTTCTCCTCCACCTTCTTATCCTTCGTCTCCTGCACTCTTTCCTCTTCGTCCTCTTCCTTCTATCCTTCCTCTTAAATCTCTTCCTCCAATTTCTTCACCTGCTTCTCATTTTACTCTACCTTCTCCTTTTTCCTTCTCTTTCTTTTCTTCCTGCTCTCCATTTCCTGTCACTTATTTCTCTTCCACAAAATTCTCCTTCCTCCTCAAAATTCTCCTTCTTCTCCTCATCCTCCTCTTCCTCTTCTTCCTTTATTTTCTCTTTTTCCGTCACTTTCTTCCTTTTTTCCTGATACACATCCTCCTCTTACTCTTTCACCTCTTCCTTCTGTTTCCCTCTTCCTTTCTCTTTCTCCGTCTCTTGCACTTCCTCCTTTTCGTCCTCTTCCTTCTATCCCTACTCTTCTTCCTCTTCAGCCTCTTCCTCCAATTTCTTTACTTGCTACTTATTCTTCTCTACCTTTTTCTTTCCACTCATCCTCCTCTTATTCCTTCCCCCTTCCTCATCCTCTTTCTTCTTATCTTCTTCCTCTCACTCTTCTTCATCCTCTCTGTTTTCTTGCTACCTCATCCTTCTCTTCCTCCTCTTCCTTCACTCCCCCTTCTTCGCACTCATCCGCCTCCTCCTCATTCTTTTCCTCACCTCTTCTTCCTCTATTTTCTCCTTTTCCGTCACTTTCTCCGTCTTTCCTGATACTTATCCTCCTCTTCCCCTTCCAACTCTTATTCCTCCTTCTCTTTTTCCCCTACCTTCTCTTTCTTCTCTTCCTCCGTCTTCTGCGCTCTCTCCTCTTCGTCCTCTTCCTTCTATCCCTCCTCTTCAGCCTCTTCCTCTAATTTCTTCACCCGCTACTCATCCTCCTCTCAGTCCTATTTCTTTTCCCACTACTCATACTCATACTCCTCTTTCTCCTCTTCATCATTTCTCTTTTCTTGATATTCATCCTTTTCTTACTCCTTTCTCTTCCTTCCTCTGATTTTCCTCTTTCTTCTACTTCTCTCTTAACTGTCTCTCCTCTACCACCTTCTCCTCCTCTTCCATCTTCTTCTTCTCTTCCAACTCTTTCTTTTTTCCTGGATTTCTTGTTCCATGACGAACTGCGTTGTTAATATTAACTTTTTTTGTGAATTCAACGACTTGCAGTCAAATCTGTCTTTTTCTCATACTCATCCTTCTCTTCTTTTCCGACCTCTTCATTTTTCCACTTTTTCTTCCTTTTCCATCTCCTTTTTCTTCGTCTCATCTTCCTTCACTTTTCCATCATCATCATCGTCGTCGTCATCAATTCATCATCATCATCATCATCATCATCCATCCTTTTCTACAACCGTCACGTGTCCTCTGGAGAAACGAGGAAGTACGAGAAAAAGAGTTGAAGTATGAGAGAGATAAAGTGAGAGAGAGTGTGTGTGGGTATGAGTGAGTGAGAGAGTAATTGAGAGAGAGTGAAAGAGTGAAGTAAGAGAGGGAGTGAGAGAAATGAGTGAGGGAGTATCAGAGTTTGCAAGAGAGTGGAGAGTGATAGAGTGTGTTAGAGAGAAATAGAGAGCGTGCGAGTGAGAGAGAGAAGGTGCGAGAGTGAGTGAGAGTAAAAACATTGCGTTTTGGACGAGTATGTCGCGACTAAAATCCACTAAGCAGAAAATATTGCAGCTTTGCTGAATTATTCAGAGCATTCGACGCTGTAGCTGCCTGCACATGGGAACTCGTTTTATTAAGTGTTCTTTGACACATCCCCACCCCCTTCCCACCACTCATTCAACTATTCTGTACAACTGTACGCCTCTAATTTAACTGTTAACTTTTACAGTACCAAATTTTGACATCTTAGTTACTTAGTTATAAGTTATTTAGTACCATCTTAGTTACGTCTCCTCTATTAGTACTCGGAATTGCTCATTTTCTCATTTCGAAGTTCGTTTGTAGATCGTGGAACTTGGAAGTTGATTATGAATGATGTTAGTCGAATTTGTGATATCTTGTAATTAAAGTTCCTGTGGGTACCTGTTCAACTGCTGTTGAATACTCGTTACTAGAGTGTATTTATTTATTATTTATTTATTTTATTATTTTTATATTATTTATATATTATTATTTATTTATTTATATACAAAAAGTAACAATAAATGCAAAGATGCAACAGTCCAGAGTCCAAAACTGCTCTCTTTACAAATTGTGATTAAGCTATTTCATCCAAAACTTTAAGGCTAGTTCACACTAAAAATCTACTTTTTAGAAAAATAAACAAAAAATGCAAAGATGCAACAGTTCAGAGACCAAAACTGCTCTCTTCTCAAATTTTGATTGAGCTATTTCATCCAAAACTTCAAGGCTAGTCCACACTAAAAACTTAGATTCACTAAAAACCTCCATTCGAAAAAATTACTTGTTTCTTTTCACTTGAAGGCTATAGATTTTGAAAGTTTACTCGAAAAAACACTAAAACAATTGAAAAGAATACAAAATATAAAATTTTGAGCCCAATAAATACTAAAAAAAAACTTTTACTTTTTTTTTTACTCCTTAACAAGTAGTATAAGCCCTCGTTAATGTTGCTTTGCATTACCTAGGTTATCAATCTAGTTAGAAAGCTCTCATCTTGTTTCCAAAAAAAAATAAAATAGATGTAATTCAAGCTTTATTTTGCATTTCCTGTATTCTTAAGCGGTAGTCTGATTTCTGCTTGTGACAAAATTGTACATACATTCATGTTGTTTGGGGAAAAAATTATAGCCAATATAAACAAGTAGTTCAGTTCTTTAACTAGCATCAAGAGCTTATTGGAGAAGAACTAATGAAAAGGTAATTGCTAGAGAGCTTATTTCCCAGTTAGAAGACCTGATAGAGCAGCTCTTTCGCTTAATTGAGGGTTTAAATCAGTGTATATTTAAGCTAGATTAGTTGATAGAGCAATCTAACACTCTCACAGCTTGTTTAGCATGAAAGTCTGAATTGTTTGAGCTTTCAACTCATTACGTGCTCTTTAGCTCTCGCAGTCTTTATAGATTGTAAGCTGGCCCTTATAGATTTCACTAAATAGATTTTTATAGATTTTCATATATTAAAGATTCATGTATATGTAGTGCCAGAATTTAGAACAGTGGACTGTATAGATATTTTGAATAATTTACGAAATTTTATGCATCTCACTAGGAAATAAATTACATCGAAAAACACAGAACATAATGAAAAATTCACTCGCCCTTTTCGCGTTCTGCCGAAGCTCAGACTAACTGATTCTCAGGTTTTTTGGATGGATCTGAGGCATAGGAATTAGAAAAAGGATTGAGACAGGTATACTCAGCTATTAGTCTAAGTGTCATCCGAACTCCTGCTTGGCTGTCTTCTTATATTTGTGCTACTCTGATGTAGAATTTCCCGTGAGATACTTGAATGTTTTCCGACAAATGCGAGATGATATTTCAAATAATAAGACTTTCTTACATTAATTATCACTGCTAGTTTGCACTTGAATACAATTTCGAGTTCATGAGCTAACAATCGCATTTGGGATAACAATCACCAACTTGGGAAAATGCAAATGAATTATATGTGACCACGAACTAACACAAAGTAATTTAAACTGAATAAATGCACAATCGAAGCAAAACCAATTTGCTCCTGCCTTCTTCATTCGTTACCGAACTCAACTCGCAAACGAACGAACTGATTACTAATTGTAAAATTCATAATCTACCCCTGCCTGCTTACTTCCACCTTCGACCGGAAGAGTGCAGCAGTGCAGTGCACGGCGTAACAATTAAACTATTAAATTCAAAACAAAAACGAACCCGCGTTTCCATATATATTATCTTTTCATGTATTTTGTTTCATGACTTGATACATTTTTAAGCCGCGTCTCCACCAACCAAACATGATCGGCGAACAGTGTTCGCTGGAATTATCTGATGTCGCCGATCATTGTTTGGTGTTGGTTGGTGTGGACGCCTTCTCGAACATTATGATCGGTGTGGTGGGGTTAGTGGCGGGAACCTATTGTTGGTCGTCACTGTTCGCTCACAGACCGAACATTTCAATTGAACTCACGAACATGTTCGGTGACCCATGTGTTTAATGTTTGTCCGTTTTTTGTATTCGCCTTAATTATCACTGCTAGTTTGCACTTGAATACAATTTCGAGTTCATGAGCTAACAATCGCATTTGGGATAACAATCACCAACTTGGGAAAATGCAAATGAATTATATGTGACCACGAACTAACACAAAGTAATTTAAACTGAATAAATGCACAATCGAAGCAAAACCAATTTGCTCCTGCCTTCTTCATTCGTTACCGAACTCAACTCGCAAACGAACGAACTGATTACTAATTGTAAAATTCATAATCTACCCCTGCCTGCTTACTTCCACCTTCGACCGGAAGAGTGCAGCAGTGCAGTGCACGGCGTAACAATTAAACTATTAAGTTCAAAACAAAAACGAACCCGCGTTTCCATATATATTATCTTTTCATGTATTTTGTTTCATGACTTGATACATTTTTAAGCCGCGTCTCCACCAACCAAACATGATCGGCGAACAGTGTTCGCTGGAATTATCTGATGTCGCCGATCATTGTTTGGTGTTGGTTGGTGTGGACGCCTTCTCGAACATTATGATCGGTGTGGTGGGGTTAGTGGCGGGAACCTATTGTTGGTCGTCACTGTTCGCTCACAGACCGAACACTTCAATTGAACTCACGAACATGTTCGGTGACCCATATGTTTAATGTTTGTCCGTTTTTTGTATTCGCCAACAATGTTCGGCAGACATGTTCGGTTGGTGGAGACGGAGATTTAGGCTATCAGATTTCACTGAACGTCTTCCTAAGGTGTTGGAGTAATTAATCAATTGTTTTCATCTGCATCTGATTTGTTAAAGTAACTCTTAAATATTATTTACCAAGCGCGATTCACTTTTTCGGAGTTTATAAGTTTGGAGTAGATACTTTATAAATTTTTTGGGCTTTCTTTGTAGTGGTGACGGTGATATTGTGGAATACATCCATAATGAATAATAAGACGAAGTTGTCACAACCACATGTATAAAAAATAGTGAGATATTAGTTTCGGATGTAAAGCTACTCTGATGTACTTTGGTTTAAGTTCTGTTTGAGATTGATAATGGAGTAACATCCGAAACCAGTACCGGTATGTCACTATCTTTCATAATTGTGGTTGTGACAACTTTGTCTTATTATTCATTATTTTTTTGGGCTAAACATTTCACCAAGATCTTATTGAGTTCCAATGAACATATTCCTTCTATTAATTACTCAATTCTTGTTATCGGAATCGGAAATGTTTTAGTATTTCTCAAATAAATTACCAAGCTTTTCGTTGGTAATTTATTTGCTATTTCGGACTTTTTTTTGTAGAAACAGTCGAAAATAACAATGTTTGTTCAGGAATTGGACACCCAGTGTGTACATAAACTGGAGGCCTACTTGAAACGAGAGTTTTATTGGCAGTTTCCGGAGTTATTCACTCAATTAAGTAATGACGATGTGCGGCCGACAGTGTTCTAAACAAGTTAAAACTTCCATTTAGGTAGCCGACTTTTTTGGGCGTAAAAGTTGACTCGGAAAACAAACATTGGATACATTGCTGATGGGTAGTGGGAGTAGAATGACTAAAAAACGATACTTCCCTGTCTAATCCTATTTCCGAAATGATTCGTCTCTGCAAAGTTAGGTTTTAAAATGTTTACCTCAGTTGAGGTAAACACTCATGATATGCATAATGTCTGGAATTTTGCCAGTTAGTTACCGGTGTTGCTTCATTCAACCTCAACAAACTTGTTTTTTATGTTTTTACGCGAATTTATAGGTGTTTGTGGGCATCAATTCTTTTTTCCCCTATCAATTTTTTACCGCTGTTGATGTCTATAAGTGACTAAAACTTTTACGTAGGTTATGAGGTGATACAACAATGCTACGGATGATAAATCTACAGTTTTTGGTGGATTCCGAACCACCAAGTAAAGTGAGAATGTAATTTTATTTTTCCTTCGTCTTTCGTTAGTTTAAGGTCCAATGACGGATGACACGTAATTAATGTAATGGAACATTGTTTAATTGTTTCACGCACACATTCCATGTACAGCAAACAAAATAAAAATGTCAAAATTTAATATAAATATACACAAAACACTGTGGAATGGAAGAAGAGAACAAAAATTAAAAAGCGAATAACAAAATTTAACAAACAACAGAAATATACACTAAAAAGGAAGAAAGAAGGAAGGAAAATTTAACAAACAACAGAAATATACACTAAAAAGGAAAGAAAGAAGGAAGCCTATCGTACCATTGTTCTCCGTGTAATAGGACAGGCAGTGAAAAAATGAACCAATAAAAGAGGATAAATATAAACGAACTAATAGGCAATACATAATAACAAATGTGTGGATATCATTATAAAAAATAATTACCGGGTGATTACAAAAAAATGACTCAATTTTGAAGGGCTACATTTACAAAACGTCGGTACATATAAGACGTTTCGATCATTTAAAAGTAAAAGCGTGTTCAAAAGATTCACAAATGATCAAAAGTTCTCATCAATTTTCGATAAGAACACCAGAAGCCCAAACGAAATCTATGCAGTAATTATTTAATTCTTCCCATACTCGTAACAGCATGTCCGATGTTATAGTTTCGGTAACTGCAGCTACGAGTATTTTTACTAAAAATATCAGTGAGGAATAAACACTTCATTTTTCATGTACATTCATAATAAAAATCACAGCAGGCTGACTGAATGAGGGCTTCTTGGAAGGCAGCGAATAAAATGCTCTGTCGGTTCCTCTACAGCTCCACAGAAAGGATAGCATACCTAATTTATCATTTAAGAATTCTAAAGCAGGAAGGTGCAAATGTGGTGGTGCTTCATCAGTACAAAAAGGTATTCCTCTTCTAATTGAGAAGGAAATCAACTCATAAGTATGTCCAAGTTACAAAAATAAGAAGAAAAAACAAATAACTGTAGCTATTGAAACCGTAGCACCGGACATTAAAAAAATCGATAACCGCAAAGATATCGTTCGGGCTTCTGTTGGTGGTCACAATGATTATTTATGGATATTTATGATCAATAATTATAAAATTTTGGAATTTGCATCTCCATATGAATGATTGAAAAATCTTGTAAGCGTTTGCGGTGTGTGATTGAGGCTCTTCAAAATTGGGACATTCTTTTACTTATTACCTTTTTCGTTATTTTACATTAATTTGTAATCACCCGGTATATTTACGACGAAATGAATATCACGACCTTAAAATGTAAGACGTTATATATAATAACAAATTCAATATGAAGTAGTAAGCTATCACAGCAATATATGTAGTAGTAATATCAATGGCAAGAAGTAGGAGTGGTTTATCGGAAAGGTGCTATCACAAGGGTCATGTGCCAGTGGCATGGATGTTCCCAGTGAACGGAAAGCAGGAAAGAGTTGATCGGCGTCATAGATTAGTGCCCTTCGACTCAGGGGAAAATTCAACGGGAAAAACGAGGAAATTTCAAGAGGAAAACATTTTTTACCGAAGAAAACTGAGTGGGCAATCATCAAAAGGAAAACAACTTCCGACAGCCGAAGACAAACACTCGAAAAAAAGGAGAGCAACGGAATTGCGAGAAGTAGGTGGATGAAAAAGGAGAGAATAAGAGGATAGAAGAGCAAAAAAAGGAGAAAAGAGTGAGAAGAAAACAGGAAACGAAGAGAGGAGGACTTGGAATCGATAGACACCAAAACCACTCTGCCAATCGACTTATCCCCAGAGACCTACTAAGGCTAGCCAACGTTTTTCAGGAGCGGTCAATGTCTGACAAATAGAGATAGGCTGCTAGAGAATTTCGTGCACGAATTTGCGATGGACAAAATTTTGTAATCATCAAATTTGAACACCTCATGATTTTACACGTACATTAAAAAATAGACATAACGGCTACCAGACAATTATTTCTGACTATGAATTAACGATAGAAAAAATCTTGTAATCATTAATCTTTAACACCTTCGGCCAGTTGCACAACAAAAAAATTAAATTCAACCACCGTAGGATGACCTCATTTACGGAGCTCAATAGGGAAGTCATTTCACTGGCTCTGTCAAATGACGTCACCTTACGGTGGTCAAATTTAATTTTCTTTTGTGCAACTGTCCGTATAATGTCTTTATCTTCAGCTTCGTTGTGAGTGGTTAGAAAATGGTGTCAAGTCAGCTTACTTTTTGCAAATAAAGGTACTTTTTGATATCCAACGCTGGTATTTAAACCTTTATTTATATTTACTGGTATCCGGGGGCTAAATAATTCAATATGATACCTTATACCACGCCTAATCAAGCTGGTATCATCATGGAGCTATTTTAACACAACTGTCACTTCCCAGTATCGGCCTAGTCCAGCAATTACAATTCAGGATCTCTTCAAAACAGTGTCGAAATGAATGTTAGCTGATTCAAACATTTTGAAATTAATTTCAGTTTCAATAAATTCAGAGCTGAAGAACAACACGCGTTCTAAGCTATGTTAGTATGGTTAATTTATCCGATTGATCGGTAAGTTTTATTAAATTTAATATATTGGTAATCGCGGATAAAATATCGTATGCAACGATTGTGTTTTGCCTATAAGCCACTCGTGAGAAGTTTAAAATTAAAAAAAAATAACAATTTGAATTTCAATTTGATACCGCAGTTTCTAAAGAGTCTTGGAAATATCGAAATATTAAAAGAAAAAATAGAAAAAATATTTAGTTAATAAAGTTTTTTATAATGTACAAGAGTTCCTTTCAAATCAAAATTAAGCTTGTCCTCAACTAATATTGAAATATCAATTATACTAGCGTATAAGATTGGTAATATCGTATACGTAAATAATTGTTGATCTAACTTGTCTTATACTCCTTCACCGGAGTCTTCAATACGTTATCATCAAAAAAGTACGTATAAATTATTTGTGCAATCTATAATTTTATTAAAGATTGCTATTGAAGATTGCTTTTAACGAGATTGGGGAAAAATTATCGGGAAATTATTGGAAATCTCTAGATTGTTGTTGGAGTAAAGAAAGGATGAAATTGAGTTAGCTATACAGGGTGTGTTTGCAAGAGAAGAATGTGGGGTTGTTGTTTGTCGACGTTTCAAAGCTTTGTAGTGTAGGGCTGTTGGGGGGGGGGGGTTGGTGAGCTGGTCGGGGGAAAGGGTTGTGGAGGGGTTAAATGTGAATGAGGGTGAGATCGAAGAGTCGCTTCAGTGTCGCCAACTTGAGGGACAAGCTTCCCCCCCCCCTAGACCCCCTACCGGGCAAATCCGATTAGTAGTCATGCTTCGTGTAATGTGCCAATGTTGTACTCTTGCTTTTCCAGTGTTGGAACTCCGCTGCATTGGATGGCTGGCTGGGTGTTTTATAACCGTCTAATCGCTAAGTCCTCCAACCCCTAACCCCCCCCCCCTCCATAAAACGACCGTATTCATGCCTCTAATGAGACAGACGGCATTGCAGCCATGGTTCAACATGCTAAGCTACCTTAGGCCGCTTACAAGTGAATGGAAAGGATGGGTCTCACCTCGTACCTGGTGAGTTTTTATCGGGAAATTCCTCAATAGTTGGAAAACTTTTTCATGCCTTGACCTCTGATAGAGATTTTGATTTTTTGTCGGCTGGTCGATGATGTTCCAATACGTTATTCAATCATAGAATTTGAAATATTCATAATTCAAGTCTGTCGTTGTCCGATAAATTTTATTTCTGTTCTTTATGATTTTTTTGTTCAATATTTTGATCAACATTAGGCCCATATATTTTGATCATGTTCTAGAATATTTTATTAAAAAATATTATATTTATAATTCCTAAATATAATTCAATGATATTATTCAATATCTTTGAATATATATATTTGAATATCATGGACAAATTTTGTGAATAAAGAATTTCCAAATCACTGTCAAATATAAATCACAATATTTTTTGGGGTGGGTGGGCAAAACCAATAATAACTAGGCCTTCCTTGTTGTAGTATATTCTTTGGTGGATAATTTGACAAATTTAAAGATTAAATTAAATGACAACCGATTCTTGTAATATAGTTTTTTTAAAGGTCTCCAGCATAGTTAATAATTGAGAGCACGAATTTGCGAGTATAAAAATTTAAAAAAGTTGTGTGTGTGAAAATTACTTTAATTTCGGAGTGACGCCGGACCCCCTTAGCCCCCTAATATACGCCCCTGTTTCAATGACGTGAAGTACTGTAGAGATTTTAATTTTTTTTCAGTGTTTAGTAGTATCTGGTGGAAATTGCGAGGAGAACATTATGTGGTATAAAAGAGTTTTATCTACGACCATGTCATAGTGTATACATTACAGTTTCACAATTGATGCCAAAACAGCTGTCTTTTCGAAATGCTTTTTGAAACCCGTTGTATAATGAGCTCATTATAGTACAGGTTCTACATTATAACACGGGTTCTGGACCAATCAGAAGCATTTTTGATGGAATCAATATCGTAAGTCAATATTGTGAAACTATCAGCTGATTTGATCAAACTGCTGCTAACTAAGCTGCTAACCTAACAATCTACTATAACTTCTCGTATTTGAGCTGAGAGGTTAGGTATCTCTGACAGTCACAGGTAAAATGAAATTGTTTTAATTAAATGTATACTAGTGGTCGTAGATAAAATAGTGTATGCAACGATTTTATTTGACCATTAACTCGTGCTTTAATAAGGGTCTAAATAAAATCGTTGCATAAACTACTATTATTGAACTTGAGGCTTCTATTATATGAAGATTAGTTATTAACAATCTAATATTAAAACTGACACTGTATTTCACTTTTAAATAATGTTCTACTCACATGTATTGGAGATGCTCGAGGAATGCATTTCACTTCTGAAAAGAAGCTTCGTCAGCCTTCTTTTCAGAAGTGGAATGCATTCCTCAAGCATCTCCAATATATGTGAGTAAAACATTATTTAAAAGTAGAATACAGTGTCAGTTTTAATATTAGATTGTACATTAAGTATTTCGTCATGGAAAACATCACAGATTGGTTATTAAATGTCTATAACACCTGATATCAAGTGTAACCCCACATCGTTTTGTTGTTTTGAATTAAATTATCTCAAAAAATAATTATGTTGGAAGTGATTGGCAGCCTACTGGGCGCAGTGTCATAATTTGTATGTTTACGTTAATATTTATATTTCAATAATTAATAGCTATTCCATACAGAGCTAGAAATAGACAAAGACGTTTTAGACAGAAAATTGTAACTTAAATAATCAAACGGTATTGAATATTCGGAAACTCACTTATTCAATCAGTATTTGGATAATTAATTTAATTATGTTCATCTACATTCTAGATTGTCTGCTCCAGTATGTTCAGTACAGTGATGACAATGGCATGCAAAGTAGTTCTTGAAACATAGATATTAGCATAAACATAAACTACTGTCATAACTCGTCATCACCTAATTGAATATTGCATGAATTGCTGAATTTTCATAGGGAATTTCAGTGAGTGAGCGGACACATTTTGACTAATTCAATGCAGACAAAGACAAGAACTCTGCATAGTACAGCGAAAAGTTGCGCACCACAACAACAATGCCAATTAAATTCAAGTGAAACAGACAATGAAGAAACCCTACGGCTATATGCAGTACAGTGCAGCTATGTACAGTACGGTTATATGCAGTAGTGCGTGAAAATGAAAGCGGGTCGTTGCTTTTCAAATGCATGGCGTACCAGATTTCAAACTATGAGCGAAAACTCGAGTGTACTTCGCTGACAAATAAAATAGCTTCTCAATAACACTAAACTGCTGTTGTAGATGTAGACCTTTAATTGACACTACCAACATCAATTGAAGATGTTAAATAACGAGGTTCTTTTTCAAATTTCGAGTAGATTCTACATTGTTCAGTACTCAGTAGCTGTAGATTAAAGGCTATTATAGGCTGTTATACTAGTATTATAGTGGGGTATCATAGTTGAAAAAAGACCTTTTATAACAGTTTCTAGGGTAGAGATTCTCTTTAAATATCTGTAAAATGATTATTCAGCAGTAGGCTATTATAGGCTGTTATACTTCTATTATAGTGGGGTATCATAGTTGAAAAAAAGACCTTTTATAACAGTTTCTAGGGTAGAGATTCTCTTCAAGTATCTATAAAATAATTATTCAGCAGTAGGCTATTATAGGCTGTTATACTAGTATTATAGTGGGGTATCATAATTAATTGAAAAAAAGACCTTTTATAACAGTTTATAGGGTAGAGATTCTCTTTAAATATCTATAAAATAATTATTCAGCAGTACAACTGCCATCCTCAATCCTGGATTGGTAATATTAGATATATTATAAAAACTTACTTCTCCAATCCTTGTACTTTGTCTTCACGACTGGTTTCGACGCTCGAAGCGTTATCTTCAGCTGGAAATCCTCAGTCTGAGTTGACTGTCGTTATATTCAGAGTAGTCAGTCAACTCAGACTGAGGATTTTCACGCTTTGAGCGTCAAATCCGGTCGTGGAGACAGAGTACAAGGATTTGAGACGTAAGTTTTTATGATAAATATAAAATTCAACTCAATTTTTTTTTCAATTCAATTCAAATTTATTTCCAGACCATAATACAACAGAATATACTATATATGTATAATATACTATATATGCACATCAAATGATAAGAAATCTTCGAAATTCAGTAACTTGATAACTAAAAGAAAATGTGAGTACTTAACAATGACAAATATTCTTCAAATGTGGCACAAGAGGTGGAAAAAATAATAATATGTATTTGTGTGTTTATAAATAAATAAAATAGATCATGTTCTATTCTTAGGAAAAAAATCTCTTGAATCTCCTTTCTAACAATTGAAAAGTGCTCAAAAAAGTTATGTTTAATCTTTTTTACAATAATAAAAAAATACATGTCAACTAGGTATTATTAATACTAATATTACTAATAATTAAAGTATTATACTAATAATTAAAATAAAAAGTATTATTAATACTAATATTACTAATAATTAAAGTATTATACTAATAATTAAAATATAAAGTATTATTAATACTAATAATACCTAGTTGACATGTATTTTTTTATTATTGTAGAAAAGATCAAACATAACTTTTTTGAGCACTTTTCAATTGTTAGAATGGAGATTCAAGTTATTTTTTTCCTAAGGATAGAACATGATCTATTTTATACAGACTATAGAGACTAGTCTATACAGACTACTATAGTATTATTAGGCTATTGCCCGGTTTCTCAGTCATTCTGTAGCTATTGAAACAATAGCGGCGCCAAGGCTTGTTTCACACATACCCCGCAGTCAGGTAGCGGGTGTCGTTTACCCGGCATAATTACATTGTATCATATGATTTAAAAAATCGGGTAAGTGTGAAGCGCTCCATATGATACAATGTAAACAACACCGGTTACCCGACTCCTGGTTATGTGTGAAACAAGCTTAATTAAGGGTCTCACTACCAATAAAAGACGTCCGCTTATCATTAATTATCATCATGTGTTACTGTTACTAAATTCTATTAACTACATCCAAAATTCAGAGGAGCTCAAATAAATAGATAGCTTAACATTAATTGTTTTTTGTCTTTGTTTTCTTATTGACACAGACTTGAGAAATAGGTAGGTAGTTTGCACACTTAGATTACGTGTATTGCGTGTTTTGCGTGTACCGTACATTGGTTAGAAACTGGAAAGCTGTAGAAGATTAAGAACTGTTCTGTTCTCTGCTGTATATTCACTTCCCGTTGGTTCGGAACCCACATGAAACTGTAGGTCCAACTCATCAACCACTTTCATATTACTTGTATAACTGTTTTGCGTGTACCGTACATTGGTTACAAACAGGAGAGCTATAGAAGATATGGAACTGGTCTGTTCTCTGCTGAAAAATCACTTCCTGTTGGTTCGGAACCCACATGAAACTGTAGGTCCAACTCCTCAACCACTTTCATACTACTTGTATAACTGTTTTGCGTGTACCATACATTGGTTACAAACAGGAGACCTGTAGAAGATATGGAATTGTTCTGTTCTCCATAATAAATCACTCCCCGTTGGTTCGGAACCCACCTAAAACTGTGGATCCGATTCATCAACCAGTATCACCCAACTCGTCACTCACGCACAAGTCTCCGACCTATGTGGGTTTCATCCTTGAAGTAACTACAGTATTAAACAAACGTTGAAAACGTAGATCATGACTGCACTATTGTCTTCTATGGGATAAATGCCAGAGAAAATTCTTTATTCGCCTTTATGAAACTAGAAGTTTATCTACAGGATCATAAAAAAATACCCGTATTTAAAAAAATCACTTCCCTGATTAGATTTTTTTGAGGATGAAGCCCACATAGGTCTGAGACCTGTGCGTGGGTAATGAATTGGATGATGGTGAATGATGCGTGAATGAATATATAGAATTTCTTATTGTCTTAACACAAATGTAAAGGTTGTGAGCTTTTTTACATACGTTTATACGTTTTTACGTTCGTCTTTTACATACGTTTATACGTTTTTTTACATTAGTTACAATATGAGCTACATTACTCGCAGCAAACATAGAGTCCATAGTCTATTTTGCACCATGTTTGGTGGAGCATTTCTGGAGTTACAGTTGCCATAGCAGCATCAATCCTTTCTCTGAGATGCACTACGTCACAAAATGTTCTCAATGTATCCCCACACGAAGAAGTCCATCGGAGTGAGTTCTGGGCTTTTTGGCGGCAAAGATATTGGGTCACCTCTACCAATCCAACTATTCGGAAACTTGGCATTTAGTGCTTTGCGTACGTTAATTTTGTAATGCGGCGGCGTTCCATCTTGTATTAAAATCAATTTTAGTACAACAAAAACTCCCAATCTTTACCTTTGTTTTAAAACCATAATAAATTCTATATGCTCATTCTAGTCAGCGTAGTGATTTTTTAAAATACGGGTATTCTTTTTCGATGATCCTGCATTTATTTATTACGCAAAGCAAAAGCTAGTGAAGATACAAAAGGCATTGCCCACTCTTACTAAAAATAAGCTGACTTGATGTTTTTGTATGTAATCACAAAAATGATAAAGCCGCTTGTACTCTGTCCCATATTGTTATTGAAGAGTTAACACACATCACATTGTCCACGCTACATGTTAAAAGAAAAATCTTCTCTCTCTTCCACTCACTCTCTCACTCACTCTCTCTCTCTCTCTCTCTCTCTCTCTCTCTCTCTCTCTCTCTCTTTCTCTCTGTGGCTGTTGCAATATTGCGAAGATTACTCCCTCGATGCCATAATTAATAACCTTTTAGCTGTTCTCGAACACCTGGGCACTCACTACTCGACCTGCGGAAATAAATTCGCTGTTTTGTGAATAACGATGAAGTACCCCACATATATTGTACATAATATATAGATATACAGTACTGTTTTGTGAATACGATAGAATATGTATTGTACATACTATATAGATATACAGTACTGTACACGATGTACGGCATGCGATACGTAATTGCTTTCCGCTAAGCCCTTTGAAAATAATTGCTCACATTGTGTATACATGTACTATGCATACTTGGGCCACATTGAGGTTCGACTACTTAAATATGTACAAGCAGTGTAGCTTAAGGATTAATATTTCTATGAGTCTGGTATTCTTAATGAATTCCGATTCAGAATAGAACCATATGAGGTCTTTAAAGTCGGCTGTAAGATTCCGTTTTTGACAATAGGTCAGAATATATCATGGATAAATTTAGAGGATCACAATCTAATATCAAATCTGACACTGTATTTCTATTTAATAAATGACTTTATGATTTTCACTCACTTATACTGGAGATAATTGGAAGGATGCATTTCACTTCTAAAGAGAAGCTTCAAAGATGAAGCTTCTCTTTAAAAGTGAAATTCATCCCTCTAATATCTCCAGTATAAGTGAGTGAAAATCATATATTAAATAGAAACACAGTGTCAGTTTTGATATTAGATTGTTCATCAAGTATTTGGTCGAAAACATTACAAAATCATAATGCCAATGATTTTTTTGTTTATTTGTTTATACAAATCATTTCCAAAATACAAGTTTCATTCAGTATACTTTTTTTAAATAGATCGGGGAAAAATAGTAAAATGACCTTGTGTGGTTTGAATACAGTCGGATTTTGAGTCGCTTGGAATTCTCGTTGAAGTCAATAAAAATTGATTCTCACGCCTTCCGATTTGACTCCAGTCGACTCGACAGATGATCAACAGTCGACTCAAATCACTTCAAATCCAATCAACG
This sequence comes from Conomelus anceps, assembly GCA_948455865.1. NCBI lineage: Eukaryota > Metazoa > Arthropoda > Insecta > Hemiptera > Delphacidae > Conomelus > Conomelus anceps. Next base: position 59,970,577 of record OX418219.1, on the reverse strand, counting down.
TTCTAATCTTTCATTTCATTTCATTTCATTTCTATACATGTCATTGGTTACTGTTAAGCAACATTGACAATTGTCATACAAGAAATCAAATACATATAGTATACAATGATACATAGACCTATCTATAAAAATAAAATAATAAAACAACAGAAAAAAATATATATATATAACAACAAACATAAAATATCCTTGTCGAGTCAACAGTAAGAGCATGCCAACAAGAAACAGAAATCGAAAAGTACCTGCTAATTATCATTAATCATACTCTGCCAGCTATAAAAACATTTTTCAATAACACATTCCTTCATTTTATTTTTGAAAATGGCAATTGATTGAGCCCCCCTTAGTTCAGCAGGCAATGCATTCCACACCTTCCTACCCATATGATCTGGCCCCAACTCATAAAATGAAGTGCTATGAGGCTCTACCCTGATAATGTTTCTAGACCTGGTACTGTAATTATGAACATCAGCACCCATAGTCATCTCATCCTTGGATTTGAAGGCGAAAACTGCTAGGTGATAGATATAGAGCCCTGGGACAGTCATTAGCCCTGCAGCCTTGAATAGGGACCGACATGAAAATCGACTAGGTTTCCCAAACATTACCCTCACTATTCTCTTTTGAGCTCGAAAAATAGCCAGTGAATGGCCAGAACCTCCCCACAGCAATACACCATACGATAGTATGGGCTCAAAATACCCATGATATGCCACAAGCACTGCTCCCCTATCCAGTAAGGCAGCGAGCCTGGACACTACAAAAGCAGCAGAGTTCAACCTCTTCAAAATATTCTCCACATGAACGGTCCATCTCAAATTCTGATCAATAGAGACCCCAAAAAATTTGCAGAGAGAGCAGTCTGAACATCAGCCCCTTTTATTCTGAAGTGGGGTGAGTCAACTAGTGATCTATAGATTTGGAACTCAATGAACGAAGTCTTAGAAATATTGATCTCCAGCCTGTTTGCCCTACACCAGCATGTTACCTCTCTAAGAACTGCATCACCAGCCTCCTGCAGCTCATCCACATATTTTGCTGAGACAAGAAAGTTAGCATCATCTGCAAAAAGAACTGATTTTGCTGAGCTAATATTTGCCGGGAGGTCATTTATGTAGATCAAGAATAACAAGGGGCCCAATATTGAGCCCTGAGGAACACCTCTAGTAATAGGACATAAGTTAGATCTGAAGATCACTCTTTATTAGCAATTATTGTGAACTCCTGATGTGTGATATGCTTCTAAGAACTAACATTTGTGATTTTATGATCTACTATGATATAAATTTTTTCTTTCTTTGTAAATTCACTGCATTTTTTCCAGTGACCACTGTTTTCGTCATTTATCTGAAAAACTCGTACTTAATATTATTGAAAATCTATGAAAATTATATATTCCAAACAGCTATTCAAGTAGTCTACGATATGTTTTCTTGTGCTTATTTTTGACATCTGCTCTCTAAAAGAAGCCTTGAAATATTATACTACTTTTTGTTTCATTTTACTAGTTTATATTTTTCAATTTTTTTATTTTATATTTTTCACTTTGTGACCTGAAAATTCATCAATTTCTTTTTTTACCGTGTAGGCTATTATAAAAAGATTAAACTTTGTCGTCAAAAGTCCTGATTATTGTGAATTTGTAGGACCAATCGTTGTAACCAGTAATTATTTAAACAAAAGAAGCGGAAAGTTGGGATTATTGATCAAATTATTAGATTAAACAATTAGTATTGAACGTAGAAATCCTCTCTTCCAAAACCTTATTATCATCCTAACTTGATAAAGGATAAAAGAGAAAATTTTCTATCAAGAATCCTTTCCTCTCATAGCAGCTCGCTATATGAAAATTGCTACTTGTGTGGAATGGAAAAAGGAAACAATACATTTATTACATCCCATTCACATTGAAACTGTATTATATATACAGATATAGTGTTCAATGGTATTCATTCATTCACTTTTGCAGCATAGCGAGCTCCTTTGTTTGGAAATTCGGAATAACGAATATTTTGTTTCCATTCTATTATTGGGATTACTACCACAATACCGTCGTAGAAAAGGTGGAATTTGATTAGTGCATCCCATGATGCAATTCGGATTGGAAACAAAGAATTCCATCTAGCTAGGCGAGACATGAGATGAAATATTCACTCCGTTTTTATGGTCGATGGATATTTTCTACTTCCTACTCAATTCGTATATTTTTGTATTTAAAAAAAATTATAGTTCACTTTGAAATTTTGTATTAGTGAATTTTTCGTATGAATCACAAGTTGATGAAAATTAGAGATCTGAATTGCACTGAGAACAAATATGATCTATTATTATTGAATATCTGCGCAGCTGGTTGGAGCGCTTGTCTGTGAAAAGATAACGCTCTGGTTGGCTTCGTTTCCTGCAGCCTTGAGTTCGAATCTCATTCAGTCATGGATGTTTCTCATGATTCACCCACTCACATCATTACCCACGCACAAGTTTCCAGACTCATGTGGGCATCATCAGCAAATAAATTGTATTTAATTTCATTGTCATCTTTCTGTGTAATTCCATATCGCTGTTTTAATTGTCTATATTTCACTGTATTTCATAATTTTGAAACTCATCAAGCATATCTGTGATACTTTTTTGGAGGATGAAGTCCACAAAGATCTGAGACCTGTGCGTGTGTGATGGTGGTGATTGATGAGCTGGACCTACAGTTTTAGGTGGATTCCGAATCACCGGCATTGTTTTCAGCAATGCAAATAATGTTCCAGAATGTGTAAATTTCTGGAGATATTTGAATGTTTAATGCCAATCGACTTTCCTGTGATCACAGCATGCCTTACTTTTTTTTGTTTCAGGTTTGATAACACTGAGGATTGTGAACGCTGTACTTGGTATAGTGGGAAGTGTTTGTGAAGCAAAGCATAGGCCAGCGCTTGTGGAGTGGTAGCAGACTCTTCAACATTCTTCTCCTCTCGACCCAGTGACCTGATTCTCTATTTTTCTGTAAGTAACAATAAAAATACTAATTTTCCCAAATGAGAAAATTATTTCCCCAATTTTCAATTACACTTAAGCACTCATAAGTATCACATTTCCAATAATTCTTACTCATCTTCAAGTTTCTGAGTAACTTTTATGATATTTTCTGGGTTATGCTGTTTTTAAAACCATAGAATTTGAATGAAGGAGGAGATAGCAGCGAGCAGTATCTGTTCAGTTAGATAAGATAAGCTACGAGCTTCTGGACCCTCTCTGTAAAGGTGACCGATTGGATTGGCCAGCAAAAAAGACTGTTGTAAAATAAAATGGAATAAAATAAAATGAAATTAGATAAAATTAGAAAAAAATTAGAACTAGTAAATTAGAAAAAAATAAAATAATATAAAATAGAATGTAATAAAAGTATAGGATAGAATGGAATAAAATAAAATTTAAACTAAAAATGAGATAAGATAACATACAATAGAATCGAGTAAAATTAAATTGGATTGAATAGAATTAAATCAAATAAAATCAAATTAAATTTAATAAAACAGAGTAGAATAATTCTTTTAAAAATCGAATCGAGTAGATAAAATTGAATTTAAATAATGAAAAATGATCAATCTGTGAGGCAACTAAATTTCTTGGCCCCTGCAACTAAATTTCAGAAATTACCTGTATCATTCTTTCAATATTATGTTGTAACAATGGTAATGAGTGCAGCTAGTGAAGATTTTTCGCTTATAAATTAATGTCAAAATTCCAAATTATCTTTTTTTCGGACTAAGTTAGTGTTTGTTTGAAATGAAAAAAATTAATATTCTTTATCTGCAAAAGACTTGTGATTGTGAATAATTATAGTGCTTCAAAGTGAAATTTCAAGTGAAACAGCGACCTAACCTAAGATTTTGATCCTACTTTAAAATTTTGTGAAAAGCAGTTTTGGGCAATAGCCTGTTGTATTCACATTTATTGTATGCTAGTTAAATGAATAAATAAATAAATATAGTGCTATATCGGCTATGCATCATACACGTTATCATTTCATTTTGATTTGTTGAAAGATCTATATATACAACAGTGATTGTAAAAGACATATATAGAATACTTCAATTTAGTTTACATCATTCCATTTATTGAATGTCTTCATGGAATCAAGGCTAGAAACGACGAACTCCAATCACTTGATGTTCCATGATTTTGTATAGAAGTCAATGTTATGTATGAAGGGAGAGATATGAAAAAAGCCAGCAAGAAGCCTGTGGCTGTTTCTGAGCAAATTGTTATAGAAAAGCCAGCAGTCGTCGCATTCAGGATTATATATAGATATAGATTCAGTCATATGAAATACGATTTATAATATAGATATAGATAGAGGATCAACAATCGACGAACCGACAGTACAACAGTTGTCTCTTCCTCCTACTCCTGTTCCTCCGCCTGCTCCTCCTCCTGCTCCTCCTCCTGCTACTCCTCCTGCTACTCCTCCTCCTGCTACTCCTCCTGCTCCTCCTCCTCCTGCTCCTCCGCCTGCTACTCCTCCTGCTCCTCCTCCTGCTCCTCTTCCTGCTCCTCCCCCTCCATCACTCATGCAATCTCACTCACTCGCTCTCTCTTTCAAACACACACACACACTCTCTATCTCTCTCTTTCTCAATTCCTCTCTCTCACAGTCTAATTCTCTCTTTCACTCACTCCCTTATTCTTTATTTGTCTCTCAATGTTTGTTTGGTTCACACAAGATCGCAGCAATGTAGACGAGTTTTTGAGGATTACCAGAATCAATTTTCCCCAAAAGATGAAACAATGAAATCAATGGGAACGAAGTGCTGTATGTAGTATTAGTGAATCGTGAATGGAATTTCAATTCACGTTATTTTCATACGATCAATTGGTGTTTGTAATTTGAATTGCATGAGATGTACATGAGGAGTATCCAATTTATTATTTGGAATTTTACATTTGAAATTTACTTTTCAATTTATTATAGGCCTGCCATTGGCTGAAACAAGACACGCCCATTTGTGTGTGGAATAAGAGCCTTATGATACAGAGCCACGGCAGCCGCGGTCACGCGCCTTAATTTCAAGCTAAATCACACCAGCCGGTTAAATTTAATTTGTAAAATCTAGATTCCTTTAAAACAGTGTATGCCTCTATGTACTTTAAAATTGTTGAGCTTAGTCACACGGTCAGCTGGTGTATTTAGCCTTTAATTGTATCACGTGACCGCTACTACAGTGGCTCTGCATAATAATACTCTAAGGAATAACCTATCAATACGAAATTGCAATGATAGACACATAGAAAACAGGTGAACACACAAATCAACATTCTAATAAACACAAAGTATAATGAGGGTGAATGAATTAAACCAGGTCAAGAATTTTTTCCACAACTCATCATTTATCCTGACAAGTATTTACCTACAACAATTTATCATTTTCCCAGTTATATGACCTTGTATGCTTTCTTGACCTTCAATATTTTTCTCAAAATTCATCATTTATCCTGTCAAGTATTTATCTACTAAAGTTTATCATTTTCCAGTTACGTGACTTTGTATGACTTTTTTACCTTCAATATTTTTCTCAAAATTTACCATTTATCCTGTCAAATATTTACCTACACCAATTTATTATTTTCCCAGTAATATGACCTTGTATGCTTTCTCGACTTTCAATATTATTCTCAAAATTCATCATTTATCCTGTCAAGTATTTACCTACAACAATTTATCATTTTCTAGTTCCTTGACCTTGTATGATTCTTTTATCTTCAATATTTTTCTACAATATCTTGTAGTTATTGTCATACTATTATCGGGTGAATACCGTCCCTACTGGTTCGTTTTATAGAATCATAGACTAAATGATTCAAAAACGTTCATTTTCAAAATGAATTCCAAATCAAAAATTCATAGACTGAAGATTTCCTTATTCTATGGTAGAATGGTATGTTTTGATGTTTTAGTGGGGTACTAAAGGCACTGAAGACATATAAACTAGACAACTCAACTAAAGGCACTTTAGACACTAGGACTAAACTTTAAGGCGAAGATGAAAAAGTTGTAAAATATTATATAAAATGTTGCAAGAAGTATTTCATATGACAAAATCTAAATTTACTGTTTTTATCTTCGCATGCCTCTTCTTTCCTTCAATTTTTTTTTGCATTTTTCCGTTACTTTGCAAACAGCCAGATTGCGGTTCAGTTATTTTTAGTCAGTAAATAGCATTTTTCTCTCTTTCGCCTTTTTTCTCATTTCCTCTTTCTCTTACACTTGTCTTCTTTCTTTCTCCCTTAGCGCTCCACCACTTCTACTCCAGTAGGCCTACTCTTTTTCTCTCTTTCTCCTCTTCCTCTTTAACTTGTCTTCTTTCTTCAATCATCTTCTCCTCTTTTTCTTACACTGTTCGATCTCGGAGAATGATCCTTTTTTTCATCGCATCTTTTTTCGTAAGACTACGATTTTTTTGGAGCTCTCTTCTCTGTCGATAGACTTTCTCTTTCCTCTTTTTGCTGCCCGTTTTTTTTTCTTCGTCTTTATTTTGAGTGCGCCGAGTTGACTGCATTCCAATCAGTCGGACAGTGTGATCCATTTATCACTTGGTCCAATAGTGAGTGCACTCTGTCTGCTATCCGTTATCTAGTGCTTTCACTATCAAGTGCTTTCACTATTTTGAACTCCACCTGTTTATTTTCGGATGTAATCTGAACTTCTGCCGCTCGAAATAATTCTAATTTTATACTCACTCTTGATATTTTTGTTCATTTTCAATACTCTGATTATTATAACAGGTTTCAATTTTACTAAGTATTTTTCAAAAGATTATTATTTTTATATGTATGTATCTTTACGATTATAATTATATTTATCAAATGAACTACTACCATTCAAAATGAATATAATTTATAATCACTCTCAATATTTTTGTTCATTTTTAGTACCCAACTTATTATTGTAGATTGTGAGAGATTCTTTTAAAAGAATTATTTTATAATTATATATTTTCATGGTCAACTTCAACAATTTAAAATAGTATAGCTTCAAACTCACTCTCAATATTTTTCTTCATTCTCAATAATCTAATTATTATAGAAAGGGACTAAACCTCTTTTTAATGTTGTTTTTTAAAGTGTATGAATTTTTTCAGCGAACTTCTCTCTTTTAAAATGAATCTAATTTTATACTCATTCTCAATATTTTTGTTCATTTTTAATACTACAATGTATTATATTATATCAGGTTTCAATCTGGTTAGGACTTTTCTGAAAGATTATTTCATAAGCATAATTATATATATTATTTTCCTAAAAGAGTTTGAAAAAATTTGAGACTACAGTAATTCTAACTATGCTGAAATTGTCGCACCCTTTTGTTTGGTTGTAGTCTATCCATTTTTGACCCAATTTTTATTCTTCCAAATTACATTAAATAGACATGTGCTACATTTGTTAAATTTGATATATTCGTGCAATGCGAATTTAATAATAAAATTAATTTCGCAGCATAATATTATATCATTTTATAATACTGTTCGATCAATTTTATCATTTTTTTAATAATAATTATAATTTTCCTTATTGGTTTGATCATAATATTTTTTTTTTCTTCTATTTTGAGGCCACATAGGACCACTTTAGTCAATATTTCAGTCATTTGAACGTCCTCGCATCAGCCTAGATTCTAATTTCTTTCTCCAATATTCCTTCATTCTATCAGATCGTTGTTTTCTGATCTCCTCTGTCCTTTGTCTTTCTGGTCTTTCAATGTTAAACTTATTTGTTCGTAAATTTTTTTATTAATTTTTATTTTATCTGAAGCATCTTCAATTCTCAGACCAATTTCTTGAAGATCCTTTAAAATTTGTGAAACATAAATATATTTTATAATACTGTACAATGAATTTTATCAATCAATTCGCATTTCAAGAACATGAAAATATGTAAGATTTACAAGTACAATCTTCAATTATTTTTCAAATACTTTCAGTGTTTATTTAGCATAAGGAAATTTTTCAAGTAATTTGCTCAATCTATTATTTGCTCACTCTATTGATATGTTAAACTCCCAAGACTTTTTTATTTGAAAAGGCGAATTTCCATATCGAGAGCATCAATAGAAAATTACCGTTATGAATGAGATTTTCGGTCGATCACGTTGAAAAAGTGTAATTCTCGAAATTCATCGATTCTAATAATTTAAAAAAAAGAATGAGATTGAACATAAACTATTGCTTCCTGGTTAGCTGCACTACATTAAATGGGAGAAGTTCACTGTCAAAATATATATTCATAAAAAAAATTCATTTTTTTTGGAGGATGAAGCCCACATAGGTCTGAGACCTGTGCGTGGGTAATGAGTTGGATGATGGTGATTGATGAGTTGGACCTACAGTTTTAGGTGGGTGCCGAACCACCGGGAAGTGATTTTACAGCAGAGAACAGTCTTTTTTCACAGTTAATCAATCTATGGCATAAATTCGGCAATAACAGTTCAGGAAACGTATCGCCATTATTTCTGGTGGCTGATGGGAGCATTTGAATGCTGAAAGATGGACGATTCGTGGCTTCCTGATATGTGTAATCCGACCGTTAATTAAAGCTGACCTTATGTGAGAACACAGGATCGCCGAAAACTGTTACAATGCCTGTTGGGGAAAAGGAAATTGGGAAGCCGATTCGATGAATAATTGTGTGCTGAAAAGGCATTTTCCAACGGGGAAAAATAGGGTCGAAAGGTCAACTGATTATAGCTTTTCCCCTATAGTAGCTACTATTGTAGCTTATGCACTTGGAGTCCACAAAACAATTCAATTTTTCCCCCTTTTTTCAAAGATGAACCTCACATAGGTCTGACACCTAGCCTATGTGTGCGTAATGAGTTGAATGCTGGTCATTGATGACTTGGACCTACTGTTTTAGATGGGTTCCGAACCACCGGACTGTAGTGAAAGTTTGGATTATACAGTCTAGAAATGTAATCTCAATTTAAATTGGTTTCGACTCAAGATGGAAATATGTTTGAAATAGGTTCACATATTGTTATAAATAATTTTTTACGGTATATTTTCATTCAAAATGTACACTGTCATCACATCTACATCATATGTCCAACTGTTTAGTACTTTTTCATTACGTTTGGCACATTTTCTTAGAATCTCTTTGATTTTTTCTTTATATTTCTTAAATTGTATAGACCAGTTTTTTTTGGCAATTGTCACAATGATTACTTACATACAACTACAGTTCACAATTGCAATTCAAATATCGGTGCAGCTGAAAATAAATTCGGAAAATTGATTTCAAAATTACAGTATACAGAATGAAAAGCAGAAACATAAATAGAAAATGAAATTGAACAAAACAAAAAATAAATGGAAATACTCATAAATAGTTATGATAACAAATAGTAGCATCAATCAATTATCAAAGTAACTATAAATAATGAATGATAAGTATGAACATAGTGATAGGCGCGAGCCGTAGCAGGTATATGTTCAATCAGATAGAGATAAGCTGCATTCTCGAAGGTCCTGTTTGTAACGGTGACGGATTAGATTGGCCAGCAAAAAAGACACTGTTCTCTGCTGTAAAATCACTTCCCGGTGGTTCGGAACCCACCTAAAACTGTAGGTCCAACTCGTCAATCACCATCATCCAATTCATTACCCACGCACAGGTCTCAGACCTATGTGGGCTTCATCCTCAAAGAAAAAAAATCATGTTGATTTCGACTTATGTGTGCGTGATGAGTTTAATGATGTTCATTGATGAGTTGGACCTACAGTTTTAGGTGGGTTCCGAACCACCGGACTGTAGTGAAAGTTTGGATAGTACATTCTAGCAATGTAATCACAATTTATGTTGGTTTCGACTCAAGATGGAAATATGTTTGAAATAGGTTAACATATTATTATATTGTCTTCAGTTGATTATATCGTATATTTACTATAAATATTATAATAGTTGATTATATTCTACGAGCAGGTTGCCCGATTCGGTTAAAAAGCGATATCTAGCCTTAGTCTTAGCCTATTTGAAAATTTAATTCAAAGTATTTTTCCTTATCCTTCTTTCACTTCTACCACCTGCTCTTCTTCTTCTCTTTCTTTGTTTTCCTCTTCTTTCCTCTTTTTCTTCTCCTTTTCGATTTTCTTCTTATTTTTCTCATTCTTTTTCTTATTTTTCCTGAGGTTCTTCCACTTTTTTCCTCCACCACCTTCTCTTTCTCCTTCTTTTTCTTCTCCACCTTCTTCTTCTCCACCTTCTTCTCATTCTTCTTGTCCTTCTCCATTTTCTTCTTCCTCATCTCTTTCTTCTTTTTTTTCTTCTTCTCCTTCTTTTCCTTTTCTCCTACTCCCCATTTATTTTCACCTTGTTCTCCTTCTCCTTTTTCTTCTTTCCTCTTCTCTTTCTCCTTCTTTTCCTTTTCTCCCACTCCTCATTTATTTTCTTTTTCACCTTCTTCTTCATCTTCTTCTATCGTCTTTCTCGTACTCCTCGTTTATTTTATTTTTCGTCTTCTTCTCCTTCCCCTTTTTTCTTCTTCTTCATCTGTTGCTTCCCTTTTCTCTTCCTTCTTCTTCTTTTTCTACATCTTCTTCTTCCCTTTTCTCTTTCATCTTCTTCTTCACCTTCTTCACCTTTCTTCATCTTTTCTTCATCTATTCCTCCATCTCCTTCTTCTCTCCTTCTTCTTCTTCCCTCCTCCACCTCTTTCACCTTCTTCTCCTGCTCCTTCCTACTCCTCCTTCTTCTTCTTCTTCTTCTCCTCCTCCTCCTCCTCCTCCTCCTCCTCCTCCTACTCCTACTCCTCCTTCTTCTCCTTCTTCTTCTTCTTCTTCTTCTCCATCTCCTTCTTTTTCTTCTCCTCCTCCTCCTTCTTCTTCTTCTTCTTTCAACGGTGGAAAAACAGGGCCGAAAGGTCAACACTGATGCTCCATTGCATTGCATGTTGTTGGATTCAATCGCATCAGAGTGTGTGCCAAGTGCCCCACTATTGTACCATTCCCACCTGGAGTCCACAAGACCATTCAATCTGTAGCGAAAGTTGTCGATACAATCTGGCAATGTGATCTCAATTTTTGTTTGTTTGAACTCAAAAGTATCCAAGATGGGGCAGTTTTGAAGGGTGTTAACATATTATTGTATTGTTAAAACGTAGATTTTTTCACTATCTAAAATGAGTTAAATTAATCGGATAAAGTAAAAAATATTCAAAATATCCGATATATCAAGAAATATTTTCTGTACCTAGAGCGGCTATGCAACCCATTTTCAAAATTAATTTTATAGTCATTTTTTTCTTATCCTTCCTCCTGTTCTTAATTTTCTATTTCTTCTTATCGTTAACCTTCTTTATCTTGTTCTTCCCTCTGCTTTTTCTCTTTTGCCTTCACCTTCACCCTCACCTTATCTTTTTCCTTTCATCCTCCTTCTCCTTCGCCCTCACCCTTTCTTATTTCTTTCCCTTCTCCATCTCTTTCACCTTCTTCTTCTTCTTTATTCTTTTGCTCCTTCCTGCTTCTTCTTCTTCCTCCTCCTCATGCTTCATCTTCCTCCTACCTCTTGTTCTACCTCTTGTTCTTCCTCTTCTTCCTCCTCTTCTTCTTCCTCCTCTTCTTCTTCCTCTTCTTCCTTATTCCCCTCTCATGCTTCTTCCTTCTTCTTCTCCATCTTCCTCTGTTTTTATTTTTCTTCTTTTTTCTTTTTGTCCTCCTCATTTCTTCTTCTCCCCCTTCTCCTCCACCTGATTCCATTCTTCTTTTTTCTCTCCGTCTCCTTCTCCTTCTATTTCTAGTCTTCTTTACTTTCCTGAGTATCCTGTCTTTTTCTTGTTCTCCCTCATCACTATCACTTTCTCTCACATCCCTTTTTCTTCTTTCCTTCTGTTCTTCTTTCATCTACTTCTCTAGTTAACAGAAACAGAATCCTCACAATCATCATCATCATCATATCCTCCTTATCATCATCATCATCATCATCATAAGGTTATCATCAGAACGCAAAAATTACTTGAATTTCGCATTTGTAAATTGGGAGCTCATTTCCAAACCTATACAATTTTTCCACCCTTCATGGAAGAAATTTATAAATAGGTAACATCTCACGTTGCGCTGGAGATTTCCATTGAATTTTTAAAAAATGTATTTTGAACGCGGCTGACCTCTCGCTTGCGTGCTTAACGCACGAGACGCGTATTCCTTGACGTTGCGTGGGAGTTGCGGTGGATTAATAAGAAGGGAGCATAGCTACTACGAGTACCACAGTGGCGGTAGCAGTTCATTCCAATTTGTTCACCAACACCCACAGGGCTATGAATCCTCTCAGTTGAACTGAGTGGGTGCACGGGCTGGCAAGAGAGATTGTGAGTAAGGGAGAGTGAATGAGTGTGTGCGTGAGTGACGGTGAGTGTGTATGTGTGAGAGAAAGAGTTTGGGAGTAGGAGGGGGAAAGAGTGAGAGGGGAAAACAGAGAGAAATAGAATAAAGTTTTTATTGTACAATTGTTTTAAGGCTAGTACTTTACACAAAGAGCATTACAAAATTATTACAAGGAATGAATAATTTTACAACACCTAAGCAAGTAATAAACACAAAGAGAAGAATGAGAAAAAAAGAGGAGAGAGAGGGTGGAAGAGTAAGAGATATAGAGAAGGGGAGAGTGTGAGAGAAGAGAGTTACATAGAGAGAGAGAGAGATTAGATTAGATTAGATTATTTACTTTATTCATGTAATATCTCATGTAAATATGAGATGCTATTTGATAACGATATGATTGTGATGTATCTACATGAAACGGCGAAGTTTGAACATATAAATGTCCATTCTTGGAAGAGGATATTCAAGAATATCCTTCTCATCAACACTTGACCGGTGACGGAGGCAAACAGAGATTAAATTAGATTAGATTATATTTCTTTATTCATGTAAATTTACAAATTTATTTATTTATTTATTTATTCAAATTATACATACGAGAGCACAAATATATGGTATCCCATCATTGCCCTCTTAACACAATAATGATGTAACAAACAATATACAATAAAGAGTACCTATTACAATAAAATACTAAGAAAGCACTAAGGAAGATAGAAATAGATAATAAGCAATAAGGAAGATAAAATAGAAAAAAATACATATATAAAAAGTAAAAATAGAGCACTTAAGGTGAAAAGAATAAGACTACAAATACAGTAAATAAACAGATTCAAGAAGTGAAGAGGAGAAAACAGACAATATCCAAACACACAGATCTCGACTCAATGGTCTCAGATACACTATCAGTCGGGAACTGCACTCAAAAACCTATTCCTCACCTCCCTCTCAGATCCCACAAGCTGAACTCCTGAATTCAACTTATTCATCAATCTCTGATTTGCATATGAATGGTTAAAATCTAAATTATCAACATCACATGGATATATACAGTAGTGAACTCAGAAAATACTATTTTTATAGTGCAAAGAATTATGTACAATGATCTCATTTGTATGATATTAATGATATTAACTACAGTAAACTAAGTGATGCAATTACATGAAATGGCGAAGTTTGGACAAGGATTCGTCCATTCTTAACACTTGACCAGTAAATTTTAAGAGAGAGTTGTTCTATTTGGATTTAGTTGCAGTTATTTTTGTTACAGTATAAAAAGAGTTTATTATAAAAGTAGCTGGTATGTAGTTAAGATGAAAATAAAGAATAATTATAAACTATGAATTGTAAAAGAAATTAATTATGATAATGATAATGGTAATGGATGATGAAAAGAAGAGATAATTTAAAATAGTTGTTTCTATACAAGTTTTCTTAGATGAATTGTGGTGAGTGATGAGACAATTTTCAATAATCTATAAAAAAATGTTATATACAAAGAAGGTTTTTGTGGTTTCATGCAGTTGCTCTAGGATTGGATAGATGCAGTCATTTTCTCCATGAAATATTACCTTAATGATGAGATAAAGCCCGCTCGACTCTCAATGCACCTGATGGAATTTGGAAGTGCATTCCAAGCACGACAAGCACTTACAATAAATGATTTTGTATAGAAGAGAGAAAGAGATAGCGAGAAAAATAGAGAGCGGTTGCGAGAGAGTAGAAGAGAGGGAATGAGAGAGAGTGAGTTTGTGAGTGTATGTGTGTGAGGAAGAGGGATAAAGTGGGTGCGAGAGTGGATGGGAAAGTGTGACAAAGAGAGAGTGAGATAAAGTGAGTGAGTGAAAAGGTGTGTGAAGGGGTGAGAGAGTTGCGGTGAGAGGGAGAGGGTGTGAGAGTTGTGAAGAGAGGGAGAGGGTGTGAGAGTTGTGGTGAGAGGGAGAGTGTGTGAGAGTTGTGGTGAGAGGGAGAGGGTGTGAGAGTTGTGGTGAGAGGGAGTGATTGTGAAAGTTTGGGGAGAGGGAGAGGGTTTGAGAGTTGTGAGGAGAGGGAGTGAGAATGAGCGAGCGAGAAAGTGTAAGGCGGAGTATGAGGGAGAGAGGGAATGAGTGCAAGAGGAAGAAAGAGAAAGAGAGAAAAGAGAGAGAGGGAAGAGTTTGACAGCTTGTGAAAAGCTTTCCACAATGAAAAGCGACGTACACGTGGAAGTCATCTCTGAATTTTCGTCTCACCACACGAAAGAGTTTCGGAAAACTCTACATCAACAGTAGTAAAATCCAGTAGATTTGGAAAAGTTGAGGAAAACATTTATAACCCTCTCAGCACTTCTCATTTGTTGAGCTCAGATGGATGAGTTACTGCAAGTTGACCATCTGAAGGAAGTTGAACTGGTTTTAATGTCATCAATCACAAGAGTTATTTATTGCAATATTCTACTATAATATTGAACATTATAACTACTAATTATAACATTAGAATTTATTTAATATAATTATAATTAATTAAGTATTGCAATATTGTTTTTTCTAAAAAGACGATTTACTACCGATAAGTTGACCTACCGAAGGCATTTGATCTATCTGTATTGTCATCTGTTAGAAAATTTATTTAAGTACAATATTTTTTCTTCAATTTTTTCAATTTTGCTCTCAATATTCTTGCCTTGCATCATAATTTATTTAATTTCATTACAAGTATGTGCTACAATGTATTTTTCTAAATAGATAACTTACTGCCGATAAGTTGACCTTCAACTTATAAAATTGATTTCATTTTAGTGTCATTCGAAACAAAAAAATCCAAAATCAATCTTCATATCCAGCTTCTCATTATACAACAATATAATCTATTTTGCTAATTATAAGTTTGTCCTCATAATAATTGTGATAATATAATAGACTACACATTATTACGTTCAAACAAATCCAAATCCACAAATAAAATACACTCTCATCAAAAAGCGAAACAAAATTTAGTCCCTGGATTTCTTGTTCGATGACGAACTGCGTTGTTAATAATAACTTTTTAAGTGAATTCAACGACTTTCAGTCAAATTTTTATTAAGAATAAGTAGAATTCACTTACTCTGTAGGCCGAACGTTTTCGAATCTTTGAGATCCATTTTCCTCTGAAAATTTGACTGCAAGTCGTTGAATTCACTTAAATAGTTAAAATTTAGTCATCATGATTCTATGAGAGATATAAAATAGAATAAGGTTTAAAGTTGAAGGTCATATGAGTTATGAAAATTTCAATTAAGGAGGAGGATCAGGTTAGAAGGTGATATTAATGTTATGATTACATGAAAAACAATTTGACAAAAAAGAAGAAAGTTCTGGAATGAACAGAATATTTTCGTCTCATAAACGTATCACATGATTTTTGCAACATTAATAATATTATATATTAATAATATTTATTTACCATTAATAATACTGTTAGATATGACAAGAGAGCGATGAGATAAGGTATCTAAATCATAAGTTTATGAGCTTTCAAAATAGCACTGAACCAATTGAACTAAATTGCGTAGATTTCTGCTTAATTTGTAGAAAGTGAATTTCTCTTTTTATATTGTCAATCACAAGTAATGAAGACTCAGCAATAAAATCTGTAGTAAAACTCCCCATGCTATTATGTTGTTTGACTTCTACTATTCCGAATAGAACAAAAGTGAATAAATTCAGAGAAATGCATTCCGTTAATTAATTTCAGTGCCACACTTCCTGAAAATGACCAACTGACTTTTGTCGTTTTGGGAAGTAAAAATTCATTTTCTTAAAAACATTATGTTTTTTCATTAAGCTCTTTTAAAAAAAAACCACGCTTGTTGAGAATGAGCATATTGAAATCAAATTTGGGGAACCGATACCCGTGAGCCGTAGCAAGTATCTGTTCAGTCAGATAAAGATAAGCTACGACTCCTGGGCCCTCTTTGTACAGGTGTCCGATTGTATTGGTCAGCTAAAAAGACTCTGTTCTCTTCTGTAAAATAACTTCCCGGTGGTTCGGAACCTACCTGAAACTGTATGACCATCTCATCAATCACTATCATCCATCTCATAGCAATAGATGATATTTCAAAGCCCTAATCATATTCATTGCAAGAAACTTCAAAAAAAATTGTTTGACCAAAAACCCTGCGCACAGCCTTAAAAAAGAAACACTAAAACAGTTCAATAGTCCAAACAAAGTTGATATAAAAATGAAAAGTGGTACGGATATAGATGATTTACATAGTTTTCTAAAATACACTTATACTAAAAGCATTTTAATCGTCCATTATCTTTTTGTAATAGAGTTACATAACATTCATGTGATCCTTTGTGTGTCACACTATTAGAAGACAATCTTTGATCAACAATAGCACAACGAGAGTGGGAAGGAACCCATGTAAACATGGGAATACTCACTTGCGTGCATGGGACGTAAGTTCTATCTAATTCGAGACGGAAGGGTCCGCAGTCAACATCCTCTCCTGAAGGACTTCCTGCCTTAAAAGGAACGAGAGCAAAATGTCTGTCTGAAGCTCGAGTCTGGTCTTTGAAGGCCAACCAGTAGCGCTAATGCTATTATTGTCTGCAAGCTGGAACGGTTGGTAACAGTGAAACATAAGTCACTAATCACTGGAACAGTGACAATAACAGTAGAGTTTATGATAATGGAAATTAGAATGATAGATTTATCATAATGAGCTCCATTGGATTTATTAGTGGCTGAGTATAGTATACTGATGGACGGTTGCCGTAGGTGTTATGTTCGATTGTTTGGTATATAAAAAAAGATAATCTAGTTCAGTTCTACTTATACAATTACTTTACTATCAAGTACACATAAAATATTATAAATTAATCCTACATTATGCATTTCAAGATTGGAGGTGGTACATCCAAAAAACGTTTTCTTTTTGTTGTAAATTTAACTACTTGCATTCAGTTTAAGGCGTTGAAGTTGAGATTCAATAGCTCGAAAACGTTCGGCCAAATGTGAGTACATTTATCATATATTCATAATTTAAAACTGCCTGCAAGTCGTTAAATTTGCAACAAAAAGTTAATATTAACATCACAGATCGTTATGGAACAAGAAATCCAAGAACAAAAACGTATTACTATACCGAATGCAGTAACATTAATTAGAAATAGAAATATTTCTACTGACCATCAAATAGTCATGTAAATAATGCCTCGACCAAATGTATGTTGAAATACAGAGTCTAAAACACTAATTTCTAAATACTAAACATACTAAAATGCTGAATGATAAGATAAAATAGCACGTAACATCAACTGTAAAGTTACTGTGCATTATTCTTGGAGCAAACTTATTAAATTATTGAACTGAATATAACGGGTTTTCCAATAGCATTGTCCTCACATTCAGTTCAAGACGCACTCTGGGTTTTGATAACAAGTGGCAATATTGTTTCAATGATAAAACTTTTGAATGTCGAAAATGTGACAAGATAGTCAGGGGTGGCCCCCCCCAAGCCTCATGACGCACCCACCCCCTAAGTTCAGCACCAGCCCCCCCCCCCCCATAGATTAGGCACCCCTCAAAAAATGTGCGAAAATATAAGCCCCTCATATTTTTTCTAAAACTGAAAAAATATATTTATATAGATATTGAAAAAATTCAAACCCATTCGATAGTATACAAAATGTATGTATATTTCTTGAGATTCTTCACATCGGTAATACATATTTTTGTAAAGAAATATCAATGAAATGAATATATTAACTTTTGCTTAATAAACTTAATTACAAAATAGCTAAATAAGAATGTGCCTAAATGGTTTTTAAACAATCAAATATTATATAACTTTATAACTAAATAATTTTACTCCCCCCCCCCCCATAACTTTTTATCGAGCCCCCAGAATTTCAATTACACAGTCTGCGCTATAGCCTCCCCCCCCCCCCTCCTGTGAGAACCCATGAGTTAGAGAAGCCACGAATCCGGCCCAGTACTCTGTAAACACGTGGATTCTAATTTTTTAGCGTGAACTAGCCTCAATGTTTTGGTTCAATAATATAGCATATTAAATTTTGTGAAGAAAGCAGTTTTGGACTTTTGAGTGGGTTGCATCTTTACATTCATTGTAGTTTTTTCATAAATAATAAATAAATAATTAACTAATTATTTTCACTTTTAGAATGATTTTGTCTTAGAAGAGAAGAAGAAAATGTTGGCAATTTCTTGGAATGTTGATGTTTTTGTATGGACAAGCATACAAAATGTACATATGATCAACATCAGTTTATTTTCAAATAGGATAAAGATGACAATAGAAATTGGAGCTTTGATGTGTAGTATGTTCAAGCACACAATATGTACTGTATACTGTATCGGTCTCATGAGTTGATCCCTGTACTGGTTTTTTGGTGCGTGAGCGGGCGGCGGTAGTAGGAAGTCAACTGCCTAACCTAATCTGAAAACTACGGCCACAGAAAAACAGGTTTTCTGCGCTTCAACCAGCCTAGTTGTGTCTAGGGCTAATGTTATTGCAACGCACAGTAGTAGCCGGAGTTGCCAGAGAAAGGGAAGAATCGGCCAGAGATCAACCCATGAGACCGATACAGTACGGATAACAAGCGTTGGAGACAATTTTATAGAAATGAAATCTAGATGACAATGAAAAGCAAATAAAACAACAGATAAATTTCTTCATACAGCTGCTACTCTGTAAACGACCATTCTGGAGCATAAAACAATATGTTTTCGAGCAATATCAGTTGTCTCCCAAGAATCAGAAACAATAATTCTTGCTATCCATAGCAGGTTTCTAGCAACTCGTGCCCAAGTCTGCGCTATTCATTATTCAAGAACATGAGATTCACGTATTTGCAGGGGGAGGATGACATGGGAGGTTCCCCACCCGTCCTCTCTGCTCTCCGAAGGGGGGTTTCCCTTCAATTCTGGAAGTTTCTAATACCAAAGCATAGCTGAAACGTTCTTGCAATGACAGAAATGCTTGATCTCAATTTGCGTGTGTGCGTTGTTATGGATCTATGCAGACGCATAGTGGCATGAACATGCTTACTGATTCAAACTCATGCATTCTTAAACAGAACAAGTCCCAGCCGCTCAATCGCAGCTCTATGAAAGGCTCTCCTGTGAGTAGGGCTGTAGACGCTATTGCTTCCGAAACTTGCTATTGTTTCTTGTTATTTGTCACTACCATCTTTCGGGCCACAATGCCCGTATTGGAATTCACAATGGATAACAATGCAGCCATTGTTGGCGAGCTAGTTAATTTATGGATATTGACTTTGCCCAATGAACTGGAACTACTTTTTTGCTCGTCCGCTTTGTTCGTGTTTATCGCGGCTCTTTTAAAACGTATTCGTGAAAAGGTTCGATAGTCATAAACTGCAGTTTAACTGTTCCACTGATGGAGACTCTATATTTCAATGTTTGGAATCACTCGGCCAACGACACCCGATGAGATCTATAATACGCATGTGCAGACACTCTAACAGTATTTTTATCTATTCAAACTTTCTATAGTAAATTTAACGACTTACAGTTGTTTTTAATTGGGAATAAATAAATAATTTACAACGTAGGCTGAAACGTTTTCGAATCATGGTAATTCATTTTCAATAGCCTTGAAATAAAACTAATTTTTTTTAAATTTATTACACAAAACGCAATCAAGTAAAGATACAATGGGCACAACTGATTTTTTCAAATTTTCAACTGAAAATCCAAATTTTAGGATATGTCCAACAAATTTCACTTAGATGCAGAATTAATGATTATTTGAATAGTTTGTTTGAATTTTTTATAAATATTTTCTGGTGCATTTTTTTAAGAATCGCTCCAAGTTCAGGTTATTCAAATTTATTTATCAACCGTTGAAGTGATTTATTTTCAATTTTATATGATGGTTTGTGACTAAACGTTTTGACCATCGCTTTCCAAGTTTCAAAAGTAGGTTACTGTGATTTTAATAATTTTGTTTTTTTTTCGAAGTTTCAAGAGTACAAATTTGACCTCGACATTATCCTCTGTACATTCCACTAATGTAGCAACTCTGTATTTCATAGAAGGCATTTGCTGACTTTTCTTCTAATGCTTTTATAGACATAAAAAGCATAAAAATCAAGGTCCACAAGTGTGCCTTGTGTGCTGGAATATATGTTCTCAAAAATTCTTTCAGTAAATAATATAATTTTGTATTCTTTATTTTGGTTCTTTATAGCTTATGTTCAATTTGTTTCTTCAGACTACTAATAGTTGTAAGACATTGAAATGTTCTTTTGTTATAAATTTATTTATTTGAGAATAAACTATCTATCTCTATTTTTCTACATGATAATGACCGTGCTCCAATGATTTATCATCACTTACCCTGTGGTTCGGAGCCCAACTTATTATTCGCTATCAAATATTGTATACATTTTTTTTAAATCCCTCTGTACAATCTATTCCACAAAATTCCAATAAGTAAAAACATATGGAATTTGAAAAACAAATCTAGAATAATTTCGAAAGTGTGTTACAGAATGCTTCATTATTCTTATCCCGCCACTTCATATTCAGAGAACAAAAAGCTGCCAGTCCCGAGTCACTTGACTCGAGCAAACCTGAGGTCTCTGACTCCTTTGTTTTGATCTTATTCATTGCACAACTTCTTGTTTCTTTTTTCTGAGGGCAAGTATGTAATTATTTTTAATGGCCCTTACAGCACAACTCCACCCGCCAGAGATGATGCTTTGGACAGCAGCTAATTAACATGAGACAGCTCTTGACGGACAAGAGACTGCGACCACGCTTGTAAACACGCTTAAATCCAACCAGTAGTTTGGTCAATCAAATTTTCACGCCTTAAAAATATCCTAGAAACACTCCCAAATCCAGACTCGTAATTTGCCATTCAAATTTTCACGCCTTAAAATTATCCTAGAAACTTTAAACACGCCCAAATCCAAACTCGTAGTTTGGCCAATCAAATTTTTTCGCTTTCAGAATGCCCTAAAACGTTATCAGTGGTCGAGGTTGTCTGGATCTCGAACAATAATAGTTATTATCATTCGTATGAAGCTTACAAAATTAATGTGATTCAAGACGTGAGTTTGGAATGAGGTACCACAGTAGTGAAAACTGCTCCACCCACTGTAAAATATTTATAATTGATTCTTGATTTCATTAAATATGAGTTTTAATCATTTAAATAACGAGCAGAGGAAGATAACAATTTCTAAAACTGTGGGGGAAACTACTGACATGTAAAGAAACGTTTCATGAGTCAGGTTCCATGTGTTGGTGATAATGATACTCTGGTATAGTAGTCTGAAGTCTGAAGCATTGGCGTAGCGACGGGGGGGTTTTCCGGGTTACCCCCCCCCCCCTTGATCCCGTAAATAAGGCCCTAAAAACGATTAGGGAGACATCAA
Organism: Conomelus anceps; assembly: GCA_948455865.1. Lineage (NCBI taxonomy): Eukaryota > Metazoa > Arthropoda > Insecta > Hemiptera > Delphacidae > Conomelus > Conomelus anceps. The sequence goes on along the minus strand of OX418219.1, from coordinate 59,948,817 downwards.
TAAGAAGAATACGATAATATCGGTTACTGGAGGGAAAAAGTTTTCATACGTGAAGAGTAAATAATGTTACAGCTAGTAAAAATACTATAATTTCAGTACTTTAAATTAATAACTGAAGAAAATATTTTAGATAGAGGGGATGAGGCGAACACGTGTTTTCTTGGGTTTCAGCGTCAAGGGGACATTTTATAAATGTAAGCAAATGACAAAACAAAAATAACATATAGGTACCCAAATTCTCCATCTAGGGGGCTCCAGGGCCCCTTTTTTCTCCAGTTTAGACTTATAGAGACCCCTTTTAAGACTAACCCTAGAGGCCCCCGGCGCCGCAGAAACTTTGGGCCCTTTTTTATTGCCAGTATAGTCAGGTGTAGTAGAAATTCAAATAGGCTGCATCTAGAATTTTTCAAATCTCTAGGTGTGTACTCCAGGGTCCCCTGATTGCCTTGGCTTCGGGCCTTCAAGAGCCCCACGGTGCTGGTGAGTCCCAGTATTTTCGGAGCCCCCAAACATGGATTTGAAGTTCCCCCAGACCACTTGAATGAAGTTGACACAGTGGGCTTGAAAGGAGAAAAGGGTCGCTTAATATTTTTGCAGACGGGCTTCAAATGCTCATTTCTGTTACTGTTCAGATCTGATACCCCTTAGAGTTTATTGTGATCGTGGAATTTGTCACGCCATGAATCAATCAGCAAATAATAGTGGCTGCTTGACCTTCAGGAATAGAATAATTACACTGTAATATTGAAGTAATAATTGAAGTAAGTTGAAGTAAGTTGTCACTGAAGTTAGTTGTAAGTTGTCACTGAAGTTAGTTGTAAGTTGTCACTGAAGTTAGTTGTGAGTTGTCACTGAAGTTAGTTGTAAGTTGTCACTGAAGTAAGTTGTCACTGAAGTTGGTTGTAAGTTGTCACTGAAGTTAGTTGTAAGTTGTCACTGAAGTAACTTGTCACTGAAGTTGGTTGTAAGTTGTCACTGAAGTTAGTTGTAAGTTGTCACTGAAGTTAGTTGTAAGTTGTCACTGAAGTTAGTTGTACGTTGTCACTGAAGTTAGTTGTAAGTTGTCACTGAAGTAAGTTGTGACAATCTGCAAAAAAATTGATAAATTATAACATTCGACGTATATATTTGTAGTTGAATTCCCATTTTACTAATACACTGTATACATTCAGAATATAAATAGATATAACAATAATATCCAGTGAATATCAATGCAAATTAAGTAGGTGATTATATTCACTAGATAATGTTGAACTGTGGTATCAATTTACAATTCAAATTAATAGGTTTATATTATTGTAAGTATTGTGTTATAAATTTATTTTTTAAACTTAGGTTTATTTTTCAAGCTACATTCTAAAAAGAAGTTGAATTATATAAATTTATCTAATAATTTAATAATTGTGATAATGCATTCTTGTAATTCCAAGAATGAATATTGATTCAAAGATCTTTCACCCATGTTGGGCCAAAATTGTTCAATAAACTTCCTCCATTTATAAAAGAGGAAACTAGACTTGACCGTTTCAAAAAGAATCTGAGAATGTGGATGATTGCTAATGGAGTAGGTGCCTGTAAATAAGTGATGTCTAATGTGTCGATATAAAATGAATAAGTATTAAAAGATTACTAATTAAAAATAACACTTGCGTATAGATTAGTTATTATTGTGATATTGAGTTATTACATACTATGTTGATAGTTTGTTAAGTAGGATTTCTTTGCAAATAGTTCCGTTTGAAAGCACACTCATTATTGTAGTATTGATTATGAGAATTATAATAGTAGTCTTGATTTCAGAATGTAGTTTTTCACAGTTAATGATTTTCCACCCCAACACAAATCGTTTTATAGTGAGTATTCTTGTTTTGCTGAATTGTATTTGAGGATTCTCCTGTGATTTGAAACCTGCATTTTTGAAAAATTATTATGAATAAACTCTTCAAAATATCAGGAAAATGTTCAGGGTAAAATTGAAAAACATTATTTTCAGGTTTTTAATTTTGCCAGCCGCAGTTTTGTAATCTGTAGTTAGTTAGTCTAGCTAGTTCAAAAAATGAGAGCGCAAGTATCACTCCACTGTTTAGCAGGTTTGTAAATGGAGATAATATTATGAAGCAGAGGCTCTAGTCAGCTGTTTGACCTTGGCATTGGTGACCCAGTGAAAGCGATGGCTGAGAGTGCGGTAGAGGTACCGTTCGCGTTACGGGACGGGTGGGAGAGGTCAATGACCGCAAACACAACGCTGCGATTGTGCTAGGAGTGATGAGTAACATTTCCTCTACTACTAGTATAATATAATATAAAAAAGTTTGGAATTGTAATTTTAAGACCTGGAAAGCAATTTTTCTATCCGGTGTAGAAGCCTCAGACTCCCCAATGTTTTGGTGTTTAAAAAATTACTATAAGTTGAAGTTTGGAAATTGGATGTGTTATTAATTAATTCTCTCTTTGCAAGTTGAATCAAGTTCCATTCAAAGCCATAATGATTTTTATATATCTACACATTTTACATATTCCAGTATTAGTGAATAGTTCGTTGCGAATTCAAGAGATTACATAAAAATAGAACAAAAGTTTATTGCTCTCTCTGGTGCCACTCAGTGCCCTTTTCCCTAGCTTCCACAGCTTAATCACGGAATGGTTTGCAGTTGGCCTGCACTTGAGTTTTATCTTTAAATTAAAAAAAGCAATTCGAATTAGTTACACAGATTCTTTTAAGTACAGTAGGCAACTCGGCATAGCTGGAAGACTCCCAACTAGCCTTGAATAAGTCTTCCAGCATTAATTATTGTAAATTGGTGTTTAGGGTGAAGGTGTAAGCAAAGACAATATAATGTAATGTTACATTATAATTTATTGTCTTTGGTGTAAGGGAGCCTGCAGCCTCAACTCTGCTCCAGGCCACTAAAATGTCTCTTGGGTGGCCCTGATTGTAATAATAATTTGAAACCACCTTGTTAAATTGGCACTACAAAAGTGATATTTTTTATATTTTATACATTAAAATTAGTTCACAATCAATAAACTAACGAAAAGTGGGTTCAAGTTCTTAGGCAAACAATTCATAAAAGCAATGGTTTATTTAATTTAAGCTTTCACTTCACCCAATCTATGAACTTCATTTAAATAAATACTCGTATAAAATTACTGTTTTTGAGCATCAAATCAAGCTCTCAATATAAAAAATTTAAAACTTTTCCCACAATGTGCTTTAAATGGATGGATTCAACACGTTTTTTGACATGAGTCAAGAATCTCTTGAAGTACGATTTTAGAGGGGCTAGGGTATTTATCATATTTATACCGGGGACCCCCAAATATCCGAGTATCATCTATATTATGACGTATTATCAGCTGGTCTACGAGCTTACTGCATCTAAACACATTTTGAAACAATAATAGTAGTATCCATAAGTGAAAATTCATCAATTTTGAAAATTCTGAAAGGAAAATCAAAAATCGGGCTTTGAGGTGCACTGAATCAAGTTTAGAGGAAGTTAAAACAGTCGTTAAGTCACGTCAGAGGCCCTGAACTTATTCAGGTGCGACCTGATAACTCTGACACCAGACCTGAGCCAGCCAGGTCACACGATATTATTATATTGTTTTTATTATTATTATTAGAGGAAGCTATGTTGCAAGTTTAGTGTTCCAAATCGTTGCCGTTTTTGTAAAATCCGTAAGTGACACACACACACACTGTCTCTCTCATTTTTTCTCTCCTTCTCTCTCACTCACTCACTCTCTCTCTCTCTCTCTCTCTCTCACTCACTCACACTCTCTCTCTCTCTCTCTCTCTCTCACTCTCTCTCTTATTATATAGATTTGAGCCAACAGGTTGGTTGTACTTTGCCGCGTGCTACCGTGAACACGGGTTATTGGACGTCAGCTGGAATTATTAATCGTTCCAGTTGAGAAATTAGTTTCGGAATTTCTCAGCAGATAAAGCCAGCGACTTCGTTACAAAGTAAGTTGGTGAACTTGGATCAACTGGCGCAGATTAAACGCGCGTGGAAACCGCGGCGGATTCGCTCAACAAGATTAGTGTCGAGAACGTGCCTCGTGTCGCACATAATCGCTTCGAACGCAGTAACCGCGATCGCATTCGCTCCAAAGTCATATATTGACGCACAGAAATTAGCACACTTTTGATTTGTCTATACAGTCCGATGAACATTATTATTCTGCAATATAACTTAAATTCAATACTTCCCAGACCTAGAAAATGTATACGTTGTAAAAATGTAGTCCTTAAAACGAATAATAAGACTAACCACTCCCGAGCTCGTTTATCAGTCACCAATAACGCACAGGAAGTAACAGTCTCGAAAAATTCATGCAGTCTGATAAACATTATCACTGTGTAATATGAATAGAATACCTCTAAAACCTAAAAAATAGAGTTTTATTTTTGTGAAAATGTAATCTTTAAAATGAATGAGAAACAATAATATATAGGAAGATAAAGTTAATATCAACCGTTACGGTTACTTAAGTAGAAGATATTTTATGTCATGTATTTATTTATCAACATTAAGCATATTTTTTCTACTGTTTTTGTTTGAAAATTATTATGTATTATGGCAAATAAATAAATTTGATTTGATTTGATTCTCTTGTAAAATTAGTGAAGTTAGTGGAATCGGTGTACTAAAAATATGATAATATTATAATGATAATAACGAATAATAATAATAATATACGATAATACGATAATAATAATATCGTGTGACCTGGCTGGCTCAGGTCTGGTTTCAGAGTACTCAGGTCGCACCTGAACAAAGTTCAGAGCCTTAGACGTGACTTAACGACTGTTTTTAGGTAGCCGGGACCGACAGACTTAACGTGTCCTCCGAAACACGGGAGGGGCCCGAGGTAAAATCTTTCTATCAGAACTAGGGTTAACACTGGACTTTTGGGTTAGCAAACGAGCACTGGTTATGGCCACTCCTTTATACGATGCTCAGTTTGAACGTAAATTGGAAAATACTAAAAACAGAGCGGAATTTCGGTTTTTGGGGCACCTAAAATATTTGTAATATGCACTAGGGATAGAAATTCACCTTTTTGAATTTAGATCACCTTAACATTTATTAAACATTGCGCGAAAAATTCGCTGGGCTTCAAATTCCCCCCCCCCCCCCCCCACTCCGCTTCAAACCTCTCGTGTTTGTATTAAGACACAAATTTCTTTAAATCATCATCTTGTTTGGCAGTTTTCAATGCTTCAGAAAAACCATTTTAGGTGTGATATTATTGCAGGAAATTTTGAGAATGTTTTCTTTGTTGCTTGAAAGTTTCTGATGCTCCTCTTCCTGCCCGGGGTTTCCGTATACCCAGCACGTGGTATGGAGCCACTGGGGTGTCTTGATACGTGTTCTGAATAAGCACAACACCACTTCGTAGCGGGGTACAGGGGTTTAGGGGATGGTGGTGCGAGGGGTTCGAATTGTATGACTGGTACGGGGTACAAGGATTACGAGGGGTGGAAGGGTTACGAGGGGTCGGGGTACGAGGGGAGTGAGGGTACGGCTCAGCATCTCATGAGACATAACGAACAGTGGCAAGTGAGCATTCCCAGTCCCTTGATTTCAGGAAACTGAGAATTCATGTCTTACATTCATAGAATGTTATGCTATCACTAATAAAATGTAATTTAATTCTCCAGACACTAGAACAGTATAGATGCGATTGCTGGAGATTCAACCTATCCTCAAATTCTTGTGAGAGTTATTGAAATTTGTATTCAGCTCAACAAATGTTTCATGCCACTTTGAAAATTATTGATGTGTGTAAACTATTAACTTCTCAAAAGACAAAGTCCCGTATTTCTCAACGTTTATCAGTGTCTCTTGTCTCGAGGGAATTTTGAAATGCCTCTATTCTGAACGCATCTCAAGAGTTCCTCGAGTCAAGAGAAAGTGAAGGAACGTTCGTAAATACGGCCCAAAAAAAGTTTTGGTAGCAAGGAATATTAAATGCTAGTTCTTAAAATTCGCATTCAATAAGATTTCTATGAATTAGTCCAAATTTTGTCATTTTATAAGATCTAGCATTGATATCAGAAACAAGACTTCAAGACGCGTAAATTAGTCAACTTCAGGGAATGCTATGCACGTAATAAACCTAATTATTATTCATAATAAACTTAATTATTGTTAACGATGAATTATATTTGGTTTAAATTATTGTTCATGATAAACTCAAACTACTTCTACAACGACATATTTGAATACGAGTATCACGTATTATACAGTAATACGAGTAATACTGTACTTATTATAGATAGACTACAGAGCATCCATTGATCTCCTATAGAAAGATAATTTGAGTTGTCAAGGGTGTTTTAAATTTGGAAATAAACTCGAAAATTTTTCAAGTTTTGTGTTGTTTGTGTTGGCGTAATTATCTACAATTATTCAATGGAATAGAAACAATGTATTTTGAATTAATTTTTGAACTCAATCTTGAATGTATTTGATGCTAGTGTTTTGAAATGGTCTGGTAAAGTTTTATATAGATAAATTTCCAAGAAATATATATTCCCACGTCAAACTCAGAGCCTAGATGAGTTGCAGCTCCCAAAGTTTTCGAGCTATCTTATTTCGTAATATAAAATCGTAACAAAATCTATTATCATGAATAATAAGACGAAATTGTCACAACCACATTTATTGAAAAATATTGAGAGACTAGAAACTATTAGCAATCTCAACCAAACTGAGTTTGATCGAGATTGATAATGGTATAACAACCGAAATTAGTTTCTCAATATTTTTTAATAAATGTGGTTGTGACAATTTCGTCTTATTATTCATTATGGATACCTTCCACAATATCACCTTCGCCCCTACAAAGAAAAAAAATCGATTATCCAGAATGCAAAATATTCGTTCTAGAGAGGTATTCGTTAATGAGAGATCGTCTTGCAAAGATTGCAATGTCAAGGTACACTATCATTTATTCGTTACGTTGAGGGATTTGCTATTTTGAAGTTCGTAGTATAGGGATTGAGTGTATTTATAGTTGAAATAATGTAACTTAGGAACTTAACTAGGATTTCAAGTTTTTATTCGTTTTTTCTAAGAACTCTGAACTACCGTATAGCACATAAGAAGTGAAAATATACTTCGAATTACGTTCTTATTGTTGACGATGGAATTAGGAACAATTTTTTTCTGTAAAAAGAAAGAGCATTGGTTTTATGATTGATGGTACACACGTCCTGGTTTCTTATACTCTTGGCTGGAAGAACTGTTGTACGATGAGAGAACTGGAACAAGGAAATGTCTTACTTAGATGCCAACAAAATAATAGTCGCATTGGTTTTTTTAAAGTATTCCAAGACTTCCGACTTCTGAATGTTTCCATTATTCATAGAGTAGGGCTAAATGCAGTCAGTCCAAGTAGGAATAATTTTTATACTATGACGTTCTTATTTTGACTACATCTAGTATTTCAATTTTAACTTAAACTATAATGTTTTTATTCAGACCATATCTAAAATTTTGATTTTATCAGTTTGAAACTTCGAATTTCCATCCTTCTGTTCAAAATCCGTTGAAAAATTGAAAGGTACCCGATATGAAATCGAAGAATTCCAGTGAAATGTCAATATCAGACGCAAGAGAGTCCATGTCTGTTTTAATTGACGGTAAAATAGATATCCTGTGAGAGGAGTAGTTCATTTAGGCTTGTCATTTGCAGTTCATTGATCTGTCATGTAATCTACGAAAAATATAGGATTTTCATGGCTCCAATCAAGGAAAAATGGAATCACTTCATATGATAACTTCGCGTTCAGGATGTGATTTTCTTCACATTGATTTTTGCCTTTTTTCGTATTGATAATGTTAATATTGTGGTAGATATACATATAATGGATGAGACTTGAAATTTAAAAAAAAAAAATATTTATCGTATATAATAAACAGCTACTTGCTGTTATCTGTTAACGAATTTCTAACGTTGGTGAGTGAGGAATTGAAGGAGGAGAGGAAGAAGAATGTGGATAACAATTAAGATGATGAGGAAAAAGAATGGGGATGAAAACAAAGAGGAAGAGAAAAGGAGGAGGAGAAGGAGAAAAAGAGAAGGAGAACAAATGTGAGTAGTAGAAGAAAAAATATGAAAGAGAGAAGAAGGAGCGAAAAGGAGATTGGGATAAGAAAGAAGATTCAAGATTCAAGATTCATTTATTCATGTCAAAACATTTACAAAAAATGCATAACATCGTCAGAAATCAAACATTAACATATATATTACATATATATATGTATAAATACACACACATATAAGTACATAACAACAGTTTCAAACAAATCATACAAGTTCACATACCAGACAATAATTCATCATTATCATAAGGGCATATTTCAATTAACAAATCTTTGACTTTTACCTTAAAGCTTCTAACATTGAGATCTTTCAAATAAGCTGGCAATTTATTGAAAATTCTTTTACCAAACTCTACAAAACCATTCAAAGTATAGGCATAATTGCATTGGTTCAATCTAAGTGCTGTTGAATGTCTAGTGAAATGGTCGTGTACAGAGCTATTGATAGTAATTCGAGACAAGTTCATTTTAATGTACATAAGGCATTCGAAGGCATATACTGCCGGAACCGTAAGAACTCTAAATTGTTTAAAAATTGGCTTACAATGAGTCCGGCAATGAACATGAGCAATGATCCTTAAAGCACGCTTTTGCAGAACAAACAGCTTTTCAACATTGGTATCATTCCCCCAGGCAACAATTCCATAAGATAGATGACTATGTATATAAGCATAATATACTGCAATTAAAACTTCAGAGTTAACAATGAACCTCAACCGATTCAGCAAAAATATACCCTTGGATATTCTACCATACAACATATTAATATGTATATCTCTTACTGCACTGTAATGCCAAGATACCATGAAATTAAATTGTTAGATAGGTTATTACACATTCTATATAATTGGCTGGCTCAATAGAAGCTCTAGCGGAATGTAAGGTTTTGATAGGCTGAATGAAGTTGGTTGGTATTGTTGGCGGAATGTAGTAGGCCTAATCTGTTCTCTCATTGGCTGTCCTATTGAGAACTGCTACACCCATTCATAGCAATGGGAGGAGCTTACCAAAGAGAACAAAAATCATCATGAATTTTCAATTAATTGATCTTTCAATGCTTTTTCCTTTTTATTAAGATAGTATTATCTATTCATCTTGCCTAATTATTCCGTTCATCTGATTTTGTTCTAAATTATCACTCTTCTTTATAATCAATAATTTGTAATTCAATTAATAATTTAATCTTTTTTATTTGAAACTAAAAATGTAAATTTGTGTTTCATAATCCTTCACTTCTAAATTGAACTAATTTTACAAAAAAGCGTGTATCTTTCTTAGTAATGGCGAAGGTGATATTGTGGAAGGTATCCATAATGAATAATAAGACGAAATTGTCACAACCACATTTATTTAACTAGTTTCGGTTGTTACACCATTATCAATCTCAATCAAACTGAAAACTGAAGTACAGAGAAGCCTTATATATACTGTGCATGGAATGATACTATTGGCTAAGAGGGAAAGAGGCTGACCTTAATCGGACGTTGTGATTCGTTGTCAAGTCACGCCCCCTGGTGGGAGGAGTAACAAGCAAAAATACGAGTCAAATCAATAACTAAACACTGTGAAAATCAAGAAAGTAACAACAAATTGTAATAGGGCTAGAATTTAATCAAACTAAAATTTAAAAAAATTTAAAAATTAGAAGCTCACTGAAGTGCAATCAAGGTCAACTGAAAAATACACATAAGAACTGCTTTTTAAAAATATCCTGGAATTATAATGAAACCAAGTTAGTTGTATTGAATTGGTTAAAATAAATTTGGTCATTTAAATTAGTTATGGAATCGTTTTTCACCAACTTAGTTATCTCCAAAGCTTCTAAAATGTTCAGTTGTCTGCCTTTGCCAATCAAATGCAGAAATTAAACATTTTCTTCAGCCTTGAACTTGTGTCCATTATTGATGAGATGTTCTGCAAAATTTGAATCTCCTTTTTGGGTTTTCCAATCCCTGACGTGTTTATCACTGACAGACTATGCCCATAAGCCTTCCCCAATATTTCATGTTTAATGAATAATTGTGTTTCGAAGAAGAATGTAAAATAATTTTAATTATATTTTTTGATACATTTATAGCAGTTCTCTAAGGAACCAAAAACATCTACATTTCTCTAAGGAATCACTAAAGTTTCCGTCTTCATCTTCTACAAACTTCATCTCATGATCTACGAGTTTCTCTCTTTTTCTATTTCTACCTCATTTTTCATTCCGGTGGAAAAACAATTTTCATCTGCATGCTGCTCTTTACCTTTCATTTCTCTGTCTTCCTTGTTTCTCTTCCTCTTTATATATCCTCTCTCCAAAATATTTCTCTCCACGATTGTAAAAATTCTGTAGGCACTCTATTATTTACCAATTCGTAGTGAATGCTGGGAATACTTTCTGTCGAGCAGCAAGGAATCGGAGCCTCAAGTCTTGAATAAAATGTGAATAACGTCGAGTAGAGTATCATGCTTTTTAAAGCAGCTTATAAGGGTGCCTCGCATGCAGTAATCGGGTATTGACTGGGCCATTCACAGAAAATACTTGGCATTCAATATGAACCAGCAAATCCTCAAAAAATAGTGCCGTGATTGATGCATTCTGGCTTTTCAGCTTATTTACTACGTAAAATATATTCATGACGGCGAATATTATTGATCAAACATGTCAGCTTTGTTTACTTGGGAATGAATCACCGATTTATAGTTTGATACTTACTTCGATGCTTCCTCAACTCAAGGAGGACTTATAAAGCTTCAAGAGGAAAAATTTTCAAGTTTTTCTGAAGTCTCTGGTAGCGCAGTTGGTTGGAGCGCTTGTCTGTGATAAGATAAGGCTCTGGCTGGCTTCGTTTCCTGCAGCCTTGGGTTCGAATCTCATTCAGCCATGGATGTTTCTCATCATTCACCCATTCAACTCATTACCCACGCACAAGTCTTCAGACTCATGTGAGCAATAAAAGAAATTTAGAGGAAGACCTTCAGATATAAGAAAGCCTTGAAGAAGGTTCATGAATACGGGCTACTATTTCAGGTTCAGGTTGTAGGTTCAGGTTGGGCTACTATTCTGACAAAATAAAATTCAATTAAATACAGTTGAGTCGTGTCTCCACCAACCGAACATGTCTGCCGAACATTGTTGGCGAATACAAAAAACGGGCAAACATTAAAAATATGGGTCACCGAACATGTTCGTGAGTTCAATTGAAATGTTCGGTCTGTGAGCGAACAGTGACGACCAACAACAGGTTCCCGCCACTAACCCCACCACACCGATCATAATGTTCGAGAAGGCGTCCACACCAAACCAACTCCAAAAAATGTTCGGCGACATCAGCTGATTCCAGCGAACACTGTTCGCCGCGCATGTTCGGTTGGTGGAGACGCGGCTTAAAATAATATTTTTCGAGGCAAAATGAGTCATTCTTTCATCTTTCATGCATTTTTTTTCTGTTAATTACTGTATCGAGAATATTTAAATTTCGCATTATAATACTCAGAAGAGAATATAGGGGAGAGTGGGCAAAGTTGATACAATTTCAACATTTTTTTTTTAAATTTATTCCCTATTTTTTCAAATCGACAAAGGTCTTTTAAAATACTTTCGCCTTTTGTGCATTTAAATATGCTACTTGTAAGTATTGAATACTGCCCCAATACTTTAAAATATTTTTTGTAGTAACCTAAATTGTGCAATTTTCAGACTTTTTCATACCTGAAATTGAATCTCCATTATTATTCGTGAAATTATTTCAATAACTTAAAATATGATATTTCAATATCTTAAATTATCCGTAGAACACATTTTGAAAAAACTATTCAGGAATAGATTATTCCGTCTACAACTGCGTAATAATCAGTTATTAGAGGTTTAAATAGTATATTTCGCACCTAGGGCCGAAAATGTGTGTTTGCCGGCTCGAGATCGCGGTTTTCAAGTTCGAGACGAAGTCGAGAACTTGAAGCGTTTGAGAGCCGGCAAAACATTTTTGCCCATGTTGCGAACGCTATTTTTCGCCACACTACGAAAAAAAAACAACAATGTTAAGATGGAAATTTTGAAAGCGAAATTTTAAGGCTATGGTACTTGCAAGAATACAAGGAACGGCTATCACCTTTTTATCCAACCTACAGCGCTCTGGGTGGGCATTTTGTCAACTACTACAACTGTTCACCAAAAGGTTAGATGGTTAGGTTTTTTGTTGTTATTCCTGTTCCTGATTCGAAACCTGCATAAAACAACCAAAAACCTAACCAACTAACCTTTCTATACCAACAGTTGCAGTAGTAGTCAAAATTCCTAAAAACAAAAAACCTAACCAACCAACCTTTTGGTGAGAGGTTACCAACATTTGTAATAGTTGACAAAATTCCCACCCAGAGCTCTGTAGGTTGGATAAAAAGGTGCTATTGTTTGATATCAAAACTACAAAATAATACATATTAAGTTATAAAAAGTGATCATTTTTGACATTTTAAATACTACGTACATATTAAATTATAAAAAATAAACATTTATTGATGGTTTAAATATTTTTGTTTTACATAAAAGTTGGAAGGATTCATTTTTACAATCATGACTGCTGTATCCAGACACGATCAGCTGTCATTCAAGGTCATTTTCTTTTCCGCCCTAGGGCGGTAAACGTTTACAGACCTCGACGGAAACCAAACACTTTCGGCTTCCATATGACGCACGAAAAACAGCTCATTACGTCCTAGTGTGGCGAAATAGTATATTTCGCACCTAGGGCCGAAAATGTGTGTTTGCCGGCTCGAGATCGCGGTTTTCAAGTTCGAGACGAAGTCGAGAACTTGAAGCGTTTGAGAGCCGGCAAAACATTTTTGCCCGTGTTGCGAACGCTATTTTTCGCCACACTACGAAAAAAAAAACAACAATGTTAAGATGGAAATTTTGAAAGCGAAATTTTAAGGCTATGGTACTTGCAAGAATACAAGGAACGGCTATCACCTTTTTATCCAACCTACAGCGCTCTGGGTGGGCATTTTGTCAACTACTACAACTGTTCACCAAAAGGTTAGATGGTTAGGTTTTTTGTTGTTATTCCTGTTCCTGATTCGAAACCTGCATAAAACAAGCAAAAACCTAACCAACTAACCTTTCTATACCAACAGTTGCAGTAGTAGTCAAAATTCCTAAAAACAAAAAACCTAACCAACCAACCTTTTGGTGAGAGGTTACCAACATTTGTAATAGTTGACAAAATTCCCACCCAGAGCTCTGTAGGTTGGATAAAAAGGTGCTATTGTTTGATATCAAAACTACAAAATAATACATATTAAGTTATAAAAAGTGATCATTTTTGACATTTTAAATACTACGTACATATTAAATTATAAAAAATAAACATTTATTGATGGTTTAAATATTTTTGTTTTACATAAAAGTTGAAAGGATTCATTTTTACAATCTTGACTGCTGTATCCAGACACGATCAGCTGTCATTCAAGGTCATTTTCTTTTCCGCCCTAGGGCGGTAAACGTTTACAGACCTCGACGGAAACCAAACACTTTCGGCTTCCATATGACGCACGAAAAACAGCTCATTACGTCCTAGTGTGGCGAAAAAGTGATATCGTAACAATTGATTTTATTCAAACCCGTTTCGTAATGAAGCTATAGTCACTTTTTGATCACCGCTGTCACTTTTTGATAAAACTTATGTTAGGTTAGGTTAGGTTAGAGCTCAGGTACTTTTCAACTCAGTATCGAAACGCATATAGTGCAACAGTCATATCAGCTGATTTAAAAATTTAGTTTGAACATGATTTAAAACTCACAACCCATGGGGTCAATCTAGGTTGTTTGCTTGAGTGAGTCATCCGAGTGATTTGTAAGTGCTTGAGATTATGGGTATCGTACATGAAATAGTGTATGCAGCAATTGTCTTTAGTCTCTAAGCCTCTCGTAACATATTTAGATAATCATTTGATAGGCAGTCATAAAACAATCTTAGTATGAACTCATTATATTTATTATTTACCTATATAATATACCTATTACCTATTATAATACCTATTATTATTACTGTTTTGGACAGTATAACAGATTAAAATTTGTGAAGAGAGCAGCTTTGGACTTGAGGCTGTTGCGCCTTCACATTCATTTTATTGTGATTTTGTCACAATAAATATACAAGCAAAAAGACACTGTTCTCTGCTGTAAAATCACTTCCCGGTGGTTCGGAACCCACCTAAAACTGTAGGTCCAACTCATCAATCACTATCATCCAACTCATTACCCACGCACAGGTCTCAGACCTCTGTGGGCTTCATCCTTAGATTAAAAAAAATATATTAACTAAATAGGTAATATAATATACATATATAATATATTAATATACCTATTGTGTGTATGTATAGTACCATAGCCGATTAAGACTGTAGGCCACCCATCAGACCTCAACATTTTGTTTTGATCTAAAGAGCGTACTACACAAGCGAGGAGTGAGGTAGCTTGTGGTTGCTTTCCTCACTGAGCTAACAGAGTTGTATCTATGCCTATGCCTACTAGTCCTTCGAAGCAAATTCTGAAGCGCTATGCTTGACAGTCCACACCCACTGCACAGAGTCTGGCTGCACAGATGAGTGCGTATAATATCCAGCACACTTCCGAAATACTTCCTGCATCCAAGCCAACATTCGACAGAGAAGTTATTGCATAAACCTTTTTTGGATGATGAAGCCCGCATAGTTCTGAAACCTGTGCGTGGGTGATGAGCTTGTTGATGGTGATTAATGAGTTGAACATACATATAGGTGGATTCTGAACCATCGGGAAGTGATTTTGCAGCAGATAACAGGGTCATTTTTGCTGGCCAATCCAATCGGTCACCCTTACAAGGAGGGCACATGAGTTCGTAGTTTATCTCTATCTGCATGAACAGATACCTGCTACGACTCACGGCTATCACTTCCCAAATACACTTGAATACTTTCCGAGTTATATAATTTCACAGTATTTAATGAAGTGAACCTCAGGGAAAGTGATAGCCGAGTGCCGTAGCAGGTATCTGTTCAATCAGAGATAAGCTACGAAACTCCTGGGCGCTCTTTGTAAGGGTGACCGATTGGATTGGCCAGCAAAAATGACCCTGTTATCTGCTGCAAAATCACGATAAGCTACGAAACTCCTGGGCGCTCTTTGTAAGGGTGACCGATTGGATTGGCCTGCAAAAAATACTCTGTTCTCTGCTGTGAAATCACTTCCCCGGTGGTTCGGAACCCATCTAAAACTGTAGGTCTAACTCATCAATCACTATCATCCAATTCATTACCCACGCACAGGTCTCAGACCTATGTGGGCTTCATCCTCAGAAAAAAAAAGTTATAGCCGATAGCTTTCCATCCCGAAAGGTACAATGATAATTACTCACTATATTATTTCACTTAATCTTACTCTACCTATTACTTTGATATAATCCAAACTCACCGTGTCAGGGAATCTATTCCTACAATATTTCCATTATCCATGTACAAAATCCTTTCGGATATGGATTACATGCTTCCTCCCTGAATAGAGCATCCAGAAAATTCTCATCTTCTATGTGAAACGTATACCTTAGTTATTGAAGAAGCGGCTTGAATAGCAGGCACGATACTCGTTATTCACATGGTTTGAAAACGATGGCAGAGACATGCATTGCTGCTTAGCACTCACCTAAATTGATGCTTTGAACAAGCTCTGCTTCGTGAGAGAGAGAGAGTGAGAGTGAGTGGATGAGTGGCGTATCTCATTAGGGCAGAAGCGCCATCTTTTGAGATTGTCAAGTAGTGATCAAGTAGTGAAAGGGAGTTTTAGTAATTGTGGTTTGGTAACCCTATTAAATTCGCACCCGTTACAGGTACCGTAATTACGCTAGTCAATAGCGTTACGCTATTATTTACAGGCTGCGCCTGTTTATTAATAGTCCCTAATGGCGCTAGGGAATCACCTGGCTAACGGCTTTCAATGACAGTGGACCTCCATATACATTCTCCGCGCATGTAATATGCGTCCCTTTGCGCAGGTTTACATAACTCCTCTACACTATTAGTTATAGAAGCCTGTTATGAATGTAGTAGTAGATTCAACCCATACACCTGACCAGACTACTTCAACGTGCAAAGCTAATGAGAGTCTCTTTCAAACACCTGTGGTCGAATCTCACCCCCACCAAAACCGTACCAGCTTGTCTGAAGAATTGAAATATCTGTTGAAAAATAGCTTTTCAGTTCACGGGGCTATTTGTGGGACAGTAAATTTCAGAGCTGACCCGCATATGCATGGATAAAATTCATCCTTATAGATTTAATAGGCCTTCCGCACACGTAGCGTTCGCCGAGCGTTTCGAACTTAGATATTAGAGATATTAAATTCAACCTTATAGATTTAATAGGCCTTCCGCACACGTAGCGTTCGCCGAGCGTTTCGAACTTAGATATTAGAGATATTAAATATTCATCCTTATAGATTTAATAGGCCTTCCGCACACGTAGCGTTCGCCGAGCGTTTCGAACTTAGATAATTAGAACTTAGTTCGCCGAGCGTTTCATAATGTTAGATAATTTCCAAAGAAAGAGTCATAGTATTCACAGAAACAAAAAGTATCATGAATAATGACTGTGATTGGCTGAATAGCCTTAATCGATGACCCTTCAATTCAATGACTGAAATCTATTTATGACGTCTGAGACGCTTGGCGAACGCTCCACGTGGCACACAGAGCGTTGCCAAGCGTTTTAGACGTCGTAAATTAACATTTTTCATTAAAGTATCATCGAATATGGCTATTCAGCAAACCGGTCATGGGGGTTATAACTCCCACTGAAACTTTCTTTATTGCGGATGATGCCCACATGAATCTGGAGACTTGTGCGTGGGTAATGAGGTGAATGGGTGAATGATGAGAAACATCCATGGCTGAATGAGATTCGAACCCAAGGCTGCAGTGCAGGAAACGAAGCTAGCCAGAGCCTAATCTTATCACAGACAAGCGCTCCAACCAACTGCGCTACCAGAGCCGCCATGCACTCTGGACCACTCAATGCACTTGAAATATGGTTTTGTAGAAATTATTTTTCAAAACTTTTTCGGAGAGTCTACAGACTTCCGTTTGAAATAAATAGGTCATAACCTTCAATATCCTCATGAATTTCTTTGTTTCACTTGCCATTTAGTTCCTAGAGTCTACGTCTACCCTCCCCACCACATTGCATCATTGCTGGTCACCCCATCCCACGGCTGAAGTTCTAGTTAGGCCACTGGTTAAAACACTTCTCCTTCTTAATCTACGTTAATGGAATACTATAGAATCTAATTACGAGTGAATAGAATAGAATATTAATTTATTATACAATTATTTCAAGGCTAGAGCCTATTAAAACACAAAAAACATTACAATATTATTACAAAGAATGAATAATTTTACAACACCTGCGCAAGAAATAAACAAAAGTTAAAATTAAATAAAAAACTATAAAATTAAATTAAAATTAAAAAAATTAATAAAGCTCAAGTACAGTATAACTTATTTAAATGAAGTTAATGATTTTTAGAAATCAAATATAATACGCTTTTGCAGTGAGGACTTATGGGTAGAACACTAGGGTAGAAATCCTTTTAATGCTATAAACTGACAGCTGCATTTAATAGCTAATGGGAATCGATGCATTACTTAGTTAACGTTTAGCAATAAAATCGTAACATCTTTCTGAGAACGTTGTTTGAACCAGGACGGTATAGTAACTATAGTAACTAGAGTAACTAGAGTAACTATAGTAACTATAGTAACTATAGTAACTATAGTTACTATTTCGTCCTGTGTTTGAACACTCAATCGGAATGACTCCAACATCAGCAACTAATCATTTTGTTTCAGTAAGCAGGCTAAAATGGATGTTGAATTATAAGACTTGAAGTTGTTACAACCACATTTGAATGAATAAATGTGCTTGTGACAACTACAAGTCTCATTACTCATTATGGATACCTTCCACAACACCATTCTCAAACTATGGATACCTTCGCCACTACAAAGAAAGTTAAAATTGATGTATTTAAGTCTTGAGTATCTTTGAAAATGTAGTTTCAGATAGGTTATTCCTAAAAAAATTACAGTGCAGGTATTTAAAAAAGAGTCTTTCATTCCCTGTAGTATAATATAGTTTGCCTAACACTATCAAGCCCATACGTATCAACAATAACTCAAGCACCAGAGCACAGATTAAGAAATGACCAGAGCTTCCAGGCCTCTAAATATATGTGAATGGACTTAAGGTTTTCTAGACGTGAGTCTAGAATCATTTCAACGATTTCAGGGGGATTGATTCTCAAACTTTTCCTGGAAAGGGCCCTGGACCCCCTTTTGTTGTGGTATATTCCATAACCCATTAACTCCATGATGATTACCCCCCAAAAAGTCAGTCTGGACCCGCCACTGGAAAAAGCTAAAGCAAGAATGGTTGTGTTGCATTTGTCCCAACTTCAAGTTCTATAACCTAGGTCTCTTCTAGTATATTTTATTCATATCTCCACACAGATAATTATTATTGTCAACTAGCCCTTCCCCTTCATCACCTTCTTGGCAGTTATTGTTGTTGCTCATTCTTTATCAAAGGCAATGCCTTCACCGCTCGGAACCCAACTAAAACTGTGGGTTCACCAGCATCTTAAGCAAGTTGATCTCTCATTTCATAGTAATATAGAACAGTTAAACTAGCTCTCATGGCTGTTGGAATCGATTTACGTGATGTGTTGGTAACGTAATTCTCTGTTGACACTCTGTTGATACCGATGTAACTTTCTTATTCTGAGTAAAATGTGCACTTGAATCGTATCACTTTCACTGCTGCGACATTTCGAGAAATAGCCAGCAATCTATTCAAACGATCGTAGCTGTGTGACCGAGGCCCGGTGTGACAGGCTCTATCTGAACGCATGTTTTTATTTCCTTCCGTACGGCGTCTATAAATAATCCGGCTGTCCTCTGCTATCGATTAGCCTCGGAGTGAGGCCATGCCACACTTTGCGACCTTACGCCGGTCGGACAACCCCCATCCTCTCCACAGAACCCTGACCCCCTCCCATTACAGGGGGCACCTGAATAACTCAATTGAATTGATTTCAGTTCAGCCATACTACACACCAAACCCTTTGTAACCCCACCACCACCAGCAATCAACTAAACGCACTGTGTTATCTGTATGAGAAAAGTCTATTGATGGTTTTAATTAATAATTTACATGCCTTCCAACTTAAATTGCCAACCACTGTAAAGCGTTGTCGTCATTTTGGAAACATCTAATTTACACGCACAATTGAATTAGTTTGGATATTGGCATTCAATCATGACATCGATTCGATAGCTTCGTGAATTGAGTCGAGCGTGTCAGGCTGTAATTAAGATTGGATGGGAAATCAATTCAGGCTAAAATGGGACAAATTCTTTGGAAATGATGGTCATTTTTAAAAAAAATAGGGCGAATTCTTTGATAATTACGATTGTTTTGACGAATTCTTTGATATTTTGAGATGAAAATTGAATTAGTAAAGTCTACTATTATCTTTCATGGATCGGGAGTCTTTTCAAGATTTTTTAACGATAAAAACGAATCTTTTAAATTCGTTGAGACTGTCACCTTTCGCTGTTGACTCAATAGAGAGGCCTCCAGTCGTGCCTGAGGAAGCATTCCAACAATGCGCAATGCGAAATGAATAAATAAGTGTTGAATTCACTAGCAAAGTATATTCTCAATAATTATTTAAGTTAACATTTTATGGTAAATTCAATGACTTGCAGTCAATTTAAATTGAGAATAAACAATATTTTTACTCACTTTGAAGATGAGTCTCCATGACTCGAAATCGTTTGGCCAAAAGTAAGTAGAAATATATTTATTCTCAATTAAAGTTGACAGCAAGTCGTTGAATTTACCATTGAACGTTAATATTAACAACGCAGATCGTTATGGAAGAAGAAATCCTGGGAATATTCATGTTTAATTTTGTTAGAGTGAGGGAGCATTATACAGGAAAACCACAATATTGAGGTCAGGCAGATTAAAAAAATTAACTAGGCCTATACTTCAGACTTCAAAAACTAAGGTGTTGTAGTTGTATAGTATTGTATTCTACTCACAAGCTCACAAGATAGATAAAAAGAGCAGAAATTAAGCGAACTAAATCTCAAAAACAACAATTTTATATAAGTATGAAATTAAGTGATGTAAAAAGCCTTTAATAGGTGAAGGTATTAATTTCAATACAATAACAATGTGTGAGAAAAAAGGTAGATTCTGTAGGTCTTTCCTTAGATCTGTTGATTTCATTTTTCTTCATCCAGAATTCTATCATACAACAGCGTAGCTACGATATCTTACTTAAATTTAAATGATTTAAATTAGTTCAAGATATATCTCAGATGCATCCTTCTTATTCTTGTCTTTCTGTGAAGATTAGCACAAGAAAATCCTGAAAGACAGTAATTAGGCTAGCAAGTTTTATCTCCGAATGTCAGGCTTCTGCCACAAGAGCACATGCTACAACTCTTGTTAAACAGCATGGAAGGTGGATCTCCAGTTGGCATGCATGCTTATCCTAACGAACAATCCACTCCAACCTGCTTTGCTACAGATTTCGTCTGACATCAGCTTATTTGGAAGACAAGTAGAATCTCTTTTGACGATTTCAGAGGAACATAAAGTCCGCTCCTAAGGCTTGATTAAGGTCACATTAGGAAAATGTCTTGTCATCTTTCACTAATCACTCAGCAAGCTAAATCTTCCACACTAATAGCAGACCGGTTGAGTACTGTGACTAGGAAGATAGATGTTGGGGTGTAATTTGTCATGGAGGATCTACTTAGGATAACAGCTGCTGCTGGGTATTCTTCTTCTTCTTCTCCTTCTTTTTCTTCTTCTTCTTCTTCTTCTTCTTCCCAAATCATAATCATAGTCGGGTCTCCCAATTTGTAGATCAAGTGAAGCCTTTTGTGTCACTATGCCGCTATGTAGAGTCTTGTCTCTTCATGTAAGGATGAAAGTCCTTAATGCCCTGGCTGAACGGTTGAGTCAAGCGAAGTGAGCCTGCCTTCTTGTATATTATAAGACATTATTGAACAGGGGAAAAGCGTCGAAATCGATTTATACTGGACAAATTCCAGAAAACAAATCCCTCAATATCTATATTTAGAATGAAAATTCTAGTATGCAAAAATGCTTGTCAGTTTAACCAGTTGAAATAACAAGATGACAGATCATTGTTTTTATTGTAGATCATCTCTTATAACTTATCACAATCTGGAAACCTAATATTCCATTAAATATTATAAGGTTTTTCTAATTACAAAATTATTTATTGTTTTGAAACCCTGTTTTCTAACATTAATTACTGAGAAAACTTCTATTGGTACTTTTGTGTTATGAACTTTTTGCAGTTCTTCATCATATGAGAATGAAATTCTCGTTCACTCCATTCATGTAATGAAAAGTATAACGCAAAAAAGCCATTGAAAACTATAGTTCACGTCACGAAATTACGGTGTTGCCTGATATGGGACCATGCCAGCAGCTGATAGTAGAGAATTGCCAACCTCAATGCACGAATTGACAACAATACTTGTACCGTGTTGCCAAGTCTACAAGTCTAATAGTAGCAGTAATATAGTTTGTCACCGTGGTCAGTTGTTTTTTAACTACTAGCTAAATTATTTATGGATAACCATATGTAAAATTTTTGAAAATAATAATTAATTAAAGGATAGGATTGTTTATTGCTTTAGATGATATTAATTGTTTGTGAAAGGGTAGTGATAATTTGATATTTTTCTTAGGCTAATTTGAATAGTTTACACCATAAGATTGAATTCACCTTATAGAATTAAAAGAGCATAGTATTTTAAACTTTCTAGATTTATGAACAGATCATAGCACCGAAGCCCACATTTTCTCTATTTTTAGAAAAGCAACTCATACCGATGTAATCATACCTCACTTATGTCATCCTATATCCGACAAATTTGCAACTTTCAATAGTATTATTTATAGAGCTTTAACTATACCCATGAGGGAAAAGAGATTAGTACTATTAAGCAGATAGATATTACAAATGGATATGAGGAGATCATTGTTGAGAAAATTTTAAATAAAATAAATAGGAGACTAGCAATCAGTGCTAGCATTGCTGTGATACTTGAGAAAGGTCATGAATAACAGTACTTTATCTTAGCTCAGTATCTGATAAATTGAGATTATAATTGAAAAAGAATGGTTTTGATGCAGCTTTTCAAACAAAACATATTTTAAACAGTTTGTTCGGGTGTAGTAAAGATAATATTGATATCTGGGATAAAAGTGGAGTTTATGAATTGAATTGCGGTGATTGCCTGTTATGTGGGTCAGACCGGTCGAAGTTTCAAACGTACAATGCATGAACATATTAGAGATTGAAAACCCCAAAAAGGAGAATCGAATTTTGCAGATCATCTCATTACTAATGGACACAAATTCAAAGCCGAAGAAAATGTTGATTTTTGGCATTTGATTGACAAAGGCAGACATGGTCGGTAAAAAGTTGGTGAAAAACGATTCCATTACTAGTTTAAACGATCAAATTTATTTTAACCAATACAATACAACTAACTTGGTTTCATCATAATTCTGGCCTGCATTTTAATAGCGGTACTTTCGTGTTTCTCTCGGTTGACCTTGACTGCATTTCATTTTCAATTTTAAAATCTTTATTCTAGCCTAGTTTTTTTATTGCCTGTTGCTTTCCTTGTGTTCACGGTTTCGTTCTTGATTTTGACACTTATTTTTGCTTGTCGCTCCTCCCACCAGTGGGCGTGACTTTGTATGGTCTTCAGCCAATCACAGACGTTCAATAAAGGTCAGCACTTTCTTCCTCAGCCAATAGTATCATTCTGTGTTTGGTATAGATTAAACTACTCTGTACACTAGTTTTAAATTGTTTGAGATTGATAATGGTGTAAAAACCAAAACTAGTATCTCACGGTTTTCAATGAATGTTGTTGTGACAACTTCTAGTCTTATTCATTATGGATATCTTCCACAATATCACCATCGCCTATACAAAGAAAGTACAAGAACTCCTTTAACATTTCTTGTCAGCTACAATTACTACAAGTTTGTACATTGTTATACAATAAGGCTCATTCAGGACCTCTTAACTCACCATTTTTACAGCATCAAACTCTATATTTTGTTACGAATCGATTCACGTAATTAACGTGATTCACGTGATTTTTGGTTGAGGCGTCGCAACTTTAGCTTCGACTTTGTTTCAGCGGTCGTGGGTTTGAATCCCGCTCCTCCATCTGTCATCTATGTGTTATATTTCACCTCATTACCCACGCACAAGTCTCGGACTCATGTGGGCATTATCAGCAATAAAAAAAAACTACGATCATACTAAGGTGCTCGTTCATAACAAAGGTGGCTGTATCATAACAAACATTACAAGAATCTCTCAATATTTCGTGTTAACAACAAGTAGCTAGAATTACTGTCTCCACATTATTGCAAAACAAGGCTCATCCAGGACCTCTTGATCCACCTTGTTTACACTGACAAGGCTTATATTGTGTTACAAATTGGGCAACCAGTAATTCGCCATATACCGTGTAACATTTGATGCTACAGAGTGGTACCAAACAAAATATTCGTTCTTTTGTAGTTCTAGAGCTACAAAAGTAGAACTCAGCTATACACACCAAATAAAATAATGGCAACTTTGAATGCTGCGCGCTAATTGATGTGGAGAGATTGAATACTAATCATTCTATTGACAAATAATCACGCTGCTGTTTCACTGGTTAGCCTGGGGCCGTGTTCACTGCATGCCGTATATCTATATATTTGTTCCCATGTCTAGTAGTATACCTATAGTTCTCGCTGCTTGATGGTCACAGCCGGGTTGCCTACACTGCGCCTGACTCGTGTGTACTTAGCCACGCACAGTTGCACACACGAGCCGGATAGTGGTTGAAATTAACAAGACCACTGCATGTCACCGGTTTCGCCAGTGGAACTACCAATCGTATCACTGCGATCCAGTGTACGATCTCTCTCCTATGCTGTGTCTTTGTCTCTCATACAGTTGTCCCGCATAAATATGTTCCCATTTGATACAGTACTTGATGAATAGAAGTAGTCTATGACACTCTTTTTCTTTTTCTAAGAAAAGAGTGCAATTCTCATTTAAAACCTGATGATCCAGTCGTAGTTTGAAGATTATTAAATTCATGAGAATGAGTAAACTTTGAACTTGTCTACTGGAAAAGTAAGAATTTGGACTAAGGTTAGTTCTGCTCCAAAGGGACGAATATGATTCACTCATACTACTCTGGAGTAACATAGCATAAATTGAGTCATGACACTCTCAACTGTCTTTTCAAATGAATAAATTTTATTTAACTTCCAACTGTCTTTTCAAATGAATAATTTTTATTCAAAATTCTCATGTTAAAATGCTTGATTTGGTTTGAATAATCTCACAATTAGAAGCTTGAATAAAATAGAATATTGCGTCTAGAAATGTCAACTTTATCGAGCTTTGTTTTCCAGAAATATTGACGAGCAGAAGTTTTCAAACTATGCCTATTTCCTATCAATACATGATCAATAACACAAAAAATTTTTTGAATAAAACTGTGAAGCTATTGCTAAATCAATAAAAAAAATTGTAGAAAATTAATCTACTTCCACTAGCAAACCTCATCATTCACAATATTTCAATGGTCAAAGATAAAAAAAAAATTCCAATTTCGTGCTGCAATTTCAAACAGATTTTTCTGGAATACTTTTCGGGGGTTTGTAATCAGCTTACTACATTGAAAAAACAGCTCCAATTCATAAGCTTTCAGATGAGTCCAAAAATATGTTCATTGCTCCATGTTATAAGGTCGAAAAGTGTGATTGAGCTCAACTGAGGAAGGGGATTGTTTAGGCAGTTTCATCGTTTTGGTGAGGAAACTCACTAACTAATCAAATTATTGCATTAAAATTTTGAAATATATACCTCAACCCATGTACCCACAATACATGAGAGTATCAATTCGTTATTTTTCAAAATGGCGAACAGATAAAAATTTAAAACTTCAAGAATTAAACAATTATGAAATAAAAAATGAAGCTAAATAAAGTGCAGTCAAGGTCAACCAAGAAAAACAAGAAAGTACTGTTATTTAAGAGTAGGCCAGAGCGGTACGTTATTGCTTTTTTTGGTTGACCTTGACTGCAATTCATTTAGCTTCATTCTTTTAATTTTTAAATTGCTCAGTTCTAGCCTACTTGTGTATTGTACTTGTTTGTTCCTTTTTGGTTGCTGATTTTGACACTGATTATTCCTTGTTGCTCCTCCCACCAGAGGGCGCGACTTGTTAGGGCATTCAGCCAATCAAAGACCTTTATTGAAGGTCAGCCTATGATAGGCACTTTCACCTCCAGCCAATAGTATAATTCTGTGTTGCGTATATATTAAGCTACTCTGTACTTTAGTTTCAGTTTGTTTGAGATTGATAATGGTGTAACAACCGAAACTAGTATTTCATGGTTTTCAATAAATGTGGTGACAACTTCAAGTCTTATAATTCATTATGGATATCTTCCATTATTATTGTGGATATTACATTATTATTATGGATATCTTATTATTCATTCTGGATATCTTCCAAAATATCACCTTCGCTACTACAAAGAAACTTTAGATTAATGTACTACATGAAAAGCTCAGTACACACAGTAAGAAAGGTCGAATGATGCTGGGTAGTTAGCATCTGCAATAGTGTTTCGAAATAATCTGTTGCTTTGGCTTACGACATATCGATGTATCATTTCTATTTTAGCACCATAGTGACGTATCATGCTCTGTGAGCTCCCTGCAACTAACAAAAATGCTAAAATTCATATATCAATTTTGAAAAAGGTGAATAGAATCTGGCTTCGAAGTGCACTGAATTGAGCTTAGAGGAAGCTTTGTGCCAAATTTAGTGTTCTAAATCGTTGCCGTTTTTGTGAAATATGTAAGATTGACATACTCAAGCACATTCTTTCTTTTTTTATAGATAACTATAGACATTTACTATAACTATAGATATACTAACTATGCTATACCAAACTAAACTAACTAACTATGACTAACATACTAAACTAACTATAGTTTACTAACTATAGACATTTCCATGGTCAATGTCGAATGTTAGAACAAATCTAACATTGGGGTTATTCCTCGCGGAGGTTTTCGTAGTGCGAGTGAGAGACATACATTAGTTACATCTCTCTAAACAAGTGTCCTATTTCAAAGCTTCCAGGCTCTCCACAAACCTCACAAGTAGTTCTAATAATATGAGGAGGAGATGTACAGCAAAGCAATCAAGAAGTGTAACTCACTTGGTGGACTTTAAGGACAGATATTGCCAGATATTGATACATGACTCACTTTTGTCTCTCACGTCCCAAAATGGCGGGCAGTGGCAACTCCCAAGTGCGCAGTCATATTTCATGGAGACGTCCACCATTTGTGGATTGATTGCATTGCGGCGGTGTTGCAAATGTGTGAATATTTGACGGCTCTAAGTGATGCCACACTTGACCTTTTGCATGGTGTCCGTTTGCTGAATATGTGACCTCCTACTCATCTCATAACCCTTGTCATAACATCTATATTTCTCTTTCTCCACCTTTGTTTATTGCTATTTCTCCTCCACTAGTTTCTTCTCTTTCTTCTTCCACTTTTACAGTTAGTTTTTCTTTCTTCTTCTCCTCTTTTTTCTTCCTCCTTTTCTGTTTCCTCTTCTTCTTCTCCTTCTTCTTATTTAATTCTTCTAGTTCATCTTCTCTTCTTTCTTCTATTTCTCCTCCTTTTTACCTCTTATCAACTTCTCTTTTTTCGCTCCCTACTTTCTTCTCCTCCTTCTTCTCCTTCCCCTTCGCTCTCTTCTTATTCTCCCTCATCTCTTCTTCTACAACTTTTCTTCTTCCTCATCCTTCTCTTCCTCCTTCTCCTCTCCTTCCTCCTTCTCCTTTTCCTCCTCCTACTCCTCCTTTTTCTCATCCTCCTCCACCTCCTGCTCCTCCTTCTCCTTCTATCTTCTTCTTCTTCTTCTTCTTCCCATTTTCTTTTTTTTCTATCTATTCTCGGTGTTTTCTCTCTTTTTAATCTGCTACACCTTCTACTCTCTTTTCTTCTCCATCATCTTCTCTTCTTTCTCCTCCTCCTCCTCCTTCTCTTCCTTCTCCTCCTCCTCCTTCGTTACCTTCTCCTCCTCATCCTTCCCTTTCTCATCCTCCTCCTCCACTTTCTCTTCCTTCTCCTCCTCCTCCTCCTTCGCCACCTTCTCCTCCTCCTCCTTCACCTTCTCTTCATTCTCCTTCTCCTCCCACCTTCTCTTCTTTCTCCTCCTCCTCCTTCTCCTTCTCTTCCTTCTCCTCCTCCTCCTCCACCTTCTCTTCATTCTCCTTCTCCTCCTCCACCTTCTCTTCCTTCTCTTCCTTCTCCTCCACCACCTTCACCTTCTCTTCCTCCTCCTCCTCCTCCTCCTCCTCCTCCTCCTCCTCCTCCTCCTCCTTCTCCTCCTCCTCGACACCCTTCTCTTCACCTCATCATCCTTCTCACCCACCTTCTCTTCCTCCTCCACCTTCTCCTTCTCCTCCTACCTCCCCTTTTCCTTTCAGTGGTCCCTTCACCAATCCTCCTCTTCCACCATCTCATCCTCTCTACCTCAACACCCCTCAACCCTCCCCCATCATAACCCACACTGTGTGTTTCACATTCCTGGAATAAGCAAAGGCCCACAGCCACTTTGAGAATGTCCTAATATCTTATTGGATGTTTAGGTTGAGGTTGATGAATGAGTGCGCTCTAGCGGCTAGACCCTAGACTGATGACCGTTGTCTCTTGTTAGCAGACAACTTGACACTTGGAACTAGGTAGCCAAAGGTTATTGTTTTGTGATATGAGAATAATCTTAGCCATTACTACTGACATGTAATAATGATTATTAGATTCCAACTCAAATATTGCAAGTGACAATCAAACAGTTTCTGAAATTCTTGAGGCATTCTTGTTTAAGGCTATGCACAGGGCTCTTGATCATAATAATTTTTTCAAAGTTTCTTGTATTGCTTTTATTATTACAGTATTAGAGTGTTATCTATTGTTATGGGAAAAAATTTCGTCAGTTATTTTGTGAAATCTGGGGACTCAAAGTTAATTTTTTTGCTTTTGGGGGAAATTATTTTCACCAACAAGTTATTTTGATGATTTGTTTAAAACTTTACGACATCTTGGCAGAATAAAATGCCATATTATTCTCCACTTAGATCAAACAGTCAGTTTTTTTCATGTTCAATAACCTCAATATTTTTCAGTTTATCAGTCTATTGTCATGACAAAAAAAATTCGTCATATATTTTGTAAAATATGGGGTCTCAAAGGTGATTTTTTTTTTTTTGTTTCTTTGTTTTTGGTGAAAAGTGATCTCACTAACAACTTTGTTATTTTAAAGTTTTGATGATTTTTAAAATTCATAGACATCTTGGCGGAATGAAATGACATATCTTCAATTTCTATCGAACAGTCAGTTTTTTCAAAATAAGTGTTCAAAAACCTCAAAAAATTTCAGTTTTTCAAAAATGTAATTAAACTGCTTGTATCACAACTGATTAGTGCGTCTTGTAAGTAATTTGTGTGAAGTGTCACTTTCAGTTGTTGCCAGCATTATTAGTGATAGAACACTAACGATAGTGATAGATTATAGTGATAGAACACTAACGATATTATACAGTTTTGGGAACATTTAGTAGGTGAGCTGGTAAGCGAGTAATAACACGATGCTGTTGAGGTTATACTCGATGGGCGGGAGTTTTTAAAGACTTTGCTGAAAATTTCATTACCAAGATGAAAGGGTACTGTCTGCGAATGGTTGGGGTGGGGAGGAAAGAGAAAAAAGATGGTAGGGAAGTGTATATAAAATACACACACACACACAAACGCACTTTCACAGTGCTGGGAGGGGGGGGGAGAAAGAATAATGTAATGGAAGAAATTGTATCCCCTAAGTCTAGCGACCATGTCAGAATACTTCCTTCCAACGTGCAAGTTCCACGAAGCGACTAGTCTTTCTCTCCCCTCCCCCCCCCCCCCAAACAGGGTATCCCGTGGGATGCAAGAGGAGGGGCGAATTACCCTCCGGGTGCGTTCATAAAAACCCCTCCACCCCACCCTCCATCGGGCATCAACCACCCCCCTCGTCATACCAACGTCCGATAACCCTTACACCCCCGGAGACATCAATTTTTTACACATCATTTCACTTTCGTGATCTCTCCGTTGTTCCTTCCTCCTCTTCCTCTTCTCTCTCCTCTTTATCATCATCTTCGTCCTCAATCATCGTTGTTGACGCTGCTACTTAGCGTTTTACAGCTTTCACAAGCACTTCACTGACACCGATCCACCCAAAATTACCAGCATATCGCCCACTCTTCGCAGCAAATTTCATTTATTCATGATTTTGGAAACAGTATTTAACGTTCAGGTGTGCATCACCTTTATTACCTATTTCCAATATCATGTGATTTAAAGAATGCAATCTAAATTCTTATTAAGTGACTAACTTTTTTCCGTCTCGAAAATGTTCATTATTTCCACTTTGAAGCTTCTCTTGGTTTGGCCCAAGGCTGCTAGAATATAAACATATATTATATACCTATACTTTTAACGCTTTGGGTTTGGGCTAAATAACGAGCATTACAATACCCACTTTTAAGTTTCTGTACCTCACTCTTATCTCAAACATCAATTCTTTCCTTTCAGTCTATTAAAGAAAAAGTTGAGATATTTTCAAGAAAATCTGTAAATGTCAGTCTTTGTGGAACAATTTGTAGAAGTCTGAAAAACAAAGTTAGAAGAGACAATAAATTGATTTTCTACCCAACCATGGCTATCCCGGTGTTGATGTATGGAAGCGAATCATGGTTTCTCAGTATAAATGAAGGTAAACAGCAGAAATGCGCTTTCTAAGGAGTGTCAAAGGGTGTACAAGATTTTGTCTTCAATGAAGAAATTCGAGATGAGCTGCAGGTAGAGCCATTAAACCAAATTATAAGAAAATCTAAGAGTGAGATGGAGAGGTCATCTTGGAAGGGTGCAGTTAGGCAGAATCCCTGTTCAAGCTTTGAGCCATAGACCATCTGGAAGAAGAGCAGTTGGGAGACCTAGGAAAAGATGGTCGCAAATTTAAAAATCATAATGACATACTCACCAAAAACAGAAAAACAAAAAAAGACAAGACTAATGTAAAGACCGGAACAGGCAGTCATGCCAATACCGTGGATGTCAGAAGAAGAAAACTGTCTTTTAAATGACTAATTCTTGCAAAAAAGGACAGAAAAGTCTCAGACCGCTCTTGGGTAAGCCCAGTACCCACTAATACTACTAGTATTAGTCCCACTAGTATTAGTGGGTACTGGTAAGCCCCCCCCCCCCAAACAAACAAAAAGCCTGGGTGCGTCCCCTGGGTAGAGATGACGTTACTAGCAAGGATTTGTTTGTGAAGTAATCTAGAATCAAGGATATAGGATATTATATTCTGTTCTATACGGCTTGATCCTGGATACTGTAAAGGAAGAGTAGCTCGCCAGCGGAACAAGTAATCTTGAAGGAATAGTTCAGATGACTCAGTAGTTTCAGAGGAAACTGCCAAATAATCGGAATACCCGGAGTGGCCAAATGTCCCCATGGGGGGGGGGGCGGTAGAGATAGCCCCCATGGACAAGGGACAACTTCCGATATCCGTTACTAGTTAACGCATTCGTGGTAAACTAATTAACAAATTATCAATGCGTGGATGCTGCAGTTGGGAAACAATAAAATCGATACAATTAATTTATGCAGCAGCAAATAGATACTTGTAACCGATGCAGCAACAAATCGATAGGCCTACATCTATTCGATGCAGCAACAAATCGATACTTTTAATCGATGCAGCAGCAAATCGATAAATTCAATCGATATAACTGGATTGACAACAGAATTAATAATCGAATCTGGGGGTTTCAAATCCGTGAAACAGGTGTCGATGGGTCATTGTTGATCCATCAGCGATGGAAAGAATAGAAAAAATTTCAAAAATAAACAAAATTGATTCTTGTAATTTTCACGTGTTTAATTGAGTGCTGCTTCAAAAAATCTGATTTTCTTACATTATGTCTCGGGAGACTTCGGTTAAGAAGTATAAGACAAGCCAGATCAACACTAACCAGCCAATCACAGACCTTCAATGTGATGGTCAGCCTATGAGAGGCACTTATGCATATGCATAAAATATTTTACCAATCTTGTACACTAGTCAATTACTATACAAATCAGTTGTGGTGAGGTTATATGTTTTTTCATTCTAGTAATACTAACATATAATGATGGGATATATGGGAAAACCACTAGTACTATATAAATATAGTGAATAATAGCTCCCACTATAGCTACAACAACTTGCTGACCGAACGAAGAGAGGTCACTTTTTCAAGTCAACCGTTTTGCATTTGTCTGCCTGTCTGTCTGTAAAGCATTTATGGCTAAACACGTGGAATAAATTCTATGAGATTTTGCATGGATCTTCCTTATAAAGGAATTCCTAGCAATGAATATGTAAGGATTTTTTAAACGTGCTTGGCAATGGCAGACAACTGAACATTTTAGAAGCTTTGGAGATAACTTTGTTGGTAAAAAAACAATTTCAATACTAGTTTAAAATTTAAAATGATCAAATTTATTTCAATCAATTCAATACAACAATCTTGGTTTATCATAATTCGGGCCTACTCTTTAATAACGGTACTTTCTTGTATTTCTTGGTTGACCTTGACTCCATTTGATTGAGCTTCATTTTCTATTTTATTTGAATTTCTTAAACTGTTCAATTCTATCCTCTTGTATATTGTTCTTGTTTGTTCCTATTGTTTGTTCTTGAATTGGACACTGTTTATTCCTTGGTGCTCCTCGCACCAGTGGGGGTGACTTGTTAAGGCCTTCAGCCAATCACAGACCTTCAATGTGAAGGTCAGCCTATGAGAGGCACCTTCACCTTCAGTCAATAGTATATTTTGTGTTTAGTATATAATATTAAGCTACACAGTACTTTAGTTTTAGTTTGTTTGAGATTGATAATGGTGTAACAACCGAAACTATTATCTCACGGGTTTCAATAAATCTTTTTCATCATGGATATCTTCCACAAAAACACCTTCGCCACTGCAAAGAAAGCCACCGTTAGAATTTACCAGTTACCGGTAAAACTCCCAGGAACTCGACCATTGATTACACCGAGTTTGTATGTTCCTCTGTGCTAGCACCATGTTTCTTGGGCGTGATGTCTACTGTTCACAGAACTACTAGTACCTACAGAAACATGAATCGGATGATTCTTCTTCTTTATTTCATTGTAGTTGTTTTGAAAAATGGAGCGGATGAGTCTTCTTCTTTATTTCATTGTAGTTGTTTCGAAAAATAAGCACTTACGCGTTGTGAATAATGCATGTTATTGTTTTTGAAGTAGTTTCCTATTCAGCTCCGGGACTTATGCATTAATTCTGAAGAGTGCTCTGGAATAAATTTTTACTCGCCAAGCTAATGGACTTCTGTGCACCGACAGCAATATTCATATACTTATATTCATGTAACTTACTATCTGGAAACTTTATTCGAAGTAGAGCTTATTGGGACAATTTTCATAAACACAAGTTTTGTCCAGAACAACTGAGTATTGTATATTTAATCCTTGTTGCTCAGAACTCAACTTAAAGTTTTTTCTTTAAAATAACTTTCCTGACAGTTCTTTAATCATTTGAAATTTTTTCCTCTTATCTTCTCATCTGCTTTATCTCTCTTCCTTTTTTTCTGTAATTTCCACTTCGTGTTGGTATATTTCCTTGGTTTATATATCCTCCTCCTCCTCCTCCTCCTTCTCCTCCTCTTTCTACTTCTTCTCCTCATCCTTTTCCTACTCCTCCTCCTCCTCTTCCTCCTCGTCCTCCTCCTTCTCATCCGTTTGTCTTCCTTCTTCTTCTCCTCCTCATTCTCATCCACCACCTTCTTCACCACCTTCTTCTCCTCCTCCTATTCCCCTCCTCCTTCTTCTTTTCTTTTTTCTTAGAAATGAATGTGATGATAAATATACAAGAGACTATTTATTAAAATGTTACCTCAAAAATTCTGCATAGTTGGGCTGTAAGACTGAATTTTTAATTTAATTATTGAATGGCAGCAATACGCATTAAATATTAGTTTAATAATGTTTTGTTATGTAAGGGGCAATCGGCTCATAATTATTTTTTTTTTAGGATGAAGCCCACATAGGTCTTAGACCTGTGCGTGGGTAATGAGTTTGGATGATGGTGATTGATGAGTTGGACCTACAGTTTTAGGTGGGTTCCGAACCACCGGGAAGTGATTTTACAGCAGAGAACAGTGTCTTTTTTGCTGGTCAATCTAATCGGTCATCGTTACAAACAGGTCCTACGAGAACGCAGTTTATCTCCATCTGATTGAACAGATACCTGCTACGGCTCGCGGCTATCACTTCCCCAAGTAAATAAAATAAGTTATTATATAGTAGGATACAATATCTCAATGTAATTCGATAATTTAAAAATATATTATATTTTTTTTTTTTTAGGATGAAGCCCACATAGGTCTGAGACCTGTGCGTGGGTAATGGTTGGATGATGGTGATTGATGAGTTGGACCTACAGTTTTAAGGTGGGTTCCGAACCACCGGGAAGTGATTTTACAGCAGAGAACAGTGTCTTTTTTGCTGGCCAATCTAATCGGTCACCGTTACAAACGGGACCTACGAGAACGCAGCTTATCTCTCTGATTGAACAGATACCTGCTACGGCTCGAGGCTATCACTTCCCTATAAGATAATATAACTTAGTAAAGTATAATAAATTATAATATTGTATTATATTATATTATATTATATAATACAGTATTATATTATATAATATAATATTTAATAGAAAAACACTACAAAAGAGTTATAACCAATCGAAACAAGCCTCTATTAGAAACTTGATGATAGGTTTTCCATTTTCAAAGCCTGGGCACAAAATGAATTCTTCGATTAATTCTGATTAATTCATCAACTTACAGGCCTAAATAAAATTATCTTCAATGCTTTTCAAAAAAACTGTTATTGAAATAAACTTCCAAAACAAGTGAATAGAATTAAAGCCTAAATGTATTTCAACATATTTTCTTCATAATGTATAAAACTCTCCACGTTCAATTCAAATCTGATGTAGCGTAAAGTCAAAGAAAAGGTCTAAAACCGTCAAAAACGTCGTTTTAGATCGAATATTCTTCTCTAAATTTTAATCTAAAACTCTATGTTATAAGGAACCAGTATAACAAGATTTTTTTACGCTTGAAAATGTCTGGCTCTGCTGAATTAAAATCAATTTCCCGTCTACCATGAATAATTTTGTAGAAAAAACCAACACAGTAGGCCTATTATCTTGTAGAAAATTCTGATTTGATCAATCCCATACACCACGACACCGATTTGGCGGTAATAATAATATGAATTTACAAAAGTGGTGTTTCAATCAGCTAAGCCATCTGTGCCCACCATAATGTTGTATATTATAGTAAGTAAGTAATTGTTGATCTGACTTGTCTTATACTCTATAACAGCAGTTTGTAAATAATTGTTGATCTGGCTTTTTTCTTAGAGATTGTACTCCATAACCGGAGTCTTCAAGACGTAATCTTCAGAAAAAAAAAATATTAAGATCTCACTTATCCATTTGTTCCGCCTCAAACGTTTTTTGATCGATTAATTCACTTTGCTGGAAAATTAATCTAGCCGCGCAAACCGGCCGCCCAGGAAGGCTGACTCTAAATCGCCTTCTAAATTACACAGAAAAACGACCGAGGATAACTTGACTGTTATTCATTCTAATCCCGGTTGGTTCTGCACTGTGCTGAGACCGTTGTACTAATAAATTAATTACTGTCGCTGAGAATTTTACCGGTTGACATTTTAATGCGTTTCCTTCCGGACAGAGAAAGTCGGCTAAGTCCAATGTCGGCTCTTGAACTAATTTATATGTAGCTGAGTTTTGTGTGCGTTACGTTTAGGCGTTCAAGAATGTCGTCAAAGTTGATGAACTGCGTCAATTCTAGATAGTATTTTGTATTGTATAAAATACTAGTAAACCCAACGGGCTGGAGAACTCGCTTGCAAACAACTCATTTGAGAAGCTTATTGTAGAGGAAGGCAGTAACGAAAAACGGCTGTTTTGGAGATAATGATTTAGATAAAATTCACAAGACATCTATCACTTGAAATTCAAGTTCATTGTTGCTCTGATACACAGATTTATTTTCCACAAAAAAGACCTACTGTACTCATATGCCTATATATCAGGGCAATGCAATTAGTGTATCTATAGATTAGATATAGTTACCACATGAAAAACAGCTGTTTAAATATATCCTTATATCGGGACAATGGAATTAGTATATCAGCTGATAGAGATTCTATAAAAAGCCTGATCGCATTTATTCACCTACAGCTGATGATAACTCAAAATATATTTTGAAATCTATTGCGAATTCCATATGGTGAAAACAACTATTTTCTATATATAGTAATATATAGATATATTAATGAAGAGCTGAGAACCTATATACTTTTGTTTCAAAAAGGATGAATTTCATTGGCAAACGAACTTGATCGGTATTAAGGTTCCAAGAATATGTGTTCAAAATTTGAAGTTGATTAGTCAAAGCGTTCGAAAGTTATCGTCGAACATACAAACAAAGAACAAGCCGCGAGCCTCCAATCACGAGTCACAAGTCAAAACTAAGAACTCGCTACGCTCGTTCAATAAAGAGACACACTGTCATACCCATAATAATAATAATAATAATAATAATAATCTAATATCAAAACTGACACTATATTTCAATTGAATATATAATTTTCACTCACTTTTACTGGAGATACTGGAGGGATGCATTTCACTTTTAAAGAGAAGTGCTGACAAAGTTTCTCTTTAGAAAAAAGACAATACTATCAACAATAACAATAATTTTATGTTCAACATAAAGCCACTTAAAATTTCCATTTATTTATGTATTTTTATTCTTTCTGTTGCAGGTAAGTGTTGTACCTTGGAAATTAACTCTGTCTACCAAGTGCATGTGGAAATCAACATAATGCATTTATTAGGTAAGCTTGCATTTGAATCAAATCAAATTTGGTTAATTTCATTTAGTTATGAGATTAATAATTATCATTACCACTATTCTTTGTGATTATTAATACGCTAATCAGCAAATTAAAAGATTCTCACTAAATATATAATACATTTCTAAAGATTCAAGATTATAATAAAATATAATTTGTTCCATTTCTCTTTATCATACTTTATTTGAGATAAGATAAATGGATAGAAAAAATGATAGAAATTATAGATAAATAATAGATAAATGGATAGAAATTCCATGATAGAAATCATGGTGGAAGTGACAGCCGAGTGCCGTAGCAGGTATCTGTTCAGTCAGAGATACGCAACAAAACTCCTGGGCGCTCTTTGTAAGGGTGACGGATTGGTTTGGCCAGCAAACAAGACTGTTCTCTGCTGTAAAATCACTTCCCGGTGGTTCGGAGCCCACCTAAAACTGTAGGTCCATCTCATCAATCACCATCATCCAATTCATTACCCACGCACAGGTCTCAGACCTATTTGGGCTTCATACTCTGGAGAAAAAAAGACTAAAGAAGGGGGTTGTAGGGCTCTTGCGACCACAGAATTTTGCGACCAACTCAAAAAGGCGGACTTTTGCGACTAACTCTTAGGGTTCTACCTGGTAGGTCATTGACAAACAATAGCCCGCCCTTTTTACAAGGTTCCTCAGTCGGGTAGTTAGAAACTCGTGAGAGTGGAATCTCTTGAACATGGACTTTTGCGATTAAGAGTTCAGACAGAAGGGACTTATCTGAATAATAAACTATATTAAATATAAACTAAAAAAAAAAAACACTTTAAAATGGAAATTAACTCACGTTATGGCGTGACGGCCGTTTCGCTCTGTTGTCTAGAGCATCGTCAGACGACCCACAGTACACTCATGTGTACTGTGTACTGTGGGTCGTCTGACGATGCTCTAGACAACAGAACGAAACGGCCGTCACGCCATAACGTGAGTTAATCTCCATTTTAAAGTGTTTTTTTTTTTAGTTTATATTACATATTAGTGGAAACAAGATGGATCTTCAACATCATATATTAAATAGTCTATAAATATATATAAACGACCATTTCCAACTGATGAAGTATTAGTAAATTCAATTGTAAATGCGTCTTTACATAACTTTTTTTAACCGTATGTAACAATCATATTTTACAGTGTAAAATGGGACAATCAGTGATAAAATCACTGACCTAACCTAACCTGTCTAATAAAAGTTGAGTCTGGGAATAGCTTCTGATGAATTTTTTATAAAGTGATAGAGTCCATGTCCATGGTCGCAAGAGTCCGCCCACGGATTCTACCTGCCAAGGACCCTGACCCTTCTATCGGAGCTCTTTTAGTCACAAAAGTCTGTGGTCGCAAAATTCCGTGGTCGCGAAGGCCCGGTCACCAAAGAAGGGACTCAAAACCGATGAAGATAATACAGAAATAAACAGAGTAGCTTAAGAGTGTAACAGGTGAATAATGAATAATGAGAAAGTTAGAAAGACTAATGAAAAGATTAAAAAGAAGCTAATATAAGCCGCTCACTCAAAACCAAACCTATAAACAAAATCCTATTTTTTTTTTTTAATTAAACCATGATTATCATTTTGCCCAGGCTGGAGTACATCAGCACTCATCACCCTCTACAAAATCCATAAATAAACTCCACAAATATTGAAGAGATACCATAATAATGACAGTCATCCTTATTTGATGAAAGCAGTGAGTCAACTGTTCATTAACTGTCATTTGAAGCATTATCCACATTGAATAGAGATATATTGGAATTATTTGAAATATTTGTGATGGGTTTGTTTTGTCAAAGCGAATCTTCCTCGTTCTCTGTTGATATTGTCAATAATGATTATGATATACAATCGATGATTCCATGTGATGCTTTGGGTGTCAATATAGCTTTACAAAGTTTCGCTTGAATTTATTTAGGATTAGACCATTCGTTAAACAATAGATCACCATCATATTAACTGCTGTAGGTTATTTAATGGAAAGGTATATAACCTATAGCCTTCATCATTTTGAGGAGAACTTGCAAGAAATTTATGTTTCTTTGA
The DNA here is from genome assembly GCA_948455865.1 of Conomelus anceps. NCBI lineage: Eukaryota > Metazoa > Arthropoda > Insecta > Hemiptera > Delphacidae > Conomelus > Conomelus anceps. The sequence goes on along the minus strand of OX418219.1, from coordinate 59,910,376 downwards.
TGTGCGAATTTGACATCTGATTCATTTCAATTGCTTCATGTTGGGAACTTTTTACAAAGAATTATTTTCTAATTCAAAATAATTCAATAAACAAGTCTATTATTGCCAACGATCCCATAAGACCATTGGTCTTATGTGTTTGCTGATAATTGCCTGGAAATTTCATTCAAAATAGTCAATTAATAAGTATCTTATGACTGGAGAAGTTACCACTTGCAATAAAGCTAAATAGCTCTGAAATTTTATGCCAAATAGAAATTGCATGTCATAATAAAACCTAGTCAACAATGTTAAAATTTAGGAAACACATAAAACTAATATAATTCATAGCAAAGTAGATAGATAATTTTAAAGCATATACAGTAACAATTAAAAATCTCTTGATGTACATGTCTCGTTCCTTATTTCCTATTACAATTTTTCCAATGCACACTCTCATGAAATAATAGCCTATATATTTTGTGCATCATGAACTTGGAACATATAACTTACTGGGTTTGTATAGTTATTCAGACATAATAATTATTGAGCCTTTGTGCTACAGAATATTACTAGGATGTAATGTGTTCTCATAACAATACATTTATTATGTAATTATAGCGAATAGTATATTTAGTGATGATGATGATGATGATGATGATAATAATACATCTTTTTATAAAATATTCATGACAGTTTTTGATAATTTGATCATTTGTGCTATGAGGGCAATAATAGGATTATTCTGGTACTCTCTCAGATTTATATTTTCAATAAATAAATATTTATACTTTTCATGATTCATTGTAAATTTACACAAATGAAGTCAGCGGAAAATATCCAAATTTGATGATAGCAAACTAACTTATTAAGTAGAATGGACTTCGCCAAAGGTACAATTGAATTTTTTGTAATAATGATAATAATAATACAGTAATAATAATAATAATAATATTAATAATAATAATACAGTAATAATAATAATAATAAAACTATTTATTTCCGAAAAAAACAAAACAACAAAATTCAGAAACTTTTACAAGTGCCAAAAAGTACAGAATCGTGCATAAAAAATAAAAAATAACAGGAACTACTATAATAAAATATAAAATAACAAATACATCTTCATCAGTTACCTACACTGTACAAAATTCACACAAGAGCAGAAAATATTCTATCATGCACGTAATGATGAAGCATTCAGAGAGATGGAAGGCAATAAAAAGAATGAGAAAAAAACAGAGTAAAGGTAAGCTGAGTATAGATAGTGAAAAACAATACAAAAAAAATATTATGTTTAAAATTTCTTCAATTTAACTGCTTTACCTCTATTACAGCAAATATTTCTTTATCAATTCTTCCATCTATTACCTCTATAGGAAGTTTGTTCATGAATTTTGTAAACATGTTAGCAGATACATTTAAAAAAATCTACATTTTATCTGGATTGGCTTTACTGTAAGCATTGCATATTATACAGAAGTAACAGAGTAAATTCAAAATAAGTAAGTTCTGGAATAATAAGTAACTTGGGTCCTTGAGATATTGAATTGCATCAGTTGAAGCCATAGAATCTATTATGGAGTAGAATAAGCGTTCCGCCTGTTGAATTAGTTTTTTATGACCTTGACGCCTCACAAAAACACTCTTCATGCTCAGTGATTCTTCTCATAAGTATCAGGTTCAAATTACATGAATGTTGACAGCTTTCATATAAGTATTTGTTTATGAAAGTGTTTGACATTTAATAGTTCTGGAATAATAAATTGTCACTGAATATTTCAGGTTTTTGATAAATTATTTCCAGCATGAATTAAATATAAGTGAAACAATTTGATAAAATCATAGAATAAGGAAATAAAGATGATGGTTGATAAAATGAAGTGACAATTTGGCTCTTAAAAATATATTTCTCTATCCATTTATTTACATAGATATGTGAGTCTTTGGAACACTTTGTAACCCAGAAAATGAGTACCTAACTAATACATTTATGTCTAATAGATGTATCAGTATTACTAATCTACTACTAAAATAATAATAATATATTACTATTGAACTGATACTTGACTAATGCATGTGCATGGGAAAAGAAAAAATACTTTCCAGGCCAAAAGTGTTCCTTTTCAGAATTGATAATGATTATTCTAGAACAACCTAATATCAAAACTGACACTGTATTTCTATTTAATATATGATTTGCACTCACTGATACTGGAGATACTGGAAGGATGCATTCCACTTCTAAAGAGAACCTTGATCAGAATCAGAAGTGAAATGCATCCATCCAGTACCTTCAATAAAAGTGAGTAAAAATCATAATTTAAATAGAAATACAATGTCAGTTTAGATATTAGGTTGTTTATCAGGTTTTTCGTCATGGAAAACATCACAGATTATTCTAGGATGAATTTAAAACTAAATAAAGTTATTTCAGTATGTTTCAATAATTGAATCACTGATTGAATTGGAAAAATGAATACGGTGCTAGAATAGAACTTAGTACAGAACTTTCAAGAATTTGTAGAAGAATAAATGTAGTCTCAGACAGCAAAACTATTTTTCTATGATTTTATTTTTAGCTCAACATTTTAATCAGTGAGCTTGTAAAAATTAGAAAACTAGTGAAGTTTTCTTGCTGATTTTTTTTCAAAGTTTGGTTATAGTTTTTTCATAGTTTTGTAGATTGTTAAGATCCAACTTACTGTTAACTTAGAGGTACGATAATAGGGAGAAAGGCTGTAATAGTGTAATTGAATGTGTCAAATAATTTTATATGGTGCTTCCTCTGCTTACAACATCATATTATCCCTTTATTTTCCCTTTCATTTGGGTGGTATTCAATTAATTTAAGCTTGATTTGGAGCCGAATCGTTACGTATTACAACTATTTTCAGAAATTAAAAAAATAATGAATAACCAGCATATTTTAAGCCTGTGGCATTCATTCTATTCAATAAGCATTCATATTTAGCATATATTAATCAATATTTTTCAGCCTATAATTTTTGTTATCTTATTTATAATTTATATTAGCCTCATTTGATATTATTATACATCATATTCCTGTATTATGTGTATTCTAATCATTTTGGTGGTATCCCATTCAAGTTAAATCTTTTGATTTCTTGTTCCATAACGATCTGCATCGTTAATATTATTGTAAATTCAACGACTTTCAATCAGTTTTTATTGTGAATAGATAATATTTCTACTCACTTTTGATCAAACGTTTCCGAGTCATGGAGACTCATCAAAGGCGTTAAATCTTGAGCTGAATTGTCAAGTGACGATTTTCTCATGAAAATTTAGCTAGCAAATAAAAATTAATTGTAAAATGTTTTTTTTTTCACAAAAATCAACCTTCCATAATCAATCAATTTTCCATAAAAGAAAAAAAGGTAGCTTACTGGTTGGAAAAATCAACCCAAAATTCTGACAAAGAAGTCCTCTTCCTCGAATCGGTTATGTTTTACTGAGGCTGGAATGAATCGACTATAATCAATATAATCCATATCCCCGTAGCCAGCCATCTTTGAAAATTATATTGATTATCACAAAATGGACCATTCTCCCTACATTAAAGCAGATACTGCATCAAAAATTTTATGAGTATCTCGTAAAAAAGTACGCATCCTATTCAAGGGCTACATACACTCTGTGTATAGGAAGATGGTTTATTGTGAGAGGGGTTTCCAAAGAGATTTTTTAAACTGATAATTTATTTATTCATTCATTACAAAAACACATTCAAGCAAAATACAACAGGCACATCCCACTACTGCTTTCTTTACTCAAAGAAACACTTTTAATGAGAACAGAAGTGGTATTTTAATGATATTGACCCACGGTATTTCTTATCAGAATGCGTTTTCAAGTTTATTACAGAACCACTGTATTCTTTTTTATCCAATAAATATTTTTATTCCTGATTTTTTCTTGTTCTGGGTTTACTACACTAGTGTAGCCTACTTACACACACTACCTATGCAGAATGTAGTAGTCTTCATATTTTACCGGATCCACTTTCATTCCTCCTAGCCATGCTTGCCGAATTAAGTTGGGAGCATTCATTAGAATAAAATCTTATCAATTCCAATGATCTCCATAAATAGACTCGAGGAAAAAACTTGAAATACTATTTCCAGCTCCTCTTGAACCGTTATCTTGGTACATAACTAACTGTAGCCTCGACTGCCTGAAATAATTTAAGTATTTTTAGAACTGGTAACGGGTTATTATTTTGATCATGCTTTTTTAAGACACTGGTGTGTGCATCACATTGATTTTCGTAGCTACCTATTCATTGAAAAATCAGCTTTTTTTGTTAGAAATTTATTTCATGGTTCATTTTATTTCAAAAGGAAGATCATTCATTTTTTATCATTTCGTAGGTCTCATTTATTTCCTACGTTACTTGATGATATTTTCTTGTATCATCAAAGTTGAAAAAAAACATTCAAGCATGTCTCACGAACTCACAATACGTAATCATCCCAAGAAATTCAATTTATAAGCCTTCACAATCAATTTTCAAATTGATTCAAATTTAACTAATGTTCTAATCTATATTATTATGGTGTGATTTTTCTCACCTGAGGAAGATCACCTGATGATCAATGCTTGTAATAATGTTCTTTGTAACGTTGTTTGAATGCGCGGCCTATTTGTCCCATGTAAAATTGGTTACAATCTGAACAGTTTAGTTTGTAGATCCCTGGGAGATTGTATTTGTTAGTGTTCAGTGTAGTTTAGGGTGCAAGTGCACTTTTTGTTCTGTTTTTTGTTCTGAATGCGATGTGTTGTTGATATTAATTAGTTTTCTGAGTGTTTGATCTATATATTTTGCTATTTTAATGTAATATAGTAAACACACATATCTAATAGTAAGCACATAAATTGCAGAGCTTGAACTGTGCTATAAAAATATAGTACAATGACATCAAAATAAATGAATGAATGTTTGAAATGAATGGTTGATAAGTGAATGTATGAATGAAATGAATGGTTCAAAATGGTGAGTATAGATTTATTCCTGTTATCAACACAGTCACTGCTAATAAGCTAGAATTTTAAACCCCCAGAGTAATTAATTATATGTTATCATAAATTTCACATGCTATATTATGCTGAAAACATAATTCCTAAATGTTATAAGCTAAAACTCAAAAACCCTCTCCAGGTGCTGAGTTTTTTCATGATTTCTTTATTTTGTAATATAGTTATGTGTGAGGTACAGTATTTATTTGGTATGAGTTATAGTAACTTTATGTATGTTATTTCTGATTAAAATTGATACTAAAAAGTTTATTAAACATTACTCATACTAACAAATACAGGATTGAACCCTGAATTTCAGATCCAGTCATTAACAATGATACGCTATGAACTCATCAATGACATGTATTAAACAAACCGTATTAAATATTTATGACGAACAACGAGCAGAGTACCAATTATCTGATTAAATCTCGATTTAGCTGAGCTCAATTAAGCTTAATTGCGTGTATTAAACATTTATGTCCTTTTGGACCGTGATTAGCTTTTCATGAGGCTGCTGTGAACCCTTGACATTAGAATCCATCACTCTGATGCTCAGAACAGAACAGTTCTGTTATCAGTTTTGTTCTGGTATCAGATTCAGAAATTTTAGTAAACTACTTAAATACCGACTACATTCATTGTGTGGGAGTTTTCTGGAAAATGATATGACAAATCAGGCTCCGACATGAATCATTATAATAAAAACACATACAAGTGGAAATTGTGACTCACGTTATGGCGTCACGGCTGTTTCACTCTGTAGTCAAGAGCGTCGTCAGACGACCCACAGTACATTGTGTGTACTATCTGACCATGCTCTTAACAACAGTGTGAAACGGCAGTCACGCCGTATCGTGAATCACAATATTTTCAACAAGTGTTTTTAAGTTTTTATTGTATACTAGTGGAAGAAAGATGGATCTTCAAAATCATACCTTTATAATGTTAGTGTTGTGAATGTAAAATTCTCCTACTTGATTTCTACAAAACTGTAGATTTTTTATAAAAAATTTAAATTTAAAAAAAATTAAATTTAATATAAAAATTATAAAGATTTCTACAAACTGGGTTTTTTTATATCGCGTATAAGAGTTATTGCTCAATCAATATTGAAATTAATTTTCAAAAAAATTGTACTCTTGATATCTTCCAGAAAATCATATCATTCTTCCTAATAGATTAGATTAGATTACTTTATTCATGGTAAATTTAAAAGTTTTTTCAAATGTGCGCGTACATACAATATTTTAACATCACATAGAAAGTAGACCTGGTTGATACTATTTACATTTTGTTGGAAATATTAAAAGTGATCTAATGGGTAAAGCTAATGAAATGAAATTCTAAGTGATGCATTTACATGAAAAGGCGAAGTTTGGACAAAAATTCGTCCATTCGAGCACTTAACCTTAAGAACATATATATGGTTTCGTTTTTTTTTTAATTCAGCAAAGTATTGATTTAATTCAATTGACTTCAAATTGTATTGTTATATTACATTATGAATTGCTAATTTAGATGATTTAGATTGACAAAAGATGATTAAAATATACCTAATACTGCATGTGAGAAGTAAATTCATATAGCTTTTATTGGTGGGGAGACCCTTACGAGTAGTTCCACCTCGCCGCTTGAGCCAGGTTAGGTGGGTTCCGAGCCACCGGTAAAAGATTTTACAGCAGAAAACAGTATTTTTTGCTGACCAATCCAATAGGTCACCCTTACAGAGAGAGGGCCCATGAGAGCGTTACTTGTTTAATCTGAACCTGCTACGGCTAACAACTATCACTTCCCTAAATACTGTGAAATTATATAACTACGAAAGTATTCAAGTGTACTGGGAAGTGATAGCCGTAAGTCGTAGCAGGTATCTATCTGTTTGGTCAGATAGAGATAAGCTACGAACTCCTGGTCCCTCTTTGTAAGGGTGACCGATTGAATTGGCCAGCAAAAAAGACTGTGTTCTCTGCTGTAAAATCACTTCCCAGTGGTTGGGAACCCACCTAAAAATGTAGGTTTAAATTATCTATCACCATCCAATTCATTACTCATGCCTCAGTCTCAGACCTATGTGGGTTTCATCCTTCCTCCTCCCCCCCCCCCCAAAATAAAAGTACTTTAAGTTCAATAAACTTAATGTCTTTAAATTTTAAATTAAACAATTCCAAAGTGGGCTCCATTAAAAAAAATACTTATATAAAAAAATACAATATACTTATTACTATCAATGTCTTAAAAAAATTTAACAATTATCACAAAGTATAGACAATTGCTCCTGTCAAATTGGAAATTTCCCATGACATTTTGTTAAATGAAGATTGAAAATGAATAAAAATTAATCAATGAATAATAAATTACACAAATAAAAATAGAATTTCTTCCAATATCAATTATTTTATGCTGCAAGTAAGGGTGAGTCCCCACAATAGTCATCCGCCACCTTAATCCCGGATCAATTCTGGATTTGAAAGTGAACCTCCATCTTGTAGCTTTCAGGGAGCTAAATTATTTATTATTTGGCAGTTCACTGTCGTGGAGTAGGATCTTAGAGTGCCCAGATAGTGGGTGAAGCTACTGATGAGGGTTTCGTAGATCCGGTGTTTCGAGTTGAATGGTTACCGTTGTAAGGGGGTGATGGAGGGGTTAGAATTCGATTCAGGAGGGGGGGGGGGGCTTTTTGAGAAGGCGGATTGCGTGCGGCGGACGACCCTCACGAAGGTTGTCGGACGTTCTGGAGGTCACTTAAACCTTCCCCCTCAAAGGAGAACCTTTCAGGGGAGGGGGGACGGTCGTTGGAAAATTGGGGCGGTGAAAACAACACCAACGATACAACAGCACTGCGGTAGAAATGCAACGTATAACGTTAACGCTCGTCCGCATGCTATAACATCACCTCCAAAACCCTCTGACGAGTCTCCCCCCTCTCAATTGTCTCCTGGGGGGTGTTTTTTGAGAGGAAGGGGGCAAAGCAAGACTACTAACGAGTCTGCAGGTAGTTGTCGTGCCACTGGGGTTATATCAATAAATTCTACTCGGATTTTGCTGAATATCGTGTGACCGACTTGGGGTTTAATGGATTAAAATTTACTGATTTATAGGCGACTCATTATTATAAAATATTATGCCGGGTGATCAGTTGCTGGTACAGCTTGTAATGTGGAACCGACCTGTTTGTGAAACTCACTTGTAGTTTGTTTTGTAATGTATAATTGGGGAAGATTTTACCGTAACATTCAAATATGTTTCTATTGTTTTTTATTTGAGGATGAAACACACATAGGTCTGAGACCTGTGCGTGGGTAATGAGTTGGATAATGGTGATTGATGAGTTGGACCTACAGTTTTTGGTGGGTTCCGAACCACCGGGAAGTGATTTTACAGCAGAAAATGTGTCTTTTTGCTGGCCAATCTAATCGGTCACCGTTACAAACAGGACCAACGAGAACGCAGCTTATCTATATCTGATTGAACAGATGCCTGCTACGGCTCGCGGCTATCACTTCCCTCTTGCGGCTATTACATTTGTAATTCAGGATAATTGAAAGTCTCCCATTTTTTTGATAGCCCTTTGCTATTCATAAAGAGCACAATCCACATACACTTTAGTGAAAGATTTAGTAATTATGTAAAACATTTTTATAGAAGCTATTGAACTTGCCAGTTATTTTTCACTTATCTGAATACGATCTGGTTGTCCTAAATCGCAATTAGGCCTATGCAAAATTATCTACTTGCCCCTCCCCCCTTTCATTGACTGCAAATGCACGTTGCGCACCATTCCAAGAATCCATGATAACTATGATAACCATGATAACATGATAATGGCAGGGTATTGCTGAAAGGTTGGCATAGGTTATCCTCTGATACCAGCTAACAACAGCCACCAACAATACTTTCAAAATCTCCAGTTTCTTTTAATCACTATTCACTTTGATTGATATTAATTGAATTGATGTAACTGCTGAAACTGTGTAGGAAATTATTAGGTAATTCTTTTTCTGTAGACTAATAATTAGTTGGCAGTATTGCCAACTATATTGTTACGATTTATGAGGAATGAAAATATGCACATACTACTCTACACTTTAGCCTATTATTATTCTACCTACAATAACTACATTATAAAATACAAATACCAATAAGTATCAAGAGTAAAGACATAACAAATTTTCCAATTGATGATAATTATTACCGTAAAATGTGTCTCTCTAACTATGAATTAAAGACCTTTATTTAACATTTTTAGCATATTTTAACAGAATATTAACCAAATTTTGGCTAGTCTTCATGGTAAAGCCCTCTTGAGGAGTCTCTCTCGTTATTTACGTGCATTACGTTTTTCCTCATTGTAAATGAATTTATTTTGAGGAATTCGAAATTAATAAATTGTGTTTCTGTATATTTGTCAGTTGTTAAATTGTCAGTTACTTCAAACTAATTTATTTTCTCTAATACCGTGAGTTAAATGGAAAAGAGGGCTCTTATGCCCAATTTCCCATTATTCCCAATTTCACCTAAAGCGCTCTATATTGTAAAGTGATCAAAAATAAAGGCAATTATCAATCTAACTATCTACATAGACCAATATACTCAGCCAAAAACAAGGTTAAAAAATGTATTAATAATAATAATAATAATAATAAAAGAATAAAGTAATATTTAGAAATAAGTAAAGAATAAGTTAATGGCATTGAGTTCTCTTGTAGTCCTGGATAACCGTTATTGGTTATTACATTACATTGGTTTATACATTAAAAATGTATTAATAATAATAATAATAATAATAAATAATAATAAAGTAATATTTAGTAATAAGTAAAGAATAAGTTAACGGTATTGAGTTCTCTTGTAGTCCTGGATAACGTTATTTTTATTTTATAGACCTTTGGACCCAAAAATTGATTGCAATCCACATGTTAGGATGTATAGTGTGGCATTGGAATACGGATTTTTAAATATGAATTTAATCTTGTGGATAATGGAGCATAAAAAATTATATTTTTTTGAAAACTACAGCACCATATAGCCTAGATATGTAAGATCTTCCCAGTGGTTCGGAACCCACCTAAAACTGTAAGTTCAACTCATTACTTACCATCATCCAACTCATTACCTAAGCACAGGTCTCAAACCTATGTTTGCTTTAATCTCCAAAAAAAATATATGTATACCTATATTCAGCCTTTCTAGTACCTATATTCTACTATGATATCAGATACGAGTAAGTAACGTCATCAGAATCCCTACTATGCAAATGCTATATACTCTAATATTCTCCCCTTTTATTGATCTACTGAATAATAATTTCAATGATTACTGAAATTCTTTACCACTTCCATTATATATTTTGCTCGCGTGACAGCCGTTGTTTCATTACTATTACCATTGTTCAGAACTACTACTATAAATCCTATGCAATAACTTCCAATGAGATTCCTGACTTGCCAGGTTTTTTATTGAGCACATTAATTTGAATATTTCCAACCTTTGTATGCTAAACTGAATTCATTTTTGGTTTGGAATATCCACTGGTGACGTACTTCTCACAGAACGCTAGGGGTTCTAAAAATTTACAAAAAATAACCTATATATTTCTGCATAGAGCGCACGATAAATTCCTCATTTTTTAAATTGAATCTTTTTGTGTCAAGATTAGAGTGAATTTCATTTGGTTGCAATTTCTACTACTGGGAATGAACTATAGTGGTTTTCACGGATGGTGAGCTTTGAACTCACACGCGGTTCCCCGCTCTGCTCAGGGCTAGCCAATCATTTGCAAGCAACGTTGCCAACAGTAAACGTAAATTTGCTATTATATTAATGGACAGATTTGCGCGAAAAATTTCAGATTGGATAAATTAGCTTCCGCATAACAAGTCAGAGCTCATATATCATGAAAACCACTATAGTCAATTTTATATTGTAGTATTATTTTTATTATTATTTTTTATTTTTAATTTATAAATGAAAGTACTGTAATGTTGAGATTCAATATATTATGTGTAAAATATATGAAATAAAAATAATAATGATAATGAAGAGAACACTACAACTTTACAGACGGAAATGAACTGTTTTGTACACAGTTTATTGTTTTTGCACAAATAGCTGTCATGTGTCAACGTATATTTGCCCAATCAGGCAGTAATGGCGAACATTCAGATTGGATAAATCAGCTTCCACCAAACAGGTCAGAGCTCATCAACCGTAAAAACCACTATAGTCAATTTTATTTTGTAGTATTATAATTTTTTTTTAAATTGATAAAATAAAATTACTCTAAAGTTAAGATTGAATATTTGAGCAAAATGTGTGTTAACAGAACCAGACACAATTAGTGGCGTAATTGGAATTGAGTTAATGCCTGCTATGTGGGTCAGATCGGTAGAAGTTTTAAATGTAGAATAAATGAACGTATTAGGGATGGAAACCCCAAAAAGGAGACTCAAATTTTTCAGAGCATCTCATCACTAATGGACACAAGTTCATGGCTGAAGAAAATGTTGAATTTCTGCATTTGTTTGGCAAAGGATTGGATTGAGCATTTTAGAAGCTTTGGGGAAAACTAGGTTTGTAAAAAACGATTCCAATACTGGTTTAAACTATCAAACTTATTTCAAGCAACTCAATACAACTTACTTGGTTTCATAATAATTCTGGCCTACATTTTAATAGCGGTACTTTCCTTTTTTTCTTGGTTGACCTTGACTGCATTTCAGTCATGCTTCAATTTGTTAATTTTAAATTTATTCAATTATAGTCTACTTTTTTATTGATCTTGTTTGTTGCTTTCTATGTACACACGGGTTTTGGTTCTTGATTTAAAACTTATTTTTGCTTGTTGCTCCTCCCACCAGTAGGCGGGTCTTGTGTTGTCCTTCAGCCAATCACACACCTTCAATGATGGCCAGCACTATCTCCCTCAGCCAATTATATTGTTTCCTGTTTAGTATATATTAACATTCTTTGTAGTGGTGAAGGTGATATTGTGGAAGATATTCATAATGAATAATAAGACGAAGTTGTCACAACCACATTCATTAAAAACAATTTCGTTCTATTATTCATTAGTGCATATTAAGCTACTCTTTACTTTAGTTTTAGTTTGAGATTGATAATGGTGTAACAACCACAACTAGTATCTTACTATTTTCAATAAAAATATGGTTGTGACAACTTCATGTCTTATTATTCATTGGTATAATTTGGGTTTGTTATTCGTATTAAATTGTTAAACTTTCTTGATTGCAAGTTCAGATTGTATAAAATTATTTAGTAGTTGTTTTGGTAGATGAAATTATTTTAATACTATATAGGCCTACTGTATGTACCAAAAATCATAATTGTATAATATATTCTAATAATAATAATAATAATAGTAATAAAAATGATGATAATAATAATAATGATAAGTGTATGACTTTTATTGATGGGGAGACCCTTCCAATTCAAAGTTTGAGCCATTTTATGGGGAACACGGTGGACCAACTATTTTAGGTGAGTTCCGAACCACCGGGTAAGTGATAATAAAGCTTATAACATTCAGGCATTGGAGCACGTTAACCGCTTGACCAAACCCTGCCCTTTCTTATCATAAACTCTTGAGAAACTCCTTAAATAAATTATTTTTGGAATGATTTTCCGCTTAAAGAACAGCTATGCAAGCAGTTTCTTGATTTTCTCAACTTTCATGAGACTGTCTAAATTAAATCCGCTTCTCATGGTGCGTAACTGAATGGACAGATAAATTCGATCAACGTTTATTCGAATTCCAAGAGATTTTATTTCACGATTTCTCTCGACTAAAAGTTAAGTCTTTTCAACGTTTGTGAACTTTTCCTATTCGTCGTTTATAAAATAAAAATTCTCAACTGGATATTTTCATCCCAAAACAAACTTTTCATCCGAAATCGTTCTGAGATTGCTTCTTCAATCATGACCAGAAAAGCTGGTAATGAAAGAAAATGGAAAACTTGAATGATGATATAGGAAAATGGAGATGGAAAGGGATTTTCCGAGCTTTTATAGCCATGAGCAATTGAAAGAAGGGGACGGGTACTTCTCCATGATTGCAATTGTGCGCTTTTCTTCTTGTTTTTGGATTTGGAAAGTTTGAAGAATTGTTGTATCGCTTGTGGCATCTAGCCTGCCATTTGTCTATTGTAGGAAATAGTTGCAAATGTCAGCAATTCTATTCTTAAAAATGAAGATTACATGTCTATTATAAGAGGAGGATTACATGATTATCATTTGCTAGTAGGTTGCCCGATTTAATTGAATCTGGATTTCCAGAATGTGTAATAACAAATCAGGAAATTTAATGCCATAGACTAATGACAATCCCACTTATTCTACTACTTCTTCTTCTTGCTACTGCTCTTTTTCGTGTTTTTCTTCTTTTTCTACTTCTTCTTCTCCTTCTCCTCCTTCTCCTTCTTCTCTTCCTCCTCGTCCTCCTCCTCCTCATCCTCCTCCTCCTCCTCCTCCTCCTCCTCCTCCTCCTCCTCCTCGTCCTCCTCTCCCTCTACCTCGTCCTTCTTCTCTTCATCCTCCTCTTCCTCATCATTCTCCTTCGCCTCCTCCTCCTCGTACTCCTCTTCATCCTCCTCCTCCTGCTCCTCCTCCTGCTACTTCTCCTGCTGTTCCTCCGCCTGCTCCTCCTTCTCCTCCTCCTCCTCCTCCTCCTCCTCATCCTCCTCCGCCTGTCTTCTTCTTCTTCTTCTTCTAATTATCTATTTCCTTCTCTTCCATCTTATTCGTATTCCTCTTCTTCTATTTCTCCTTCATTTTCCACCTCATTATTCTTCCTCTTCATGTTCAATCCCTCGATCTCCAGTGATGGAGTTTCGTTGACAGATAACAACAAATAGCTGTTCATTATATAGGATGCATATGTATATGATAAGAGAATTGAGTGAAGATTAATTTTATCAAACTCTTTATTGTATACAGGGTACATTGTATAGGGTTACACTCTGAATTATATCCTACATAATGATATATTTTGATTTTTTTTAAATGTGTAGATGAACAAATATGAAGGACTCTATTCAAAGAGATTTATTTTCATAATTCTTTCAACTTTGAACTAATCCGCCATCTTGTATTCGAAGTTTGTAATCGAATACAAAATGGCCGTTCTACTACAAAACATGCACAATCAAATTGACGCAATAATATTGGCTGAGAGCACTGGGCCAATGAAACTGCTAGAACATAGAGGTCATTCTAACCAAGTAAACTTTACCAATTTCCTCTTCAATACAGCCTAATCAGAATAATTTTGATAAACCATTTAATATATTCCAAATATGCTGATAGCTTGAAGTATATTCTTCCAAAACTCTTCAATGCCTTACCGATTAATATACGAGACTATTCCAAGGACGACATTTTTCATCTCTTTATCCTAAACAATTTTCAAATGTAAACCTGACATCTTAATCGTCATATATATTTATTTTCTTCATATTTAGACTCAAATGCAATTTAATTATACTGACTTTTCTTTTGGATCTGAAAATATAAATAAAAATAAAAATCCACCGATTGCTGGTGAAGATAAACATTAGTTTTGAAATAATATAGAACACCGCCGCCGCACTAGAGCGACCAAACTAAATATAAATACCTTAATCTATTACAGCATTTTCATTCAATTATTGTAGTTTATTTCTTTATATTTAGTATTATCTTTCAATTTATAGCATATTCTTTTATTTTTAATTTTAACTTTCAATCTATAGTAGACCTTTATCTTTATTCTTTTTTTTTCTCTCCCTTTAACCTTTTCCTTTTTAACATTTTTCAACCCAATTACCTTGAAGTGCATTTTGAAACTTGTAAAAAGTTTTCTTTCAGTTCTTTTCATTGTTTAATTTATTGTAAGCATTCATTTTATTATTTTGTTTTATTTTATTATAGGCACCTGCTGTAAAACCTTTTTCAGGTTTAGCGGGACTATTTTGTAATGTCTTTTTATGTAATAAAATTGATTGATTGATTGATTGAAATTTCTCTTCAATTTCATAATTTCGTCCCAGTCGATCCCAGTGGTTCAGCCTACCTAAAAACTCAACGTGTTCGAAATAAGGTTACTTAAAAGCAAAGCTGATCGCCCGCGATGTGTCCCTATCTAGAAAAGTGATAGGCTCATTATTATTAGGACAAAAATAGTAAATTACTTACTTAAAATAGAATAGACATAAATATCCAGTAACAAGACGGAAACGTCCATGTCTTGCTCCTTTGATAAACTAGATTTTAATCCAATCTAACAGTTTTATCAAAACTGAGGACGCTTTTTATTATTATAATTATAGTCTGTTCAATGAGCCTACGGAGAGGAGTAAACAAACATGTGCGTGCGTGCAAGCCGAGACTCAACGAAGCTCGATTCACAGATAGCCTAGTTTTCGAAACGCATCGAACAGGCAACAAGCCTACCCATTGAAAACGACTTTTAATAATAATTTTCAAACAGCTACTTGGATAATACTTATTATTCATTGTAAATGGAAATAGATACAAGAGAATAATTATTATTTTTTTTTTTTTGAGGATGAAGCCCACATAGGTCTGAGACCTGTGCGTGGGTAATGAAATGGATGATGATGATTGATGAGTTGGACCTACAGTTTTAGGTGGGTTCCGAACCACCGGGAAGTGATTTTACAGCAGAGAACAGTGTCTTTTTTGCTGGCCAATCTAATCGGTCACCGTTACGAACAGGACCTACGAGAACGCAGCTTATCTCTCTGATTGAACTATATGAATTATATATAATATAATATATATATTATTATATAATATATATTATTATATATAAAAATAATTGAATTATATGAATAAGATGGCTATTTTCTTACCTTCAATGCTTAGGTAATGTATCCAAAAATTCAGCAATCACTGGTAGGCCTATCATTATTATTAGAATTTTTCATAAATTTGTCGATTGAATTATTTTTGCCTATGCATTTGAAATAAAAATACTGACTTGATAACTGAATTTAAAATCTAATATGTTCTTGAAATAATGCAATAATAATCACCGTATTTATTTCACAAACTGGAAGTGCGACAACAGCTGTTAAAAATGAACTGTAGGTGGCAATGAGTGTGAATAGGCCAACCGACTGATGCCAGTACAATTCTCGGAATTCCTCACTCACACAAATGCAAAGTTTGTTCACTTCACTCCGTAGGCTCGCTGAATAGACGAAAGAAAAAGGATTTCTTATAATCCGAAAAAATGATTAGAGAGTTGTGAAATTACTGTCCACCTGTATCGAACTTGACCTTGAATGATTTTGGGTGAACAAGCGTTGAAAAGACGTTCAATTCCAGAAGAAATTCAACTTGATCGTTCAGTTTGTAATCTGAGAAGCGTCATTACTTATCTATGGGAGAAGATTAATGTCTGGTGAGATGGAAAGAGAAATGACGAAGAATAGTTCATAAAAATGGACGAACAAAACGTTGCAACGAATGGCGGGAGAGGTGAGAAGGAAGACGGAAAGAAAAAAGGAAAAATGAACCTCTTGTCCTTAATCCGATCCATTAATTGAAGATGGATGAAGGCCATTTGTCTGCGAATGGTTGTGAAGACAAGAAAAGGCAAACAATAGACTATATATACAGTTATATGAACAGTTATAGCATATATAGTCAGAGTCGTCGAAAGCGAAATTGAGAATTTATTTAGTTGCCTCTAATGCAAAATCGCGCGCATCCCACTCAACTTTGCACTCAAACTGTCAGTCTGCAATCGCTTCCCAGTCGCTATCTCTCGCAGAAAACAGCTTCTAATCCCCAATAGAGCAGACTGCGGAGCAAATTTTATGGGTGGGATTGGCTAGCTATGTCTAATCCTTGTCTATGCAACGGTGTTGTTTGTTGATAGAAAGTTGTTTGTGATTTGAATAAGTAATGAAAAGTGAATATTAATGATTTTACTCGTAAATACTCTGGAAATCAGATGCACCGATAATAACTTGTGAATTATAAATGACTTCTGAAGTAAAGTGGAAGGTTTTCAACATGAATTATTAGGAATGAAATTGAAGACAAGCATTAGTGGGTCTGAAAATTTGAAATCTTACTAGGACTAGAATTCTCACCGATTGTAGCAGGTATCTTTTCAATCAGATAAGATATGCAACGCTCTCCTGTACCCTCTCCAAGGGTGACCGATTGGATTGGCCAGCAAAAAAGACTCTGTTGGTGGTTCGTAACCCACCTAAAATTGTAGGTGTTCATCATGTTTCCCATAACATAACTGAAGCGGCGAAGTAGAACTACCGGTAAGGGTCTCTCAATCAATAAAAGCCATACGCATTTACTTTTACCGGTTTACAAATCAATATGAATATATTAAATGCATATATTGAATGAATGAATACATAAGAATGTACGTACAATGTAATATGATTAAATACAATGTAGTATACAATGAATATATAAGGATAATGTACAATGTAATATAATACAAGAATGCATGTACAATGTAATATGATTAATACGCATCATTTTCAACAGTCTCCTCCATATTGGTGATAATGGTGTTAATAAGTTTAATTAAAAACCTTTATTCAACAGAATTGAATGTTGACAACTCCAATTAACAACCAACAGACAATCGAACAACAATGACAAAAATGAATCAGGAAAATAATGAATTTATACTGGAAATATTGAATGGTTTTCCATTGAATCAGTCAATTCTAATTTGAAACAGACAATGGAATTTGGATTCTTTCATGAAAGTGGGTTTATAAGTTATATATTGGCGGTTTACGGCTGTTACCTAATATGATTTCTAGAATTCTCATTTGGATTATTGACACTAAAAAAAGCATATAAACTTTCAATTTACTTCTCTACTGTGGATACAAAATCTGTGATCGGTGGATATCTTTGTGGATCTGCATACCTATTACTTTTCTAAACTAAGCACTAAGGCATAACTATAGTACTATTTGTATCCTTCAATACTTTTGATACTATCGTTTTATTCATTTTTTATAATCTTATAATAATCCTAGTAGTTCGCTGTCCTAAAAAAACGGTTTACTTCCAATTTTTCTGAAAATCCAACATTCTTCAGCAACATTGAAAAGGTAAAACCACCCTGATTATTTATTAATATTCTCTTATTATTCCAAGTTTTCTATCATTTTCCAAAACCAAAAATTATACTTTCACATTCTACATTCAATGTTTCTGCTACATTCAGCTTTCATTCCATTCTTTACTTGTATGAGTACATTGAAGAGTAAACAGTTTTAATTCAGGGGGTAGCGGTTGAAATTCTCAACCATCACTAAAAAAAACGTTATTTGTACCTTTTATGCGGGTGAACGGATTTTTTTGAAGTGATATCCCACCTAAAATAATTTTTTATTTAATTACAGTTCCCATGGAATAAAATCCGGATTCGCCCCTGCTGTTGTAAAATCACATAGGAAATCGAGAAATCTTACTTCACCATTTAGTTGATCATAAAGACATTGCTAGTTTCCCCCAACCCTGAATCTTATCTGAAGCCGACTGAGCAAAACATTTGTGACCCAGTCACAACTCGTGATGATTTGCTGGGTCGAAATGGTCATTGTTAATAATTTATTGTTGTAGTGTTTGGAGCCCGGCCAAATATCAGAAGAGACTCCCCGCGGGTACCGTGCATTCTAGTGCGTGTGCACTTCTATTGCCATCGTATTATGTTGACACGAACTCTTTCCTTTCTCTTTCACTATTATTTCTCCATCTTCTCTTTTACTCTAACCCACTTCTGCCACCATTTACTCATTCACCACTGATCTCTTCTTTGTCTATCTTCCCTTTCACTCTAACCCACTTCTGCCACCATTGATCTCTTCTTTGTCTATCTTCCCTTTCACTCTAACCCACTTCTGCCACCGATTTACTCATTCTTCATTGATCCCCGAATCCTCCCCACCCCTTCCCCATGATATCACTGATGTGTCTGAATACTATTATAGAACCATGTGCTCAGTTTCATTCATCAAAGTTGAGATCTCCACTGCATCGTAGATTTACTGTTTTGGCTTGAGAACAATTTTTTTTCTCCTAGGATCATCGACTTTATTGCTCATAACAAAAGACATTCGTTTGGCGATTTGGCTTGTCCCAACCGTCTAAGACGTGTAACTAATTGGATTTTCATTGTTATCCTCCCAGCTTATTCATGACTGTCCTAAATTATTATCATTCTCTTCGCAGTTGAATTCAGATGATGATGTTTTATCATTCACTCTCACTTTCTACAGATTCTATTTTATTTTTTTTCTTCTTTTGCAGCAAAATAACTCTCTAATTTTTTCTTCTTCTCTTGCATTAAGATTCTTCTCTTTTTATTATTTATTTTACTCTTCTTTTTTGACGCCCAATTCCACTTCTGTTGCCAAAAACAAACTCAAATTCATGCATCTTCACAATGAAAATTGTATTCTGACATTCATTCTACTCATACTCAACAGAAATCAACTTTTTTAAAAATGCATCGGGTTAGTATGTCAATTTTTTGTTTATTTCTTCATTTGTTTCCTTTACTTCTATTTATTTTAAATTTAGATTATTCATGCTCATTCTACTCAGCTCATTGAGGCGGTGTAAATTCATACTCATTCTACTTAGTTCATTGAGGCGGTGCAAATTCATATTATCAAACATTAATTGACGTCAAAATGGTATAAATTCATTGCATTACAGAAGCAAAATACCTGATAAAATACCTGAAGCAAAATACCTGACTATCTGTTACCCATACCCACAATGAATTTGTAATAAATAAATAAAAAAAACTTCATAGATCTCAATAGATAATAGAACGTCTTTGATATTATTAAATAACTCATGGTTGATATAAATTATTGAGTGCATTCCATAGGTGAAAAAATAACCAATTAGTATATTCCGATTTTATTGATAAAAAACTTTATTTTTTTTCCTTCATGAAAACAGTAACAAATATATAATTATACAGTAAACTTAGAAGAAACTCCCCACATGCGCATCTGCCTGTGTGTGAAGAACGAAGACAAATGTAGATTTGATGAAATACAATCTTAAATAGTTTTATTTACAATTCATTGAACTTGTCAGTTGTAATAAGTGAAAGTTAGTGTTTGAAATTGTCTTTTCAATGAATCCATCGTATTCACGTTGGTACAGTGATTTGCTAACTTTTTATTCGCCTAAAAAAGCACTCAATAATAAATAATTTACGCTTTCCCTGGAGTAAATAAATAATAAAGACTAGATAGTTAACAAATAATTGACACAATAAGCACGATTAGCACACAGTTCTCGGGAAATGGTTGAAAATTCCTAATTTTCTGTTAAAATTGTAAATAAAAAATGAATTGGGAAAATTCCATGAGTTTATTATGCTCTACAGTTTTTGAATGTAAAATTGGTTTTTTAATGTGTAATAGATGATGATTATCGAGTTGGCTAAAATTAAGTGAAACATATTTAAAATTTGATGGTCTTTACCTTTAAATAGCCTAGTTGAGCAAACTCAAAAACCTTTGCATATTCAAAATACTTTCATATTTTATTTATTCATTCAATTTAATACATGAAAAGGCTTACTGATTGCTCCGTCAAAAGCCTTATGATATAATTGACAAATTTATATTATTTCATTATCATGCTTTTGTATGAATTCTAAATTCCAGCTCAAAAGATTGAGTCTTATTCTTCTACTGAATTTATTCACTCTATTAAATATCACAGATTGCATTATCAGATAATTCATGTATTGTATTGAATAGATTTTATTGCATACATAATTTTATGAAATACATATTATTATGTTTGTCATAGTATTTTTTATCATACATAAGTTGAAGTTTTCATTGCTGGGAACAAATATTTGAAATTTTCTCTCTACATTAAGAGAAATTCCAGGTATTATCATAGATTAACTAATGTTTGTAATTAATCCATGGTGTTATTTCTTTACTGTGTAGGAGACAAACAAACATTATTTTGCACAAATAGTTTGTGGAAAATAATTTCCACTTATCAGTTTCACTTTGACATTAGTTATTGCATAACCAGGTCATTCAAGGAGATTAGATGAAGAATTGTCAGTATTGATCCGATAGGAATCGTAATCTCATGATATAACCGATAATCTTATTGAGTTTTGGAGTGATGAATTGATGAGAGACCAATTTTGCATCGATCACTATGAATTATAGATTAGTCAATTTTCATTTGCTGCTTCTTATTGCAAGCTTGGAGGTCGCCTATTTTAGTGTACTCATCAATAAGTTGTTTGAATGTATGAAAATTGTATAGCTATCAAGGAAAGAGAAATTATGAGACGACCATCTTTTTTTGTGAATGAAAATTAATAATCGAAAAACCACTTTCTAAACTTGATACTGAGTTGTAAAATTTCATCTGGGGTATTTATCGTGTGACACCTTGCTAGATTAAATGACAAAAAGCTACTTTTCACAGCTTGCCATGGGCTCTTACTGTCACATATCGGTTATATTAGTATGGAGGAATTCATCAAAACAAAAAATTGATAAGGTGTTGAGGATTTCTGCGATCTGTGGAGGAGTTCATGTCTTGCCGCTGGGACCTTCGAGTTTCCCTGGTAAGCTCACTGAGGTTATGTTTTGTATGAGTGAATGGTGATTTTATTTTATTGTATGCATGCTTGAGTAAGAGAATATATTAGATCTAGATGTAGATAATATCAAATAATGACGTTTGAAAATGCAATTGTAAATTGTTTGAACGCAATAAGAGATGATTTAATTTGAAGACCCAAAAGAAAGCTGTTAGGTGTATGGAAAGTGGAAAGAGTAAATGGATTAGATATTAGATTCATGTGGGCCGTTGTTCAAGAGACATGGTCTCCTAACTGTACCCTGCTTATATGTGTATGAAGATACTTTATATGTTAAAAAGAGTGATATTAACCAAAATCTTGACGTGCACGATTATAATAGAAGAAGCCGAGGAGATTATCACTTGGTGAGTCATAATAGTAGCTTATTTAAACAAAAACCTTGTTAAATTGATAGGAAACTACAACAAGCTACCGCAGTTTTTAAAGAGTCTTGAAAATATAGAAATATTTAATAAACAATTGAAAACATGTTTTAGTAAAAAACATTATTTAATAGAAACTTGAAAAACACTTTTGAGTGGAAATTGTGACTCACGCTATGGCGTGACGGCCGTTTCACTCTGTTGTAAAGAGCATCGTCAGACTACCCACAGTACACTGGTTTAAGAAATGAGTTTAAGGGCTAGACTCTAGAGCATAACATCGTCTGACGATGCTCTTCACAACAGAGTGAAACGGCCGTCACGCCATAACGTGATTCACAATTTCAACTTATAAGTTTTTTTTTTAGTTTTTACTATATACTAGTGGAAACAAGACTGATCTTCAACAACAACAATAGTAATTATGGTAACTAGTGTATAAGGTTGTATAATTGTTGATCTGACTTTCCTTATACTCCTTAACCGGAGTCTCTAAGACGTAATCTATAAAAAATAAACAAGCTACAGTAGTTTCTAAAGAGTCTTGGAAATATCGAAATATTTGAAAAGCAATTAAGAAAATATTTTTTTGTTGAAGCTTTTTGTAGTGTACAAGAGTTCCTTTCACATAAAAATTGATCCTTTCCTTAACTAATTTAAATATTATAATCGTGGTAACCATAGTGAATAATAATAGTAATATTGAAGTGTGATCTGACTTTACTTGTCTTATATTTCACAAACGAAGTCTTGAAGGCATAGTATTACATTATATATATTACTTAATTACTTGAAAGTTTCAAAAAAAAAAAAAAATGAAAGGTGTGCTACTAATTTGATTTTACTTCTCAATAGCTCTGCAGCAGTAAGTGCTATTCGCAAGTGTGCTGATTTAAAAAATTTTTAAGTGTGTGATGAATAGCATAGGTGACCAATTTAGTTCATCCGACACAAGCTACAAGTTAGAGACGTTCCAAATCTTGATATGAGTTTTCTGGTTATTTTTGGCTGTAATTATTTTCGTGTCAAATTTTAATCTACCAAAATGATTCGCGTCAGGCCATGGCGTGGCGCAAGTTAGCTTCTCTCAAAATGATGTGGAACTACACCTGCTCTAAGTGTTGAAACTGTCGCTGGCTATTCCTAGCCAACATTAGTCATAAGTTACAACTTCGGATGTAGAAAAGTAGTTCAACGTTGATGTGCAAAAATTAAATATGATATTACATTTATTACAACCGTAAAATTAAGTTTGATTCATTATTTATTCTATATACAGAGTGATCATTGAGTCGCGCACATGTAAATAAACGTTTCTGTAAAAATATAGTTTTATTGAATTAAGTATGATGGCTTTTGTAACATGTAATACCGACACTAAATTCAATCTAGATAACATCGAAATGGATACTGGCTACATAAAGTCTATAGTATTGTTGAGATTTCAACTCGTTTCCCATAGAGCAGAAAATTAAGCATGAAATTCATACATTTACTACTGAGTGAGGCAACCATTTTGAGCATTTGTTGTAAAATTCAACATATTTGTGTAAGCCTATATTGTACTAATAATAATTAATGTTTGTTAATATATTTGGTTTCCTTTTATTTTCATTCGATGAAGTTCTGATGTGCGCGACTTGATGATCACTCTGTAGTTGATAATTAGATTGAGGTTAGTTAGTGAAAGGATCATAGGAACATAGATCACAGGTCATATGGAATAAATAATTAAAATATAATTCTAGACTGACACTGCATTTACATTGAAGTCTATAATTTTCCTGTTAAATAGAAATACAGTATACGTTTTTAGTAGATTTTTCATCAAGTAAGGCATGAAAAACATCATAGAATTAAAATTCAAATGGAATTTACATTTTCACAGTCTTATTGAGTATTGAAAATGGGGCTTTTCCACCTTCTTATAAAACTGAAAAAGAGTTTTAAATAAAATTGAAAAGTTTCCCACTAAACTATTTTATATATAATCAGTAAAAAACTATTACAAATTGCATAATATTATAGACCAAAAGACTAAAATATGTCAAATTTTTATGTTAAAAGACTAATATGTCTGAAACAATGAAATTTTATTTATTTTTAAATTCATATATATGATAGCCAAAAAGTGGCAATGAAACACCCATCAAGAAACGATTTCACAAAACATTCTAAGTTTGATTATTGAACGAGCGAAGCGAGTTCTTTCTTTTGACTTGAGGCTCGAGACGTTGTGTGTTTGTATGTTCCACGATAACTTTCGAACGCCTTTATCAATCAACTTCAAATTTAAAACACAGATTCTTGGTATCTTTAGACAGGTCAAGTTCGTTGGCCAATAAAATTAACCGACTCCTTCATCTTTTTGAGGCGAATCAAAAGGATAGGTTCTCAGCCCTTCATTAATATATATCTATATATTACTATATATATAAAATAGTTGTTTCTACGATTCTACCATATGATGGCATTCGCAATAGTTTTCAAAATATATTTTGAGTTATTATCAGCTGTAGGTGAATATAATGCGATCAGGTTTTTTATAGAATCTCTATCAGCTGATATACTTATTTCATTGCCCTGATATTTGGATATAATTATGAACAGCTGTTTTTTATGTGGTATATATATCTACTAAATATATTCCATTGCCCTGATATATAGGTATATGATTATGGTAGGTCTTTTTTGTGGAACATAAATCTGTGTATCAGAGCAACGATGAACTTGAACTTGAAGAGAAATGTCTTGTGAATTCTATCTAAATAAGTATCTTCAAAGCAGCCATTTTTCGTTACTACCTTACCCCTATGATAAGCTAGCTTTCCAAATGAGTTTCCCTTTCAAAAATTAATTGTTTGCATGCGAGTTTTCCAGCCCGTTGGGCTCACTAGTTAAATTAATGGTTTCATACTTCTTCTGCCATGAAATTTGATATTTATTTGTAGATTGTTGAGCTGCAA
Organism: Conomelus anceps; assembly: GCA_948455865.1. Lineage (NCBI taxonomy): Eukaryota > Metazoa > Arthropoda > Insecta > Hemiptera > Delphacidae > Conomelus > Conomelus anceps. The sequence goes on along the minus strand of OX418219.1, from coordinate 59,885,351 downwards.
ATGTTGATTATAATACATGGTTGACACATTGCTCCATCAGGAGCGGTCCCAGCTCGGGAGTTTGAGGGGTCGTAAATGGGAATTTTTTGACCTTCCATGAGATTGACCCTCCCTCCAACCCCTTCTCCAGTAAATTGCTATATTTGGGGCGGTTATGGCCCCCAAGACACCTACCCCCCCCCCCATGACCGCCCTTGAGCATCATATTTATGAGACAATAAGTCAGCTTTATACAAAACATGTTTGTCAGAGACTACTGACTTCAAGAACAAAATAATAAACATGGGAGTTTATGGATTAGCTACATTCACTCAATGTTAGCTGAATTCATAAAACCCATGTTTGTTATCCCTTATAAAATGAAAATGGCATATCAGATATCATTCTGTGATACAGAAGAACAGTACCAGGTATGAACAATGTTATTTTGCATGTAAGTCTGTATTGTTGTCTTGTTAGGCTAGAACTGACCTTTGCATTGTGTGGAGTTTCAGCTGTTACCTGAATTCATTGGCCACATTCCAAGATATTTTTTAGTATCATATTTATGATTCCAGTAGCCTATATGGTCTTGTCAGATTTATTTCCAATGTTTTTTTTTTTTAGATAAAGTCTTGGAGACTCCAGTTAAGGAGTATAAGACAAGTTAGATCAACAATTATATGCATACAATTTTACACACTAATTCAATTCAATTCAATTGTTTATTGCCACAACTTTACAACAAAATAATTTAATGGTTACAAATTAACATATTAACATAAAGGAAATAAAAGAAACCTAACTAACCAGAAAAAAAAACTAAAATCTATGTTCAGGCACCACCAGCAAAAGAAAAGACTTTGACCGCTGGTGGGAGTCGCAAAAAGTCCAATTCAAATGACATTCAAGATAACTTACAATTTCAACTTACAGAATTAAAAACAAATTTGAACCAATTCCATTCTATTCCACTGCACAGAATAGTACAAGTAACAAAAGAGAAAAAAATATTTTGAGAGAAAAACAAAAATACTTTTTGAACGGAAATACACAAATAAAATAGACATAAGTTACTAATATTAGCGTGCTCAAAAAACAAGAGGAAGAAGAGAAGGCATAAACAGTCAAAAATAAGTTACCACCATTCAGCTCCCAGAGAGAAGAAATATTTCTCCTTAATCCAAGTTTCTATTGCTTTCATATTAATTCTTTGTTGAATATCAAAAGGAATTATATTTATGAATCTAGTGCTCATATACATCAACTGTCTTCTTATCAAGCTCAACTTAGAATCGTGAACAACATATCTTAGCGAAGTGTCTGGTCTAAAGTTGTAAAAGGGTTTATCAATCCTACAGAATTTATCTCTATTTTTAAATATATGTTTGAAAAGTCTTTTGAAATAGAGTTGCCTTACTGTCATAACGTTGAAATCAAAAAATAGAGATTCACTTGGATATAACTTGGGTTTATTTAATATTGTCTTAATTATATACTTTTGCATTATGAATAAATCACTAATGTGAGTGTATAGTGTGTGAGTGTATAGTGTATAGTGAGTGTAATAGCATACCTAATATGTGACAGAAATAACCCATGGTAAGCTGTAAAAAGTAATTACTTTATCAATTAGTTGAGGTGAGGCTTAATTTTGATGTAAGAGGAGCTCTTGTACACTATAAAAAAAGCTTTCTCAACTGAATATTTTTTCAATTGTTTTCAGAATATTTCTATATTTTCAAGACTCTTTAAAGACTGCGACAGCTTTCTGTAGAGTTTTCCACCAATATTACTAGGTTTTTGTTTGAATAAGCTACAATTGTGACTCACCTAGTGATCATCTTCTCAGCTTCTTGTATTATAATCGTGTTTGTCAAGATTTTGGTAAATATCACTCTTTTTTACATATAAAGTAGCTTTATACACATATAAGCAAGATACAGTTAGGGGACCAAGTCTCTCGAACGAAGGCCTACATGAATCTAATCTATTTACTCTTTCCATACACCTAATCGCTTTCTTTTGGATCTTCAACACCCTATAAAGGTTTTGTTTTGATGAATTACCCCATACTACAATAGCATACCTAATATGTGACAGAAATAACCCATGGTAAGCTGTAAAAAGTAACATTTGTCAAATTATTTTTCTGTTAATATTGTTATTCTAGACTTATTCCAATTATTATACCACAGTATTGTTTTATGAGGTTATAATAATACTAGTAGTAATAGTAGTATTAGTTATAATTTTATTTATTATTTTTATTAAAATTATTATTATTATACCGTAATTATATATAATATAATCATCTTATTCATCATTTTTATTACATTTATTATTATTATTATTATTATTATTATTACTACTACTATAATTATTCAAGTAAATAATAGTAATTATTTAAGAAATAAAATCCAGTGTTTAAAAAATTCAGCGTTCCACCTGAAAACTCCCTATTTGACCTAAACCTTGTTCATTGTAGCACTTGCCTCTCATAAGGATGAGATTCCTTTGCATTATAAGAAGAGCACTCAGAATTTTTCATAAGGAATTTTCCCTAGCACCACGGAAAACGTGGCCTCAATTTACAAATGAGGAAAGCATTGTTTGTAATAGCTGTTCTTTTGCAGATTTTCTTTCCTTGTCTCGCCAATGCCTTGTCGCAGAAGACATGAATAATCTAGATTCTCTGCAGGAGTGCAGCACACCTCATTAGAAGGACATGAAAAGTGTGCAAAGACTTCCCTGTCTCTTTTGTGTACAATAAATTCTACCGTATCTTTCTTTGTCAAAGCTCAGCAAATAAGTGGAGAAGAACATAGAAAAATTGTTTTTCATCAACAAACATTTGAAATGCGTTATTTAATCAACAATAGGCCCTATATGGGCCTATTGTTGATTAAATAACGCATTGTAGAATTTCATATCAAAGTACTACCTACAAACAATATTTTTTTCGGAGGATGAAACCCACATAGGTTTGAGACCTGTGCCTGGGTAATGAATTGAATGATGGTGATTTGAAATATGGTTGATATGGTTTATATATTTTTATGGTTGATGAAATATATGTTGTTTGAGAAGTGATAGACGTGAGCCGTAGCAGGTAGCTGTTCAATCAGAGATCAGCTGCGGTCTCCTAGGTACTCTTTGTAAGGGTGACCGATTAGATTGGCCAGCAAAATGGCCTCTGTTCTCTGCTGTAAAATCACTTCCCGGTGGTTCGGAACCCACCTGAAACTGTATGACCATCTCATCAATCACTATCATCCATCTCATAGCAATAGATAATATTTCAAAGCCCTAATAATATTCATCCAGCCCATCAATCGCAATCATACAATTCGTTACCCAAGCACAGGTCTCAGACCTATGGGGGATTCATTCTCAAAAAAAAACAAAATTAAATTATATGCTTGAACGAAGTGCAAATATTATAAGTTAGTTCGAAGTTACTGACAATTGAACAAACTGACAAATTTACTTAAACAGAATTTATTAATTTCGAATTCCTTTAATTGCTATCAGTTTATACTGAAGACTTCCGCAATGGCGGATATTGACAACAGTATTTAATAGCTGATGGAAATCGATGGATGCTACTGTACAAAAATATCAGTCACCACCGGGAATCGAACCACGGACCTCCCAATTGCCGGTCGGGCGCCTTAACCACTAGACTATGGAGACCTTTCTGCACAGCAGCATTCATTTTTAACTTGGCCATATCGGCTCGTATCTCACAAGTTAGTTCGAAGTTACTGACAATTGAACAAACTGACAAATTTACTTAAACAGAATTTATTAATTTCGAATTCCTTTAATTGCTATCAGTTTATACTGAAGACTTCCGCAATGGCGGAATATTATCTCATCATATTCTTGTGTCAATATTCCACACTGTTTAATTTATTTCAGTTACAATTATTCTTGTTTTTAGGAGAAGAATTCTCTTTTATGAATTTCTTCTGATTTGAATTAATCCTCCAGAGTTCTTAAAGCCTAAATATTTGTTTATTCAGCTAACCCTCAACACCCAAAGTGCTTGAATTTAATTGCAAGAATTTTTTCATCTTATTCGTGTGTTAATATTCCATATTTAATTCATTTCCTGTAACAATTTATTATTCCAGTTATTAGGAGAAAAATTTTACATCTTGAATTAATCCTCTAGAGTTCCTGAAGCCTACATGTTTGCTTATTTAACTAACCCTGAACCCCCGAGATACTTAAACTCGTTCAAGTGAAAGAATTTTCTCACCATATTCGTGAGTTTTTTTCCACATTTAACTCATTTCCAGTTACAATTTAAATTATTAGGAGAAGAATTTTCTGAATTTCTTCTGACTTGAATTAATCCTCTAGAGTTCCTGAAGCCTACATGTTTGCTTATTTAACTAACCCTGAACCCCCGAGATACTTAAACTCGTTCAAGTGTAAGAATTCTCTCACCATATTCGTGAGTTTATATTCCACATTTAATTCATTTTCAGTTACAATTCCAATTATTAGGAGAAGAATTTTCTGTTTTGAATTTCTTCTGACTTGAATTAATCCTCCCGAGTTCTTGAAGCCTACATGTTTGTTTATTCATCCAACCCTCAACCCCGAAGTGCTCTTCTGTCGAAAGCTTTCATCTTATCCAGACTTGTTTCTTGTTTGTGAGTGAAGTTCGTGTAGAAAGTTTTTGGCGAAGCAACATTACCCCAAGGACCTTTGGACTTGATGTGTACCCTTAGAGCCGATTAGAAAAGTCCATGTTCAACATAGACTCCACACTTATATGACGGATTTTTTTTAGGTTAGATTACTTTATTCATTTATTTTATGTGACAAAATTACAATGAATGTGAAGGCGCAACTGACTCAAGTCCAAAACAGCTCTCTCCACAAATGTTGAACATGCTATATTGTCCAAAACATTGAATTTATGAATCTTTCAAATATGTGCTTACATACAATATTCTTAAGATCACATAGAATGTGGACTGGTTGATACTGTTTATATTTTGTTCGAAATATTGACAGTGATATTATGGGTAGAGCTAATGAAATGAGATTCTAAATGATGCATTTACATGAAAAGGCGAAGTTTGGACAAAAATCAGTCAATTCGAGCACTTAAGGATGTACGCATGGTTTGTTCACAATTTTTTCCCTAGTTTTTCGTATTTGATGTTATTAGGGCTTTGAAATGTTATCTATTGCTGTGAGAAAAAGTTTTTTCACCAATTATTTTGCGAAATAAGGGGTTCAAAGTTGAAATTTTTCGGTTTTTGATCTCACCAATGAGTTATTTTAAATTTTTAATAAATTTTCTGTGACTTAAAGACACAACAAGGAATAAAATGACATTTTTTTTACTCCGACCAAGCTATTATTGTTTTCGAAATACATTTGTTTAATCTTTAAGAAATTCTAGTTTTTAAAAATGCATTTGTTAGATTGAAACAAAGAATATGTAATTTTATTCCTCAATGTGTCTTTTAGTTATGGAAAATTTATCAAAAGTTTAAAATCACTCATAGATGAGATCAATTGCCCCCAAAAACCGAAAAATTTCAACTTTGAATCCCCATACTTCAGAAAATAATTGAAGAAAATACATTTTCCTCATAACAATAGCCAACATTTCGAAGCCCTAATAATTAATATTCAATATTAGAAACTTCGAAGAAAACATTATTACCAGAAACCCTCCGCACAGCCTTAAATCTAATGGTAGATGTCCTGCATGTTTGTCCAAATTCTTTAATTCTTTATTTGCATATTCATCTGTATACAAGATCACATTGCAACAAATATCTGCATCGTCATTATAAATATCACAAAATAAAATAAATAAATAATAGTGACAATAAAAATGATATTATCAAGTTAATTTAAAAAACAAATCCCATGAAGGCACCATGATAGAGATCAACACAATGAGACTATTTTTCAATTCTATGGCAGCTTCTATGTCTTGTCCAAATACTCTTTAACTGAGTAAATAGCTTTGTCCAAAAGATAATTTTTAACTTGATTTTTAAATTGTGTTATTGTTTGGGGCTATGTAGAACTTGTTACTACAGTCATTATCAATTTATATATTCCTGGACTATTGTGTATGTCTGTGGGTGCAATTTACCAAAAGTTTAAAATCACTCATAGATGAGATCAAGAGACCTCAAAAATCGGAAAATTTCAACTTTGAACACCCATATTTCACAAAATAATGTTGAAAAAAATGTTTTGCTCTCAGCAATAGATAACATTTCAAAGCCCTAACAATATTCATTCAAGAAACTTCGAAAACAAATTGGCAAATAAATAGATAAAAAAAATTATGACCAAAAACACTGCGCACAGCCTTAACCTCGAGGATGAATTGGAGATCACAGCCATGGTAAGCTGTAATAAGTAACTATTTGTCATTTAATCTAGCAAGCTGTCGCAGGACAAATACCCCAGATGAAATTTTACAACATATTTTCTCAACGTATGGAGCCCAAATCAATCGTCTATCCAACAAAACTCCTAGAAATGCTTTCTTCCTGGTCTATTTGATTGGTTGACTAGTTCATGGGGAACATGGTGGACCTTGCCTACTATTCCAATGAATATTTTCGAGATTACAGCTTCGAGGCTATCCGTTGTCCGTGAATTTCCTTCTTGCTCGGTGGATCGGTCACAGGGTTGTAGTAATATTCAGTACGGTTCAAACCTGAGCAAGTCGGCCATTGTTCGCGATCAACGGTCAGTGACAGGCCGGACGATTGAAAGTGCAATGGAGCGGCAAAAGGCTTCACTAAACTACTACTCCCTATAGTGAGGCCTTGGTGAGGGTACGGGACACGATCTCCGGGCGTACCTGGGTCGATCTATATTTGGGGGTACGTTCTGGAAACGGCTAGAGTGAGAGAGACGGACTCTTCAGGGGAGGAACAAGGATGGAAAACGATTAGAGGTAGTAGTTTGGGGTGGATTATTTGGGGGATTACAAACATCACACGCCTGATCCCCCCCTTTACCCTCTAAACCCCCCTCAGCTTAATCTACGGCTGTGGACCAGTTCCTGACTACTCTGCTTTGTTCAGTTCCCCCCCCCCCCCTACGAACAACAATAGCCTATCATCGGCTACCTTAAAGCATATGGCATTCGCTATTGGACTTTATAGCTATAGATATCTAAAATGTATAGTTATTCTGTACTTTGTAAACGGGACTAGTTCATGTGGCCGGTTATAAATAGGCTACTCACTACAATATTATATTATACAATATATAAATATTTTATTTATTGTCCTTGTAATATATTAGAAGTACTTACCAGTGGTGTAACTTAGGGATGGGGGGGGGGGGATCAGTGGGTTAGATCCCCCACTGGTACGTACTTTATGGACAGTAAATGCAGTATTTATTGTATTATATCTATCTATCCCTCTGATAACACCCCCCCCCCGCCCCCCCGAAAACATAATAAGTTCTGGAATTTTAGCAAGCACTGAGACAGAAATGTCCCAGTGGGGGATCTATCCCACTGATCCCCCCTCTCTTAGTTACACCACTGGTACTTGTTTATAATATATTACAAGGACAAAAAGAGTAAAAAATACGTCTTGAATTGCTGAAAATGTGGTTTTAGAGGGACGATTTTCAAAAAAAATAAATCCGGAAAGTACCTCCTAACCCCCCTCACAGATGGAATTTTTATGTATGGTATTTTGCATTAACCCAGTCTGTGGAGGGACGGGGGATTGAAAGTAGCAGAGTTTGTTCGTCAAAAATAGGCATGCTTGTCTACTTGAACAATGCATTTTTAGCACAAGATTTGACAGGGTCTCTCATTGACAATGTTGCAAAACTAGATACAAATAACTTTGACGCACAATGTATCAAATATTTGTTATTATTAATAATATGTAATACGGTTAAATAATTTTTCAATGAATAAATTTATGTCTAGAATCGCTTAGTGGTTGAAGGAATTTTTTTTCGAAAATTTCTCGGGGGGGCAACCCCTAACCACCTTTTTAAAAGAGCTTATTTAGATTACTGTATTGTTAGAGAATCCCATGGATTGGAAGATCTGTGCTTGACACAATGATTGAAAAGTTTGATTGAAGATTGAAAGAAAGATTGAAGCTGGAAAAATTCAAACGAATTGCAGTAGCACATATTTTATATGTTCTCGGTTTAAATAATTCCAGAGAATTTGCATGTTTTTGAAGATATCTTGATATCTTAAATTTTCAACTGTTGGTCAAATTTTGACTCATAGCATAGGGCAACAACTAAATGAACACTAAAGCGTGGTAATTTGTTTACATTATTAATTTAATAATAAAACTGACTGTATTGATACGGGTTCTATGTCTAAAATAACGCTGGCAACACTTAAATTTATCACTCGCACTTTATTTACACAAATAATCACAACACTCACTGATCAGTAATTTCTTACAGAAAAATAAGCATAAAACAGATAAAACAGATAAGCAGATAAATCGATATTGTTCAACTAATGAAGAGATTTCAATAAACTGTACAAAAATCAATCACTAAAAGTTAGAAGGCCGATCTAATATTAATTAATAACTGTACAATAAACTGTCCAATAATATTCAAAAAGAAACGTCGAAAAATAACACTTAACTTACGTAGCACTAGTCCGTAATACAATAAACACTATTCAGTAGCTCACTGGTACGAATTAAATAGGAAAAAGAATTATCTCTATAGGCACAGAGAAAGAATTATCACTATATAGGCACAAAATATAGAACTGACACAACTTGTTTATCACGACGAATTTCTAACAAAACTGAACCGATTTACAAATGCATTCGCCTTAAATAGGTTTTTCAACAATCGAGCAATTTCTACATTTTTCTATTTAAACATTTTTCTTTAATAAATGTGTATATATTTCATATTTTTATTTAAAATATGATTTTTACTCACTTATACTGGAGGGATACATTTCACTTCTAAAAAGAAGCTTCATCAGCCACCAATTATTAATTTGTCTTAGGCCTTTTGGAAAGAGTGATCAATACTAACTTAACTGATTATACTTCTGAAATCAGTAGCTTACTAATTATTTTTGTTCTTTGAAATTTATTATATTTCTTCTTTTCATGATTTTTTTCCTCTTAGTGGTGAGACTTCTGTAATAATCTATTCCACAAAACAAAACATACTAAAAATTCAAAATAATAAGCATTTTCTAATAATGTAACTATAACTTCTATAAATTGATTAAGATTTCAACGTTTGACTTCAATTCATTTTTTTTCTCTTTCAGGTGAGTTTCTATCCTTGCCAGAGCTTTGCACCAACAATAATCTTGCTTGTGAGTACACTACTGTACACTACCTATTATATCTGTGAACTATTTTATTATTATTAAATTATTGTATCAAAATTCCATTGTTTTCCTCAATTTTCAATTCTCAATTTTTTTTACATTATTCAAGTATTATCACTCAATATTTTTTAAATACGGTACTTATTTTTTATCTCATTTATCACAGTGTCAAGTTGCTTCCTGAATGTTCTGAATTTTTCAATTTAGTAATTCAACCAGAATAAATTGAGACTATACTGGTCGGGAACTGTATTTTTAATGGTTTCTTTTAAAGTTGAACTTTGAAAAGAAATTAACACTGAACATCTAAACTGTTGAGGAACTGTATTTTTAATGGTTTCTTTTAAAGTTTTAAAGAAATGGTTTTTATTAATCTATTCATTTAAATAGTTAGCTCATGCACTGATTTCTAGTTTACATTCCTTGACCTTAAACCTTTTTCACTCTCTATGATAACTAATCTTAGAAGTTTTGAGTTCTAAATCTTTGAAAATGTTAAACGTTTAATAATGTCTGTATTCTGAGTTTTTGAAAGTTTTTTTTTTGTATTCTGAATTTTCATATAATTTTTATTTATCACTCATAATTACAACCTAAATCTCACTTATAATGCAACCTTGGCAATATTGGGGTAGCCCCAAGGATTGACATATTTATTTTCCCTTTCTTTTCAATCAATTTCAACTTTCATTATAAGCATTACTGGAGAAGGGTTTCATCAAGAACCAACATGTCATCGTGAGGTCTATTTGGTAACATACTCTATTTGCTCTAATAAACTAACATTATGAAATATTATAACCTACATCTTACAGCTAATTTGAAATATTAATAAAGTTTGTAATAAAAATACAAATTGAGTCCAATTTATTAAAAAATGCACAGAACATCAGTAAAGTACAATCATTTTTTCTCATTATTTTTTACTCATGATTGTTCAAATTTGTTCCACTTCAATTGAATGAAGTCCATCCTAATAGTTGATAGAAGATTAATAATAATCATAATGAAAAAAAAAAAAATAATAATAATAATAATAATAAACCTCACAATGTTTTAGAAAACGAATTAGTCAAAATGTATTGGAACAGAGACATTTTAACTGACAGAACGATAAAGCATAACCGGCCGGATATTAAGCTCATTGATAAGTCAATAAAAATAACATACCTCATAGACATAGAAGTACCAAATACTAACAATCTACAAAAGAAAATTTCTGAAAAAATAGTCAAGTACCAGCCATTATCAGAAGAAATGGGACAGATGTGGGGCCAAAATCAAGTGTTCACAATACCTATAGTGTTTTCTTCAACTGCTGTAATTACAAAATCACTACATAAATATATCAAGGATCTTGATCTTCCACCTAATATTTACATTGCCCTGCAGAATTCAATAGTATTGGATACATGCGCGATAACAAGAAAATTTTTAAGCATATAAAAAAAATGAATATAGTGATGATAGTAGACTAGAAACAAAAATAGTGTATATGGTATAGTAATGATAAAGTGAGATAAAAAACACTAACTGTAAACACAGAAAACACAAAAATGTAACTGTATAGTAATTGTGTTACTAAATGTATATGAGCACCTTAGCAGCTTATGAAACAACATCAGGAAACTACTTTTACAATATTTAGTGGGTACATACTTGATCAATGATCCGTATGTACTCTTAATACCAGCCATTGAGGCTGTGAGGTCGGCAATAATAGTAATAAAAATAATAGTAATAATAATATTATTATTTTTATTAATAATAATAATACCACAACAAAATTATATTAAAAGTTACTTTTTTGTAAATTTTAATTGTATATCCCATTATGATTAGGTAATAATGTTTTTTAATAAATTCCGAAATTTGTATATAACGACTTAATTGGATAAAATGTGTTTTTTTAGTACATTGCTTCCATGCCTTACCATCCATGCTGTGTATTATTCTTCATTTTCAACAAATTTTATGATCTAAAGTTTCGGATAACGGGATAACATCTGCAACTGACAAGTAGGCTTTCTCTAAGCTCTAAAAGGCTTTATCTAGATTCTAGCTCTTAGTAGAAGGGATCTTAAAACATCAATGCTCCATAACAGTAAAGCTCTTTTGATGGCCACCTCTCTGATGCAATTACTTTCATTTTCAGTTCTTTTCATTCGTTCCATACATCCGAACTGAGAATAGGTAGTTGTGACAGGTGATCTCTAATCAATCTTTTGTCTTGCACCAACTCTCTACTCTGTGAATAATAAAACTTGATTAGGTAACCTTGCATTTGTGCATCTCGTTTTGTCTAGTACATTCTGTTACACTTCAAATGCTTCCAGGCATGTTGTGCATTGAGTGGAACAAAACTAATATATTATGTAACGAAACATGCAACGAAAAACAAAGAGAGAAAAAAGTTAATGATCATATTCTTTTCATGATATTTCACATTACAGTGTTAAGAAAATCAATTCGCAAAGAGTATTTCGGAAGTTATTTTGGAAAATGTTACAACTAATTTCAGTAGCATTTTAATAGCATTGAATTGAAATTCGAAATAAAAATTCATATTATCTTATTATTAATTCAAATTTAACGACTTGTATTCAATTCAAATTTAACGACTTGTAGTCAATTTTAATTGTGAATGAATAATTATTTTTGGGGGACGTAGCTTACAGGTCTGACAATTGTGCGTGGATAATTAATTGAATGGCGATGATTGATGAGTTGAACCAACAGTTTTAGGTGGGTTCCGAACCACCGGAAAGTGATAGCACAGCCGGAAACAGAGCCTTTTTTGCTAGCCAATCCAATCGGCCACCCTTACAAAGAGCGGCCCAGGAGTTTGTAGCTTATCTTCATCTGATTGAACAGATACCTGCAACAGCTTACGACTATCACTTCCCTAGATATTGAAAGAGAATTTGAGGCACAAATTATTTTCAGTATGCCTATTTTTTGTCTATTATTATTTTTTTTGGAAGCCTATTAAAAAGGAGCGGTTCTCTACAGTGGCGTACCGAGGTTTCAAGCGCCCTGGAGCGGAAGTGTCTTACGATGCACCCTCCCCCCCCACCCAAAACAAAAAAAATCGGTCTCACACTCAACCATTCCCTCACACTCAATTGTACTGTTTTTAATATAGTGGTCATTTAAAGAATCCCGCCTCTAACTACGCCGTATTTGTCAGAGATGCGAATCTCCGATGAAGGATTTTTGCCAGGCCAGATTCTACTAACTTTTTATGTGAAATTTAACGACTTGCAGTCAAATATTTGTTGAGAATAAGTATAACTCACTTAATCTGTAAGCCGAGCGCTTTCGAATCTATGAGATCCATCTTCAGAGTAACTGATTCTTAACAAATATTTGACTGAAAGTCGTTAAATTTCACATAAAACGTTAATATTAACAACGCAGTTCGTCATGGAACAAGAAATCCAGGAACCAGATTCTACTTTAATCAATTTCCAAACATCTTGTTTTAGATTTTTTTTCATTTTTCTATTTCCATTTATTTGCAGTTATTTATCTAGAATTTTGTCATTCCTATGAAAATTTTCTTTTATTTTGGAAGTAGAATTCAAAAGTGAAGTATTTCAGTCCATTGAACTTCTAGTGGATTTATTTTTTCAGAATAAATTTAGTCTTCATTCAATTACTTGAAATTGTTATACCTTTTGTCACCCAATATAAATTGTTTTGGCTTTGCTACTTTAGACTATTTACTACTTTTGATTCAACCGTTTTGCATTCTGTCTGTTAGTAAAGCATTTACGGCTAAACTCATGAACCAATTTCTTCCATTCATTGAACCGATTTCTTTCATTCAATGAACCGATTTCATTCATTTGACATGAATGTTCCTTTTAGTAATGCGCAGCGATGTATAGGCTACATACGATTTTTTTAAATTGGCCTTCATTATAGTAATACATTTTTTGTAAGTAAAAGGAAATTTTCTCTCAAGAACGGAGCGCCCCTCAGAGCCTTGCGCCCTGGAGCGACTGCTCCACTCGCTCCATTATCGGTACGCCACTGGTTCTCTATTTTAAAAACGCATTGTTCGATCGCTCACACACTCTCTCTCTCCTACTCCTCCTACTACTCCTCCTCCTCCTCCTCCTCCCCCCCCCCTCATCCCCCTTCTCCTCCTCCTCCTCCTCTTCCTCCTTCTCCTATCTCTCTCTTTTCATATTGAATAAGCAAATAGATATTATTCGGTCTTAATGGGACAGGCACGCGTCCATGGTTCGTGTTGGAATGAAGCACTTTAACTTGGAATATTACTGAGTTACACGCAAGCCAAATGTAGCCAGTCTCAGCGGCCCACTAATAATAAACTCACCCGAATTTAATTCTAGTCTTGATTTACGTTTCTAATGTACTATCCATTTTTATTGCTCACTTATCCATTAAAAACCGAAAACTACTTTCAGAAATAACGCTCAATAGCTTCTGACATCGGGTTGAAATTTTGATGATCTAATCTTATTCTTTATCTCTCTCTCTCTCTCTCTCTCTCTCTCTCTCTCTCTCTCTCTCTCTCTATCTATCTATCTATCTCACTCTCGCTCACTCTCACTCTATCTCACTCTCTCTCTCTCTCTCTCAATCTCTTACACACTCTCTCTCTCTCTCTTCTCTCTCTCGGACATGTCAAGCAGGTTAAGTCTGTGTTCAGGGTTTTTGGTCCTAATTTTTTTTCCAAGTTTCTTGTATTGGATATTATTAAGGTATTGAAATGTTATCTGTTGCCAAGATAAATTATTTGTTCCATCAATTATTTTATGGAATATGAGGGTTCAAACTTAAAATTTTTCGGTTTTGGGGGCAATTGATCTTCCCTACAAGTTATTTTAAACTTTTGATATTTTAACTAAAAGACACATTGAGTGGCATACTTTACATTTCAATCAAGTAGTTCGTTTTCTCGAAGTAATTTGTTTAAATCTCAAAAAAATTTCAATTTTACAAAAGTTATTTTGAAAAAATAATTCTAAAATGGAAATAAAAAATTGTGTCATTTTTTCCCCAGGTTGTCTTTCAGTTATAAATCATTATTGAATGTATAAAATAACTCATAGGTGAGTAATTGCCCCCAAAAACAGAAAAATTCCAACTTTTAACCCCCATATTTCACAAAATAATTGATAAAAAAGAATTAATATAATGGCAATAAATAACATTTCAATACCTCAATAACATCAAATACTAGAAATTTCGAAAAAATTAACCAAAACCCTGCGCCCAGGTGTAAGAAAGGCCTCAATAGCCAAGACTTTGCCATTTTGTGCAATTCATCCCTCAGATCTAAGCTGCCATTCTCTATTAATTCAATTTAATTTTTTTTTTAATTCAAATTTTATTTTATTTATTTACCAATTGCATCAATAAATCCTGTTGTACTATTCATTTTATTTATCTATTAATTATATTGTCTATTTCATCTTGACCATAAAGTTAACTTTTCCAAAATCATTGTATTATTGAATCTGAGAGCTGCTCATTTTTATAATATTTAATCATTCATATATATTGTAAGTTTGCGCAAATAAATTCATTTGAATCTTTCCTTCCCTCTCCCCTCCCGCTCGCTCTTCTTTCTTTGTCATACTCTCTCTCTCTTTCACTATCTCTGTCTCCGTTTCTCTCAATCCATCTCACTAACCTTTCTCTCTTACTCACATTTTCCCCACCACCTCTTTTTTTCTCTCACTCACTTTCTCGCTCTCATTTTATTTTCTCTCACTCACTTTCTCGCTTTCATTCTATTTCTCTAATTTCTACGTCCATCTCTCTCTGATAGTGTGACCAATACGAATCAAAAACCTGAAAATATTAGTTCATTATTATGCATTCGGTCATAATTTCCTGACATTTTATTCACAAAGTTAGTAGGGGTGATAAAACGATTTATGGCATTCACTCAGGAGATTGGAGTATTTGAGAATTATTTCAGTCCACTAGCATGACGACTTGGGTTTGTGAAATTTTCTTGTTGAATTATTCGTTTTCAAGTCCAAGAAGTTGCAGCAAAAAGGAAAGAAAACCGAAAAGAGAGAAGCCAAAGGCAAAAAGTCTGCGGCACCAGTCAAGAAATGAGTGTAAAATAAATTATATGTCTTCTTTTTTTTCTTTAAAGTCCAGAAGTAGTATATGAATAAAGTATTTTTTAATTTAGATCTAAGTCGAGATTTTCTTTAATGTCAGTTTACTATCAAGACGCCCAAAGCCCAGATAGGACGGACGAATTGGAGAAAAATCAAAACAACTATTTTATTTTTTAATGGCTTTAATTTATCTCAAACAAAAATTTTCAGTGGATGTAAACATGACAATACAGATTTGGACCCTGTTTGAAATTCAGTGATAGAAACTTTAAAGGGCTGTGAAGCCTGTTTTTTCTTCATTTATTTCAAATATATGCATCGAAAATTGCAATTTAATAGAGGCTTACAGCTAATATCAAAACAAACCTCATTGAATACAACAGATTGGCTAAATTCAACAAGGAAATCACAAAACAAAAGCTTTTTTTGTAGGTTACGTCTTGGAGACTCCAGTTATGGAGTATAAGACAAGTCAGATTAACAATTATGCAATTCTATACACTAGTTACCATAATTACTATATCAATTAGTTGAGGTGAGGCTTAACTCTGATGTGAAAGGAACTCTTGTACACTATAAAAAGCTTTATCAACTTTTGAAATGCCATGCTAACAAAGAAACAAAGTTAAAATAGATGCAGTAAGAAAAGACATAAAATAACAGTATAAAGAAAAATAATAAAAAATAAAGAAATAATAGAATAGCGAGAAATAAGTTACTATGTTTATGGTTAAATAAATGTTATTCGGAAGTCATTCGTGAATCAAGAGATACATTCCGAATTTGCAACTATTTTGGAGGGCTCTACCCTCTTGAGACCGCCTAGTTTCTTTATATAAATATAGTTTTGGCGGGCCGCTTAGCGCAGTTGGTTGGGGCGTCGCAACATCAGCTTGCCGTCGCTTAAGCGGTCGTGGGTTCGAATCCCGCTCCACCGTCAGGCATTTATGTGTAATCATTCACCTCATTACCCACGCACAAGTCTCTGACCCATGTGGGCATCATCAGTAAAAAAAGTTTTGAAAAACCACATTGTAAAAATTATTGATCTACAATTGAAAAAATTGATTTATTATATATTTGATCAACTTATTCTCAAGTCACTGCATACTGCATCAAGTGATTCAGTGTTGAGGAGTTGAGGATGTAAAAAACGAAAACTCTAGAAGCCCATAGTTGAGTGTTTTTCTAGACATAAAACAGACCACCGTTTCTATTTTGAATTGAAAGACACCCGTTCTGGAAACAGATGGCTGCCAAAGGGTAACATGCCTATAAGGAGCCACTCTTAACTGACCAAAGATTTATAGCAAGCGCTCGAGAAGTTAGATAGAGTGAATTCATTGAGAAAGTCGGCTTTAAGACCTGAGATAAGTTCTTTTCATCGATCCATTTTATCTTAATCATTGTATGGAAATAGATCAATCAGGAGTAGGCTATGGAAAAAAATCATGAATCTGTTCAAGCGTAGACAAGGCTGTGCGCAGGGTTATTGTTCATAACTTTTTTTGGAAGTTCATTGTATTGGATGTTTTTATTAGGGCTTTCAAATGCTATCATTCCTGTTGGAAAAAGTCTTTTTCATCAATTATTTTATGAAAAATCGGGGTACAAAGTTGAAATTTTTCGGTTTTTAGGGGCAATAGATCTCACGTACAAGTGATTTTAAACTTAAGATAAATTTTCTGTACCTAAAAGACATCTCGAGTACAGTAGTTAAAGGACATATATTTTTCTCTGATCAAGCAATTAGTTTTTTCAAAATACATTTTTTTAAATCTGTAAATTTCAATTTCAATTTAAAAAAAATTATTTTGACAAAACTATCTTTTAGATTGAGATAAAAAGTATATCATTTTGTTTTACAAAGTGTTTTTTTGTAATTGAAAATTCATCAAAAGTGTTAAAATCACTCATAGAAAAGATCAATTGCCCTCAAAAACCGAAAAATTTCTTATTTGAACCCCCATTTTTCATAAAATACTTGAAGAAAATTTTTCCTCACCAATAGATGAAATTTCAAAGCCCTAATAATATAAGAAACTTCAAAAAAATTATGACCAAAAACTCTGCGTACATACAGCCTTAAAAGTATGTGTGAAGGGGTTTTGGTTATCATTTTTCTGAAGATAGTATTGGATTTTATCAAGGTATTAGAACGTTATCTATTGCTGTGAGAAAAATGTTTTCATAAAAATATTACTATTTTCTACTTGGGGGTTCAAAGTTAAAATTTTCTGTCTTTGAGGGCAATTGATCTCAAAATAAGAGTTAATTTAAACTTTTGTTGATTTTCTTAAATCTGAAAGACACATTGAGGAATGGAATGAAATATTTGATTTCAATCCAATTTATTAGATTTTCAAAATACATTTTTGAAGATCTGAAAAAATTCAGTTTATCAAAACTTAATAATTATGAAAAAACTAATAATTGTTCTATAAAAATTTAAAAAAAAAACGTCATTCATTCCACAAGGTGTCGTCTAGTTATAAAAAATATCAATATGAAAATAACTTGTTGGAAAAAATCAATTGCCCCCAAAACCGAAAAATTCTTCTTTGTACCCCCATATTTCACAAAATAATTGATGAAAAAACGTTTGCCCAATAGATAGCATTTCAATATACCTTAATAATATCCAATACAAGAATCTACGAATAAGAATTATGACCAAAAACCCTGCGCACAGCCTTAAGGAGAGCTTACTATTTTATTTGAAATATATAAACTAATACGATATTATACACCGGTAACCATGCTTTTATAAATATATTCGTACGTATATATTTGTAAGTATATTTGTATAGATTTACAAATCTATATCAAAATTATGAAGTAGAATATTCTTGGCATTGTTGTTCCATAACGATCTGCGTTGTTGGTATTAACTTTTTATTGTAAATTTAACAACTTTTAGCGGTCAATTTTAAATGTTAATAAACAATATTTGTACTCAAATATATTTGTATTAATAAATGTTGCACGTTTGACCAAAAGTGAGTAAAAATATTATTTATTCCCAATTAAAATTGACAGCAAGTCGTTGAATGTACAATAAAAAGTTAATGAGTAAAATAAGTTAGTTCGAAGTTACTGACAATTGAACAAACTGACAAATTTTACTTAAACAGAATTTATTAATTTCGAATTCCTTTAATTGCTATCCGTTTATACTGAAGACTTCCGCAATGGCGGATATTGACAACAGTATTTAATAGCTGATGGAAATCGATGAATGCTACTGTACAAAAATATCAGTCACCACCGGGAATCGAACCAAGGGCCTCCCAATTGCCGGTCGGGCGCCTTAACCACTAGACCATGGAGACCTTTCTGCACAGCAGCATTCATTTTTAACTTGGCCATATCGGCTCGTATCTCACAAGTTAGTTCGAAGTTACTGACAATTGAACAAACTGACAAATTTTACTTAAACAGAATTTATTAATTTCGAATTCCTTTAATTGCTATCAGTTTAGATACCAGTTTAGAATTGCTATCAGTTTAAATATCAGTTGAGATACGAGCCGATATGGCCAAGTTAAAAATGAATGCTGTTGTGCAGAAAGGTCTCCATGGTCTAGTGGTTAAGGCGCCCGACCGGCAATTGAGAGGTCCGTGGTTCGATTCCCGGTGGTGACTGATATTTTTGTACAGTAGCATTCATCGATTTCCATCAGCTATTAAATACTGTTGTCAATATCCGCCATTGCGGAAGTCTTCAGTATAAACTGATAGCAATTAAAGGAATTCGAAATTAATAAATTCTGTTTGAGTAAAATAACTCTGCATCAACTTACAGACATAAATATGAAATATAGTTCCCATTCTAGTGGATATTTTTAATTGCAGTTTCTTTACAGGTATATTTCCATCCAAGATGAAGTTGGCAAGGGTAGTTCCAATCTCTAAAACTGGCTCTAGATCAAAGTTGAATAACTATCGACCTATATTCTTGCTCTCAATTTTCTCTAAGCAGTATAATTATCTTTGTTTCGATATTTCCAATCGATCTTCTTTATATGATATCTTTTCAACGAATGAATGTTAATAGAACTTTGCCGTTTATGAACAATCTAAATTGTACATTGTATCTGCTTCTGAATTGACAAAACTCATCCAGTCGCTCTGTCAATCCTAATCCCAAGGATATCTATCGATCGATACTTCACTGAGCCTGAAGCAGGGACCGAACTGATCCATCAGTCCTCAATTCAATTACTACACTTCGACTTCGAAGCATGTGTCTATCCAAGCTCGGCAACATTCATTAGCTGTCTGAATGTCCCGTTCTGTTCATTCCAATGTATTTCTTGTCTCTAGAAATCAATAGATTACTGTTCAGTAGTCTAAGCTCTGTGTTTGGAATGATTTATTTTTGATTTTTTAAAAAGAATGAACAGAAAATACAAAAATCGTTTCTTTTTTTAGACTGTCTTAAAGACTCCGGTTAAGGAGTGTAAGACAAGTCAGATCAAAAGTTATACAAAAAGTGCATAAAGTGTATACAATATTACCAATCTTATACACTAGTTAATTTGAAGTAACTGAAATTCAACAAACTGACAAATATACAGAAACATAATTTATGAATTTCAAACTCCTCAAAGTGCTATTAATTCATACTGAAGACTTCCGCAATGGCGGATATTGACAACAGCATTGAATAGCTGATGGTAATCGATGAACGCTATCATGAACGATAGCACTGAAAAATTCTGTTTCTTTTACACTAGTTAATTATCGCATCAATTAGTTGAGATGAGGCTTAATTTTGATGTTAAAGGATAGCCGACTACCTTAGCAGGTATCTGTTTAATCAGATTAGATAAGCAACGCTCTCCTGAACCCTCTCTGTAAGCGTGACCGATTGGATTGGCCAGCAAAAAAGGCTCTGTTCTCTGCTGTAAAATCAATTTCTGGTGGTTCGGAACCCACCTAAAACGTTAGGTCCAACTCATCAATCACCAATTCATTCAATCCAATTCATTACTCACGCACAGGTCTCAGACCTATGTTGGCTTCATCCTCCAAAAGAAACTCTTGTATACTATAAAAAGCTTTATCAACTAAATATGTGTTGAAATATTTCTATATTTTGAAGACTCTTTAAAAACTGCGGTAGCTTTGGTGATGGTGATGCTGTGTTGAAGCCTGTGGAATTAACAAAAACTATTTCGCAATTATTTATTGTTTGGAAATTCGTTCACCAAATATTAACAAAATGTTGACAGAAATGTTTAAAAAAATTTCAGTTATACGAACCGGCCGGCTTGAACTAATTTCAAGTACTGTAGTTCCATGCAGATTTATATACTGAAGCCTAATACAGCATATTATATCAATGCCATGCAAATGAGAAATATTGATATAAATATATAACTTATTTATTCAAAATAACTCAGTATAAAAGCTTTGTTATATATAATATTTTTATTTTTGAAAACTGCATTCTTCTAGTGAAAACCATAGTATAACATGGTTATATTACAGTTTTGCTCTAAAGTGTAAATAAAACTTCAAAAATAAGTATATTCATAAAATGTTATTATCTACGACCATGTCATAATGTATACATTACAGTTTCACAATTGATGCCAAAACAGCTGCCTTTTCGAAATGCTTTTTGAGACCCGTTGCATAAAGAGCTCATTATAGTACAGGTTCTACATTATAACACGGGTTCTGGACCAATCAGAAGCATTTTTGATGGAATCAATATCGTAATTCAATATTGTGAAACTATCAGCTGATTTCATCAAACTGCTACACCAGCTACTTTAACCTAACAATCTACTATAACTTCTCATATTTGAGACGAGAGGTTAGGTATCTCTGAACGGCCACAGGTAAAATGAAATTGTTTTAATTAAATGTATACTAGTGGTCGTAGATAAAATAGTGTATGCAACGATTTTATTTGGCCGTTAAGGTACTCGTGAGATATTTATAACACTCGCATTCGCTCGTGTTATAACTTACATCTAACTCGTGCCTCAATAAGGGTCAAAATAAAATCGTTGCATAAACTACTATTAATACATTAATAATGTATGAGTAATTGCACGACTATGCAGTCAAATATTTGAGTACAAAATTAAAATATTTTACTCACAGAACAGATAGCGATTTTGGACTGCGTGGGTACATCATCGGTGCTGCTATATTTCAATTTTCTACTCAAATATTTGACTGCATGGACGTGCAATTCCTCATACTATTAGTGATACCGGTAGGCGTAGTTCGTCATGGAGATCAAATTTCAAGACTATTAATACATACGGCTCCCCACCTTGATATAAAAATAATCGATTTATTGATTATTACTTACAGATTCTACTATATCCAAAAGCAACGCATTTTTACCACTAGAGAGCTATTATTGGTCCGATTTTTTTGGCTGGGATGTTGTTAGCCTCATGTCGGTAATAGTTGAAAGGAGAATAATAATTTCATATCAAAACTGATACTGTATTTCTATTTAAACTATTATTTTCACTCAATTATACTGGAGATACTGGAGGGATGCATTTCACTTTTAAAGAGAAGCTTCATCACCCTCTGAAGCTCTGATCAGGCTGATGAAGCTTCTCTTTAGAAATGAAATGCATCCCTCCAGTATAAGTGAGTGGAAATCATAATTGAAATAGAAATATAGTCAGTTTTGATACTAGATTGTTCATCAAGTATTTCGTCATGGAAAACTTCACAGGTAAAATAATAATCAAATGATAAATAAAAGTAAGTTATAAATAATATTAAATTATCAATATGAATAATTATTGGTACTAGATTGTTCATCAAGTATTTCGTCATGGAAAACATCACAGGTAGAATAATAATCAAATTATAAATGAAAGTAAGTTATAAATAATATTAAATTATTAATGTGAATTATAATGTATTAACTAGTAGTTCTGTGAACAGTAGACCTCACTCGCTCAACACTCACACATAAAGAGATGACAATTTCCAAAAAAGTTGAAGAGCGTTTTCAACTCGATTTTAATTCCTTAATCTTTTATTGAGGACGGAAACTGTAAAAATCAATATGTGAAAAGACCAAAGTTTATGACGCCGCCAGGAAATCACCCCTCGTTTGAGAGACAGTGAGAAAAATGAAGGGTTCTCATGCATTTTTAGCAGCTTTTAATATCAATAAATCTCCAATAATAAAAAACAGAAATTATTCATCAAATAAATGATGAATTTATTTATTTACTTTTTCTCATCCATCTTCCATTTTCCGGTCCTTCGTTGTTTTATTAATCACCACCTCTTAATGAAGAAACATTTCAAATTTAAACCTACGACTATAATATATAAGGGTAGAAGCTAGGTTTTTGATTTTATTATTCGCTACCTCCCGCTGAGGCAGCATATCAAATTTCTAGCTGCATTGGTTAACAGATGTCATCCATCTGGCATAATTACATTTCATCATACCCAGTCGTATGTTTCCTACATATTGCAAGGCTCTGACTGTATGGTAGCCTACATGCAAAGTGCAAAGTCTTTTGCTGTTCAAAGACAGCGTAAATAACGCCGCTAAGGGGCCTGCCATATGATTAAAAACTGTTGACTTCTATCAGCTGTTCCTCTAAGCTGTTTGGCCAGCAAGTTCAGTAGGTTAGGTCTATAAAATGGATTAATTAATAATAATTATTAGCTTCCCTATTAAAATTTTGAAAAAAATATATACATCGCTGGGCCTAGGAATAAGGAACATCCATATGAAAAATCATAGCAATTGGTCTAGGCGTTCGTCTGTAATCGTGAGACAGAGGGACAGAGAGACAGAGGAAATGCCGATCGTCTTAAAGGGTAGACCTCACTATCGTTCGGTCAATTATAATTATTGTAAGAAGCATCACAGAATTATTGGTGTTTCTTTCAACCAAAATAAAAAGAAAATACATCGTAATAGAAATAAACACATAAAAAATAAGTATTAAATATATATAATAGAATTACATACATGAAAGTATTATTTATATTATAGAAATACTTTGTGATCATTATTCTATCTGAAACTTTCATCTATTGTTCTATTTATTCAGTTTTATCTACTTTATTTATACAAACTAACAGAGAATTTCAGGAGAAATTAACAGTTGGACTAATTCATAGTCTGCACTGTACTAGCTTTTTAACGACGGTCATCATCAATTCGAAACGCGACCGATTAAAATCAAAACGACCTAAACACAGGTTGCCAATCGATTTTTTATTTTCGAATCAGCCGTTAGGTTATTATGTAGTTCGATGCACTTTCTCTATCATAAAAAACAGCAAAAAGTGGTTCTTATAGATCGGAAATCTGCAATTATACGGACGGGCCGGTAGAACGCAGATAACCAGCCATCTGTAAGGGAAAGTTGTTAGTCTATATATCGGTCAGGCTCCTCTTTCTAAAATCGGACACATTTTACTTGCAATCGGTTTTTTGTTACCTGAAAAATGAAAGCACAATTGCAGCTGTATATTTTATCTCATGACATGACTTTTTATTTTTAACAAAACATTGTTTATTTATTCATTTATTTATTTATGTATTTATTTATTTTTATTATTCATTTATTCATTTATTCATTTATTCATTCATTCATTCATTCATTTATTCATTTATTCATTTATTCATTTATTCATTTATTCATTTATTCATTTATTCATTTATTAATTTATTCATTTATTCATTTATTCATTTATTCATTTATTCATTTATTCATTTATTCATTTATTCATTTATTCATTTATTCATTTATTCATTTATTCATTTATTCATTTATTCATTTATTCATTTATTCATTTATTCATTTATTCACTTATTCATTTATTCATTTATTCATTTATTCATTTACTGTATTCATTTATTTATCTATATTATTTGATATTGTAGTTCCACATTCCTATTATATTATTGTTGTGAATATCTATTGATCTGCAGTATGACTATCCATTTTTGGATACGTGCTAGGCAGAACTGATCTTATGAGTCGCTTCGGACGCGTTTCGAGTTATGTAGTTCTTTCTCGGCGCTGACTGGTGGGAAAAACTGACAGATCTGTCTCAACCAGATTCAATGAACACACAATAGCCCTCACCCAATCACTCACAAAATGAAATTATGCCGCAATAAAAATCATTCATTCACCAGCAGTGATCAAAACACCCACATCCTCACATCGCCCTCAAAAGTCATAAACTCAACACATTAGAAAAATTACAAGTTTACAAATATTCCATTTCACATCCTCAACTCATACTCGAGTTGACCAACTCGATTATAAAAATAATACCCCTTTAATATCATCAAAAACCCTCCTCAAAATACCTCCACCATACCTACTTTCCCCCACCACATGAACTTCTCCTATACCTCCCTAAACCTTATATACAAGAGAACCAGTCAGTCTTGTTATTATTATTAATTATTATTCAAATTTAGTCTGCATTCTGCAACCAAGCGCCGAAGAAGAACTATATAGTTCGAAACGCGTCCGCCGCGATTCAAAATTACGTTTCCACGTATGAATGATATTTAAAAACATAAATAATCATTGAAAATAAAACTTTACTATTGAATTCAACATCAGCTTACTCGTGTGATGGTCATTCCGCACTGCCTGAGGAATGCATTACAACAATACGAAATGGCTGTTACACGAGCAAGTAGTGAATTTTTCATTCACTTCGACCTCGCCGCTTGAGCGATGTTATTGGAAACATTGTGAACCTATTTTAGGTGGGTTTTCAATCAGCGGGAAGTGATTTTACAGCAGATAAAAGAGTCTATAAAAAGGTTTTTTTACTGACCAATCCAATCGGTCACCATTACAGAGAGGGCCTAGGAGATTTAACAGATACCTGCTACGACTCACGGCTATCACTTCCCTGTCTTTTCCACTGAGTTGTAACAATCTTAAACTCCATCAAACTAAAATTTAAATTTAGAAGTAGCATCATATTCCATACCTGCTATTGGCCAACAAAATAGATGTTTCTATTTGCTGAACTATGATGGAGTTGTGTGATTGGCTGTTTATTGAGACATGTCACACCCTCTTCCAAGAATGGGAGGAGCTAACCAATGAGAGTCAAAGGTGGAGAACAGTAGAAAACATGTGAAAATAGTCAAAAGAAAAGAAGCCATAGTGCAGTTATTTAAACATCTATGATAAAAAATATATAAAATAAGGGTACTAAGATAAATAAAGGTACTAGATTCGGCTGTTACAGCTATCTTAAACTCTATCAAACTAAATGTAAAATTTCAAAGTAGTAACATATTCCATAACCTGCTATTGGTCAACAAAATGGATGATTCTGATTAACAAAATGGTGGCCTCTAAAAGGCCGAACTATGATGGAGTGCTGCCATTGGTTGTTTCCTGAGATATGTCACACCCCCTTTCAACAATGGGAGGAGCTAATCAATGAGAGTCAAAAGTGAAGACCAATGGAAAACATGTGAAAATAGTTGCAACAAAAGAAGTCATAGTGCAGTTATTTAACATCTATGATAAAAAAATATATAAAATAAGGGTACTGAGATAAATAAAGGTACTAGATTCGGCTGTTACAGCTATCTTAAACTCTATCAAACTAAATGTAAAATTTCAAAGTAGTAACATATTCCATAACCTGCTATTGGTCAACAAAATGGATGATTCTGATTAACAAAATGGCGGCCTCTAAAAGGCCGAACTATGATGGAGTGCTGCCATTGGTTGTTTCCTGAGACATGTCACACCCCCTTTCAACAATGGGAGGAGCTAATCAATGAGAGTCAAAAGTGAAGAACAATGGAAAATGGAAAACATGTGAAAATAGTTGCAACAAAAGAAGTCATAGTGCAGTTATTTAACATCTATGATAAAAAATATATAAAGTAAGGGTACTGAGATAAAGGTACTAAATTTGAAGTTATCTTAAACTCAATCAAGCTAAAATTTGAATTTAGAAGGTGCAATATATCCCATAACCTGCTATTAGCATACAAAATAGATGTTTCTGATTAACAAAATGGCGGCCTCTTAAATGCTGAATTATGGCTGTGCTGCCATTGGCTGTTTACTGAGACATGTCACACCCACTTTTAAGAATGGGAGGAGTTAACCAATGCAAGTCAAAATTAAAGAACAATGAAAAACATGTGAAAATAGTTGAAAGAAAAGAAGCCATAATGCTGTTATTCAAACATCTACGATAAAAAAATATATAAAATAAGGTACTGAGATAATTAAAGGTACTAGATTTTGTGCCTTTGTACAAAATCAGTTATAATAGTTTTTATAAAATCAGTTATTAAAGGTACTAGATTTTGTACCTTTGTACAAACTCAGTTATAATGGCACTGAGTTCTTATGAATAATAATGGAAATGGATGATAAAAAATGAGAATAAAGTATGAAAAACGTCTGATAAAACATCAAAGTACTCACAGAGAACTTGAAGATGATACTTACCGTACGTTACTTATGCGTTTTTTTCAGCACCAGCTCCACTAATAGCTTCTTCGCAGTCCCTCAATAATAGTCCATTTGCAAATTGTTATTTCCAGTGCGGCTTTACATAAGCGTTGAGCTGTCCTCAATTCAGACTCTAAAACCGTGCTTGAAAACTCGGATTTCCCCGCTTTTCACATTGAAGCACACAGTTTCCCGATTCTCGTTTCGGTCATTTCAACAGTTTTCCGCATCCACCAACCTGAAGTTTTCCATCTTTTACTCTTATCCGTAGAAATGGAAAATATGGAAAAGTTAATGACAGTTGAATAGGCGCTTAAAACGAACGATGATTGCTCCTTCCATTTTCAAGCTGTGCTTTTATCTTTTTTCTTTCTTCCATAAAGATACATTAATATTCGTTCCATAATACTCGTTGGGAATTGTAGCTTTTCCTTCGCAGAAATGGAATACCGTAAATCGATCTGAGCTCACATTCAACGTAAGACAATCCATAGGTGTCTGAGACGAAGAAAAAGGAAATAAAACAGTTGAAACTGTTTTTTCTTTTTTTAAGAGAAAGAGATTCAGATTCAGATTCAAATTACTTTATTTGTGTAAATTTACAATGTATATGAATGATAAAAGTATTATTACTATTAGCAAATCTCAGAACCCTTAGTTGAAGTTAAGTACAGTTGATTTTGAATCGTAAACATAATGGTTGAATAGTTTCAGTAGAAAAGTTTATAAATACAACAAATATAAATATTCTAAGGTATAGTACAGCAGAAATTGTTTAAAAAAATAAAAAACATAATGAAAATAGAGCTTGGATCTGAGAGATGAATTATACAAAGAGGCGAAGTCTTGACCATTGAGGCCATTCTTACACTTAACCTTTAAGAGAGAGAGAGAGAGAGAGAAAGAGAGAGAAAGAGAGAGAAAGAAAGAGTGATAGAGAGAGAAATGGAAGAGAACACTACTGCTAGAAGGCTGCCATTGTGTGGAGTATGTGGGTTTGGATACGACTTATTTCCACCAGTAATTACACTACTTATTGAAGGTAAATAATGCACTGATTAATGAAGATTGGTTAGGATCCTCCTCAACATGAACAATGCTCTATGTAGACCAGAGGAATTTCTACATTGTGTAATGAAAAAGCGCACATATTTAATTCTACAATTTTTTAAAGTTTTTTTATACCACAGAATTTTGATAAGCGGAAGAAGAAGGAGGAGAAGGAGAACAACAATAACGAGATGGTGGAGGGGAGGAGGATGAAGAGGAGATGACGGAGGAAGAGGAGGACAAGAAGATTGATTGATTGATTTATTTTGATGCAAGGTCTTGAGAGACCTATTGCATATCATTTACAAAAAATACAGTTCAATAAACAATAGCAGAAGAAATTAATAAAAATTGACTAAAGTAACTAGAACTAAGCTAACTAAATAAACTTCAATTAGATAAAGGTGATAACAAAATTTAAAAAAAAAAAGAAGAGAAGTAAGTCGCTATGAACAAGAAGAGAAAACAAGAATGATGAATGGTGAATGATAAATGTTGATGAAGAATGATGAATGGTGATTAAGAATGAAGAAGGAGAAGATGAAAAAGAAGGAGGAGAAGAAGAAGAAGGGTAAGGAGAAGATAAAGAAGATGAAGAAAAAGAAGAAATAAAAGGAGAATAAGATGAAGGAGAAAAAGACACAGCAGCAGAGGAAGAAAAATAAATAAAAGAAGGAGGAGAAAAATAAGATGAAGGAGAAGCAGCAGGAGAAGAAGAATAAGAAGGAGAAGAAGAGGAAAACAAGAAGAAGAAGAAGCAGCAGTAGGAG
Organism: Conomelus anceps; assembly: GCA_948455865.1. NCBI lineage: Eukaryota > Metazoa > Arthropoda > Insecta > Hemiptera > Delphacidae > Conomelus > Conomelus anceps. Next base: position 59,856,607 of record OX418219.1, on the reverse strand, counting down.
AAAGAGGAGAAGAAGAAGAAGGAGAAGAGGCGAAAGAAGGGTAAGGAGAAGATAAAGAAGAGCAATAAAAAGACAAAGGAGAAGAACAATAAAAAGACAAAGTGAAGAAGAAGTAGGGAAACAAGAAGAAGGGAAAGAAGAAGAAGGAGAAGAAGAAGAAGGGGAAGAAGAGAAAAACAAGAAGAAGAAGCAGCAGCAGTAGAAGAAAGAGAAGAAGAAGAAGGACAAATAGAAGGAGAAGAAGGACAAATAGAAGGAGAAGAAGAAAAAGAAGGGTGAGGAGAAGATGAAGAAGAAGAGCAAGAAAAAGACAAAGGGAAGAAGATGCAGCAGCAGCAGGAGAAGAAGAAGAAGAAGAAGAAAGAGAAGGGAAAGAAGAAAAGAAGAAGAACCAACAGTAGAAGGAGAAGAAGAGGAAAACAAGAAGAAGAAGCAGCAGCAGTAGGAGAAAGAGAAGAAGATGGACAAAGAGAAGGAGAAGAAGAAAAAGAAGGGTAAGGAGAAGATAAAGAAGAAGAGCAAGAAAAAGACAGAGGGGAGAAGAAGGGAAAGAAGAAGAAGGAGAAGAAGAGGAAGAGAAGGAATATGAAGAAAACAAGCAGCAGCAACAGGAGAAAACGAAGAAGAAGAAAACAAGAAGAAGAAGAAGCAGCAGTAGTAGTAGAAGAAGAAGAAAAGGAAGGAAAAGAAGAAGGAGAAGAAAACAAGAAGAAAAAGATTTTGAAGAAGAAAACAAGAAGAAGAAGAAGATAGAGAAGAAGAGGAAGAAACAGAACATGGAGAAAACAAGCAGCAGCAGGAGAAAAAGAAGGAGAAGAAAACAATAAGATGAAGATTAAGAAAGAAGAAGAAGAAGAGGGATAAAAAACGACACTTTTTAAATTAAATTTGTAGAAAGAAGACAAACATGAAGTAGATATTAGATTCTTGTTTGAAAACAGTTTCATTGCCATATAGCCATATAGCTAACATTGAACGATCCTTGCCGAATATTGTCTATAACCTCACTTAGTACAAGCTCAGTGCAGGCTGTCTTCAGTCTTGATTCGTAGTTGTTGTTCTGATTTGTAAACCGGCCAGCTGTAGACGTTGTTGTTTCTGCTTCTGAAACTGGAGTTGAGAGCTGGACCCGAGTTCTGTTGAAGCATGGTGACCAGAACTACAACAGCCGTCTGCTGTCTACAGCCTCTTGTAGCACCAGACGCCTTCTTCAAGTTCACTCTGAAAAAGGAAGGTCGAGTCACTCTCCCACTCCTTCTCTCTCACTCCAAACGTTGTTCTCTCTCACGCTCTCCTCGCAGACTCCTTCTCCTTGTAGCTGGTCGGTCGAGTCCGATTCTGAGAGCAAATCAGTCGTATCGTGCCGTTCCAGTGTGGCTGCTGCTCTAGTTAAGCCTTAGCGCCCGAATAACTGTCAGTCGGTGGTTTTTCTGCTCCTAACTTCGACAAAAAACCAACGTTTCGCGGTCTCCTCGCAAGCGGAATGCGAAGGTTAAGACCGTTCTTTGTTTTCCAGTCGGCGTTTATGCTTTTGAAGCTTTGTCAGTTGCGTTAAAACATTCTACAAAACTTCTGTCAGAACGTTTTCAATTTTTAAAGTTAGCCTGTACAAACCGTTTGTTGCCTTTATTTCGCTCTTTTCAATTTTCGCAGTTGTCAGTGTAAACCGTTTGTTGGGTTCATTTACTTCGGTTCAATATTTTAAAAGCTCTCAGCTTTAAAGACAGTGAATTCAAAAAAGTGAGTTTTAAATTGTTTGTTAGCTTCATTTATTTTGGCTCAATATTTCAAATCTCTCAGTTTTAAAGACAGTAAATTCAAAATAGTTAGTTTAAATTGTTTGTTGGCTTCATCTACTTTGGTTCAATATTTTAAAAGTTCTCAGCTTTAAAGACAGTGAATTAAAAGAGTGAGTTTCAAATTGTATGTTGGCTTCATTTACTTTGGTTCAGTATTTCAGAAGCTCTTAATATTAAAGACAGTGAATTCAAAAAGTGAGTTTAAAACCACGTGGGTTTGCTCCAATATTTTAAAATTTCTTGATAGATCATTTTTAGAGACAGTGAATTCGAACATAGTGATTTTTTTCACTTTGAAACTCCTCTGTCGAGGAGTTTTGATAGGAAATAGTGAATATAAAATCGTAAAAAGTCGTATCTATTCGTGGTTAGGGCACTGAGAAGTATTAGAAATACATTTTTAAAATAAAGTCAAGAGAACTAGTGAGTTTTGTTTACTTTAACAGTTCTGTTAAGTAGTTTTGATTAAAAACAGTGAATACAAGAATAGTAAGTCGCATTCATTAGTGAGATAGGGGACTGGAAGAAATTGGAAATTAATTTGTTCAATTGTGTTTAATTAAAGGAATACTCGTTTTGGTATTTTTTTCAAAAAAAAGTACTTTTCTCCATCAAAACTTTGGATTACGGTGTCTTTTGAGTGGAGAGCCTGCTTGTTCTTGTTTGAAGGTGAGTCATAGATAACCACAATATTTTTTTAAAAAGTCTATTCATATAAGAAAGATAATGAGCTTGCATAATGAAGGGCATGATGTGTAATGCAACAAATAAGTAAATGCGTACCGTATGGCTTTTATTGGTGACCTTAACATGATGGACCTACACTTTTAGGTGGGCTCCAAACCCACCGGGAAGTGATTTTACAGCAGAGAACAGGGTAATTTTTGCTGGTCAATCAAATCGTCACGCAGGAGCAGATAGGGCCCAGGAACAAGGGCGGTTCTATAATGGGGGGGGGGTCATAGTGGTCATCGAAAATTTAATGGATATGGGGTGGGAAGGAGGGTCAATCTTACAAAAAAGGGTCAACAAAACTCATTTGTGACCCCCCAAACTCCCGAGCTGGGACCGTTCCTACCCAGGAGAGTATTGTTCATCTCTATCTGATTGAACAGATACCTGCTACGGCTCACAGCTAGCACTTCCCTTATGCAACAAGTACGTTAGCTGCATTAGTAAATTAGATGCACAGCAAGTGCATTAGTATTCAGCAATATAAAGCCAGCCATTCACTAGAAGCTGAGTTTTTATACAAATCATCGATTTAAGGCTCTCAGACAGCTTATTTCTTTGCAATTATATCGTACGACATAACAGTAAATTTATTGATAGCCGAGTACCGTAGCAGGTGTCTGTTCAATCAGAGATAAGCTACGAAACTCCTGGGCCATCTTTGTAACAGTGACCGATTGGATTGGTCAGCAAAAGAGACTCTGTTCTCTGCTGTAAAATCACTTCCCGGTGGTTCGGAACCCACCTAAAACTGTAGGTCCAACTCATCAATCATCATCATCCAATTCATCACCCACGCACAGGTCTCAGACCTATGTGGGCTTCATCCTCCGAAAAAAATCGTACAATTATTGTATCGTATATCGCGTCTGTTTGTAGAAGCCTCAGCAGAAAGAACAACACTATATTTTTACAAATTCAAACAACCGATATTTGAGAGCAGATAACGTTGCCTTTTATGTCAGCCAATGTCTAGTTTATGTTCGATTTCATATGAAAACTGATGAGCAGTTCAGGCCCAGTGGATAAGATCTTCAACCGTGTGCGAACGTTCGTACGAATTCGGATGATTCAACTACAGAGGGAAGTGATAGCCACGAGCCGTAGCAGGTATCTGTTCAATCAGATAGATAAGCTGCGTTCTCGTAGGTCATGTTTGTAACGGTGACCGATTAGATTGGCCAGCAAAAAAGACAATGTTCTCTGCTGAAAATCACTTCCCGGTGGTTCGGAACCCACCTAAAACTGTAGGTCCAACTCATCAATCACCATCATCCAACTCATTACCCACGCACAGGTCTCAGACCCATGTGGGCTTCATCCTCAAAAAAAAAAAAAAAAAAAAAAAAAAAAAAAAAAAAAAAAAACAGTATTTGTAACTTTTCGCATCTTTACACTCTGAATTAATGACCTAATACAATTATGCATTTATTGTGATATTTTACAACATTTTTATACTGTTATCAGTTTATGACAAAAAAAACAGTAAGTAGACAGTGCGGTAAGTAATCACAACCTACCTCACTCATCGTTCGCGCGTTTTCGTATGCATAGTATGCTCTTTTGACGGAAACATAATGTTGAGATCTAAAGAGTCACCTAAAGTCGAAATCAGCTATTTTACATGCATAGACAGCATTTAGACTACATACACATAATATTAGTTATGCTATTTAGCATGGGGTAACTCATCTAAAGTAAACTTTGATGGGGTATTTATAAGATCCAGAAGATAGCCGCGAGCCGTAGCAGGTATCTGTTCAATCAGAGAGATAAGCTACGTTCTCGTAGGTCCTGTTCGTAACGGTGACCGATTAGATTGGCCAGCAAAAAAGACACTGTTCTCTGCTGTAAAATCACTTCCCGGTGGTTCGGAACCCACCTAAAACTGTAGGTTCAACTCATCAATCACCATCATCCAACTCATTACCCACGCACAGGTCTCAGACCTATGTGGGCTTCATCCTCAAAAAAAAATCTAAAGTAAACCATGATAAGGTGTTTAAGATCTAAAAGAAATCTGTCAAGTATTTGGGAAAAACAAGTAGATTAGATTCATGTAGGCTGTTGATCAAGAGACTTGATCTCCTAACTGTACTTTCTTGTATGTGTATGAAGCTACTTTACGTGTAAAAAAGAGTTCTATGCAACTAAATCTTGATGTACATGATTACGCGAAGCCGAGGAGATCACTTGGCGAATCACAATAGTAGCTTATTCTAACAAAAACCTAGTTATATCTGTAGGAAATTCTGAAACAAGCTACAACAGTTTTTGGCGAGTCTTGGAAATATCGAAATATTTTTAAAATAATCAAAAAAATATTTAGTTGATAAAGCTTTTATTTGGTACAAGAGTTCCTTTCAGATCGAAATTAAGCCTCACCTCAGCTATTTCAAATTATAATTATGGTAACTGGTGTATAAGATTGGTAATATTGTATATAATTGTTGATCTGAATTGTCTTATACTCCTTAAGACGCAGTCTTCAAAAACAAAACAAAAAAAAGGTTATTGTCTACATAGTTGTCTTGCCGAAATGGCAATGTCAGGGGACACCATGAAAATTATTTAGGTTTAGGTTTATTTGGAAGTTTGTTGCATAGGAGTTCAATGACTGCATTTGGAAATAAAACTTGATATCTCAACTTTTGGTGTTATCCATGAATTTATTCTGCAATAGTTCCATCACTATTGATTGATGTAGGTAAAGTAAAGCGTCTCATTATTTTTTTGGGGGGAGGATGAAGCCCACATAGGTCTGAGACATGTGCGTGGGTAATGAGTTGGATGATGGTTATTGATGAGTTGGACCTACAGTTTTAGGTGGGTTCCGAACCACCGGGAAGTGATTTTACAGCAGTGAAGTAAAGCGGCTCGTTATTTTTTTTTATTTATGGGGTGAGGATGAAGCCCACATAGTTCTGGGACCTGTGCATGGGTAATGAGTTGGATGATGGTGATTGATGAGTTGGACCTACAGTTTTAGGTGGGTTCCGAACCACCGGGAAGTGATTTTACAGCAGTGAAGTAAAGCGGCTCGTTATTTTTTTTTATTTATGGGGTGAGGATGAAGCCCACATAGTTCTGGGACCTGTGCATGGGTAATGAGTTGGATGATGGTGATTGATGAGTTGGACCTACAGTTTTAGGTGGGTTCCGAACCACCGGGAAGTGATTTTACAGCAGTGAAGTAAAGCGGCTCGTTATTTTTTTTTATTTATGGGGTGAGGATGAAGCCCACATAGTTCTGGGACCTGTGCATGGGTAATGAGTTGGATGATGGTGATTGATGAGTTGGACCTACAGTTTTAGGTGGGTTCCGAACCACCGGGAAGTGATTTTACAGCAGAGAACAGTGTCTTTTTTGCTGACCAATCTAATCGGGTTTTAAATATCAAGTTTCAAAGAATAAGTTGTTATGCAACGTTTACTACTGTGACTCGCTACAAAAACGAACAAAGAGTTTATTTTTCCTCTCTTTTTTCTGTGGTTGTGGTCAGCTACTGTGAAGTCTCAAGTTCGACTCCCGATCCAAGCATTTCATTTTTTATTACTATTCGCCACTCACAAGTTTATTAAGATACGTTTCTAATAATTTATTATAATATATCTTCAAAAAGGTTTTGTTTACAATAAATTAAGCTAGCCTACGCTTTCCAAGCAACTGTAAACGGAACGGAATCTGGAACATATGGTCAAAATACATAGATAATTCCGTTTTCCGTTGTTCGTTATTCGCCCACGGAAACAGGCCAAAAGAGATCTTTCATGTAGCCGAACTCTAGCTTTAAGTTTTAGTTCCGTTTCCGCGGCGGATGGAAAAGTGTTGCTTTAAGTGTAGCCAGAAAGCCCAATTGAATTTAATACTTGAACTTGTGTTAAATTTGATAAAATAGTACAATTTAACTTCAAAGTTAAACTAAATTTAATAATTAATGAAACAATAACTATACATATGTATTATCTTACAATGAAACAATAACCTACTAGCCTGCTTAAACTGAATATACAACAGAGCAGCAACTTTTCAATTGTTTAATATTTACGTCTTACTCTCTTTTTACTGTTATTATTGAAGGTTAAGGTTAAAGTTTAAGGTTTAAGGTTAAAGGTTAAGGTTTACTGTTATTATTGAAGGTTAGCGATTAAATCGATAGTAACCGGTTTTTTTATCGATTGACAACGAGCTCAATATCCATTCGATAAAAACTCAAATGTCTTATTTATATTAACTTTTCATGTGAAATTTAACGACATGCAGTCAAATATTTGTTAAGAATAAGTATAATAACTCACTTAAACTGGCCGAGTACTTTCGAATCTATGAGATCCATCATCAGAGGCTCCTAGATCATCATGTCAGTTTTTTGGTTAGAAGTGTTGTGGTTTTTGTAACGTTGTTTGAACACTTTCAGGCCCTGACATCCAAAGCTGAATCGAATTTTGCCGACCATATCATTCAAACTGGACACACTTTTACCGACATCAGTACCAACCTACACATTCTACACATAAAATCGAAAGGACACGAACTCAACACCTTGGAACAATTTGAAATATACAAACACACCACACACAATAAACAAAACATTCTCAATGAACAACTAAATTTTAAATCTCACAAACTTTTGGATCATATTTTACAAAAACCACAACACTTCTAACCAAAAAACTGACATGATGATCTAGGAGCCTCTGATGATGGATCTCATAGATTCGAAAGTACTCGGCCAGTTTAAGTGAGTTATTATACTTATTCTTAACAAATATTTGACTGCATGTCGTTAAATTTCACATGAAAAGTTAATATTAACAACGCAGTTCGTCATGGAACAAGAAATCCAGGTCTTATTTATTTTATAGATAGAATATTCTACCTATAACTTCTATCTATCTATATCTTTTAGAACTTTTAATTATTTATTCTTACAGAATGCAATTTTTTTTGAAGGATGAAGCCCACATAGCTCTGAGACCTGTGAGTGGGTAATGAGTTGGATGGTGGTGATTGATGAATTGGACCTACAGTTTTAGGTGGGTTCCGAACCACCGGGAAGTTAATTTACAGCAGAGAACAGTCTTTTGTGCTAGCCAATCCAATCGGTCAACCTTACAAAGAGGGTCCAGGAGAGCGTTGCTTATCTTATCTAATCTAATCCAATTGCACCTGCTACGGCTCACGGCTATCACTTCCATCAAACTTAATTATTGGTCATTAACCTAGTGTTTCAACAATTTTTTTAGTGGAGAGAGGAAATCGTTATTCTTACAATTTTTGTTATTATTGAAACTTTACACGTCACAAAACTACTCAATGTGTTCAATATTATTAATCAACTAATAAGATAAGATACGAAACTCCTAGGCGCTCTTTGTAAGAGTGACCGATTGGATTAGCCAGCACAAAAGACTGTTCTCTGCTGTTGTAAAATCACTTCCCGGTGGTTCGGAACCCACCTTAAACTGTAGGTACAACTCATCAATCACCATCATCCAATTCATTACCCACTCACAAGTCTCAGACCTATGTGGGCTTTATCCTCCGAAAAAAAGAGGATTTGAACGAGCTGGAAATAACCCTGGACGATTTGTAAAACAAAGCCGAAAATCTAAAGAAAATCAAAGAAATAAAAACAAGATTCAAACTAAAGTAAATTCGTATGGCTTTTCGTGGTGGGGAAACCCTTACGGGTGGATTCAAACTAAAAATAGACAACCGACAGTCTGTACAAAGAGTATTTATAGATGAGGAATGAAGAACGACAGAGAAGACCAAAACAAATGAAAAAGCAGTGGACATTGCGGAAAAAGAACTCGTCAAGGAGGACCAGGAAATGATTGACTCAAGTGGTCCAATAAGGCCGTAAAAGCAAAATAAAAAAATACGTCTATGAAGAGGTTTTAAGAAGAAAAGAAGAGAAGGGAAAATGAATGATCAAACGAATTTGAGTGATAGCGTAGCAGGTATCTGTTCAATCAGATAGAGATAATCTGCGTTCTCGTAGGTCCTGTTTGTAACGGTGACCGATTAGATTGGCCAGAAAAAAATACACAGTTCTCTGCTGTAAAATCACTTCCCGGTGGTTCGGAACCCACCTAAAACTGTAGGTCCAACTCATCAATCACCATCATCCAACTCATTACCCACGCACAGATCTTAGAACTATGTGGGCTTCATCCTCAAAAAAATAGTTAAAAAACTGTCCTAAGGGCAATAATGGAAAATAATAATAATAACACCATCACCACTACCAATAACAATAATAATAATAATAATAATAATAATAGTAATAATAAGAATATGAAGCTTTTTAAAGTGATTAAAAATAGATCGAGAATGGGGAAAGAGAAAAAGACACAAAAAATGGAAGAGAAGTATAGAGACAGATAGTGGAAGAGAAAGAAATAGAAAAATGTGAGCTTTTAAACATGAGAAACGAACAAGGAACTACGAGGTACAAGACATGAAATGGCTGAGTGGGGTAGTCTAGAGCTGTCGTCGTTCGAGAGCTGCCATTCCAATATAAAGCTAGGCATTTCCATTATTTCAGGTTAGACAACGTAATAGAAATGCACTGGTATTTATACAATGGAAGCTTATGACGGGTTCCACGTCTCAACCATAGAAACAGGCATGGTAATATACATTTATTTCTAGGGTTACAACTCAGCCAGCTCTGCAAAGTTGGTACTACTTCGAATTTATGCCATTCCTCATTCCTAGGAGAGCTGGCTTATTAAGTTGCTTAAGTTAAATAACAACTAATTCAAATTTCATAAACAAACATATTCTTATTACACTAGAAAACGCCAACGTCAAAAGTCATTGATATTTAGCATGAGCCTAGTTCTGTCATTTCATGAAGAATAGTACAGACTATATATATAATATATATATATATATATATATATATATATTTCTGGAAAAACATTTTAGGACTTATTTTTTATTTTTTTTTATTGCTGATGATGCCCACATGAGTCTGAGACTTGTGCGTGGGTAATGAGGTGAATTATTACACTTAAATGTCTGACGGTGGAGCGGGATTCGAACCCACGACCGGTAAACGACAGCAAGCTGAAGTTGCGACGCCCCAACCAACTGCGCTAAGCGGCCCGCCATGCAGATGTCATAAAAGAGATAATTATTAGTCTTTCAGCTATGTAAACAAAACAATGAATGCTCAATCATTTTTTAGAACATTCATTAAAATGATCTACTATTGAAGGAAAAAATAACTTTCTTTGTAGTGGTGAAGGTGATATTGTGGAAGAAATCACAGTTTCACAAAATCACACCACATTTATTAAAAATATAGATATACTAGTTTCGGATGTTACTCCATTATCATCAATGATTAATATCATTAATAATGGACACAAGTTCAAGGCTGAAGAAAATGTTGAATTTCTGCATTTGATTGGCAAAGGCAGACAAATAAATATTTAAGAAGCTTTGAAGATTAGGTTGGTAAAAACAGACTCCAATGCTAGTTTAAATGATCAAATTCATTTTAGCCAGTTCAATACAACTAACTTGGTTTCATCATAATTCTGGCCTACATTGGCTAGAAGCCTATATGGAAAAGTCTTTTATTTGAATCGCTGATTGCAAAAACAACCTAAGTCCAATTTTTGGCCATTTTCATTTTATGTTATTTTCCTATGTAATAGAGGTAGACTCATCGATTGAGTGCAAAAACAACCTTCTAGCACTGTTGGAACATTGCCAACTCAATGCACTTATAAACAGTTGAGTGTAAAAACAACCTAAGTCCTGGACTACGGTTGTTTTTACACTCAGTGTTGGCTAACCTGACCAGTCACTATTCAGCTGATCACAAGTTCAGTATTGTGCTATCGGTATTTTGAGGTTAGTTTGTGATTGTGACTTGTTTTTGTGAAAAAATGAATTTGGAAACTGATAACATTGCTCGTGAACCGAAAAAAAGAAGAAATAATTCTACTAACTACAAGAGGAATGTTATAAAAAAAGCAAAATTGCAAGGTATTGAACATATTAATCATGTAGGTAAGTCAGTGCCAGCCAAGAAAACCGGTGAATCTTGCTCCTGTAAATTGAAATGTTTCAACTCTATATCAGAAGACAATCAGTTGGACATTCTTACAAATTTTCTAAATATACCAACAAAAAATCAACAAGACTTATACTTGCAGGGATTGATTGAGTGTTGTGATGTAGAACGTCATCGAAAGAGGAAGAACAGTAATAGTGAACGTAATAAAAATTTCATCTACCATGTTATGGTTGGGGATGTGAGGAAAAAGATTTGTCGGCAAGCATTTTTCAGTTTATATTCAGTAACTAATGAAAGGGTTAAAAGAATAAGACATCTTCTATGTGAAGGTAGAATTCCAGATGACAAAAGAGGCAAACAGTCGAGTATTAATGCAGTTTCTGGTGAAAAAATTCTTCTTGTTCACAACCACATATCTTCATTCCCAGTGAAGCAGAGCCATTATTCTGGAAGAAACATCCATTATCTAGATAGTGAACTGACAGTAAAGAGAATGTATGATCTATTCAAAATATCTCATCCCAAATCCATCATTAAATACGAGTATTATAATAAAATTTTTAAAGAAAACTTCAATTTGACTTTTGGCCGCCCACAAGTAGATATGTGTTGTGAGTGCGAGCAGCTATCAGTGAAACTAAAATCAAAAACTCTCAATGATGTGGCTAAGCGGGTAGCTTCAGCGGAACTAATGGTACACAAGAGGAGATCCAAAAAATTTTATGCTTCTCTTGAGGATGCTAGGAAAATTTGCAAAGAAAAAAGTGACACTGTGGCTCTGTGTTTTGATTTCATGCAGAATGTCAATCTGCCAAAAATACCGGTTCAGGACTTATTTTATTTAAGAAAATTAACAGTATCAGTTTTTTGTGTCTATAACATGAAATCAGAGCAGCCTGTTTTGTTTATTTATCATGAAGGTAATGCAAAGAAGGGGCCGAATGATGTATGCTCTTATTTAATGGAGTATATTGGAGAATACATAGATGATAATTGCAAAAACCTGATTATTTTTAGCGACAATTGCCCAGGGCAAAATAAAAATCAAATTATGGTTCGATTCTGCATGGCCCTAGTTGAAACTGGGAGATTTTCGTCCATTGAACATTATTTCCCCATTAGAGGACATTCGTTTTTACCATGTGATAGGGTTTTTGGGGTGATAAAAAGGCATCTTAGAAAAATAGATAGGATTTACACAATAAAACAACTGGTAGAATGTATAGTCCAATCCAGTGAGAAGATGAATTTCATTGTGCATTTAATTGAAGCAAAAGACATTATTGACTTTAAAACTTGGTGGTCTCAGTTCTACTTGAAAAGTTGTTGGAAACTAATAAACATGACATCCCACGAAATATGCGTGTAAGTTTCAGTATATCAAAATTCCATTATTTCAAATATGATGGACAAAGGCCAGGCGTAGTTACTGCTCAAGAATATATCGGCGGCCTAGCAAAACATACATTTCCAATGAAAATTAAAGCAAACATCAACGTTGTTTTGCCATCTGGTAGAGCCTACATGGAAGAACTTCCAATAAATGACAAGAAGATGAGTGACATCAAAAAGTGTGTTAACTATGTTCCAGATGAAGAGAAGGGCAATTTTTGGAATGAGATCTTACAGTGGCCTACCAAAAGTACCGAAGAATGTGATGATTAGTGTTAGGTTAGAGTAGGTTAGGTTAGGTTAGAGTAGGTTAGGTTAGGTTTAGTTGAATTTACAAAACAATTTACTGTTGAATTTTCATCAAAATAATCATCTAGGAATAAACATAATAACATAAATTGAGGTGAGTAACTTATTTAAATTTTGTAATACCATCAGTGGTTGTAAAAACAACCTAAGTCCATCACATTAATTTTTTCTTTAAATAATATCTAAAAATAAAAACTTAGTTCTGATACTACTAGCTCATTCCAAATGTTATTATAGGTATATAGGGATTTTACAGAAAGTGGATCACTACTCATTCATTAATAAAAATGTTTTTCTTGATTCCTGAACAATTGATCTTTTTGGACTTGGGTTGTTTTTGCAATCAGCGATTCTTTTGTGAAAAAATTACCATGTTTTTAACTGAAAAACGTAAAAAATCAAGTTTGTCCCTTTTTAACGCTACTGGTTGCAATTCTATATCAGTCCACCAAAACAATCGAATTAAATAATTGATATCTGTACCAAACCCTGAACTTCATATCAATAGTTTTAAAATTAATATCGACTGTTTCATTTGATTGTTTTATTGGACTGATATGTAACGTCATCCCCTCAGTATTTAACTTTCTTTGTAGTGGTGAAGGTGATATTGTGGAAGATATCCATAATGAATAATGAGACGAAGTTGTCACACCACATTTATTAAAAATATAGATATACTAGTTTCCGATGTTACTCCATTATCAATCTAAAAAAACTGTTTTGTTTAAGATTGATAATGGAGTAACATCCAAAACTAGTATCTCACTATTTTTAATAAATGTGCTTGTGACAACTTCGTCTTATTATTCATTACCCTCAGTATTTGATATTGAGAATATTCCCTTATTATAGTGTATAAATTATCTCAGTCTATTACTTTCACAAACTTCATAATTTTCCCCTGGTTTATTGCATTTTTATCTAGAGCAACATGTAGGAGTCATAAGCGGAAGTCTACTCCACTCCATGGACGCTGGATAAGCTCCAGCTGCAATACTTCAATGTCCACTGAGGTGAACAAGAGTGAATTGAACTCTAGCCGTCCGCAAACTAGTTTAGCAAGCCCTTGATCGCGTAGCCGCTAGCTAATAAAAGACGTAGACTACGTTTTATAAGCGTACATACTCTACGTAGGCCTTTCTCCAACGCTAAATGCCAATCGGTCAATTGGTACAACATGTGAGCTACTTCGATCAAGCAATAATAATCACTATAATTCTAGACTCCATTTTGAAGGTAGCGCCTTCTTTTCAATTGGATCGTTAATAAAAATTTATCGATTTGAAAAAATATCATGGATAGTTGTTACAACAAGCCTAAGCGATATTATTCTGAGGGCACTAACCTTTTAAAACATGGAAGAGAAATTCGGCTACAGCTTAATTTTACAAGAGTTTTTTTTTTAGAATAAAGCCCCCATAGGTAGACTTGTGCGTGGGTAATGAGTTGGGTGAAAATTATTGATAAGTAAATTTCAAATTTTTAAATTTATTTATCAAAAACATTAACAATACAATGAATGGATAATGTTATATTATATACAATACAACGATAATAATTTTATGCCTCAAGTCTTTTTAAATATAAAAATGTAATTAATAAATCAATATTTCCCACTATAATATTATGTGTTGGGGTTTTGGATGGTGGTGATGGTAAGTTGGACCTACAGATTCATGTGGGTTCCAAACTACTGGGAAGTGATTTAACAGCAGAAAACAGAGTCATTTTTGTTGGCCGATTTAATCATTCACCCCAAAAGGTCACAGGAATCAATCAATGTTGAAAAGAAGGGTATAGAATGCATGAAAGGTGCGACAATTTTTCCCTTCGGGATTTTGTAAAGAATAGTTGGAGTTTCTTTGTAGTGGTGAAGGTGATATTGTGGAAGATATTCATAATAAATAAGACGAAATTGTCACAACCACATTTAATAAAAATATAAAGATTCTAGTTTCGGATGTTACTCCATTATCAATCTCTGACAAACTAAAACTAAAGTACAGAGTAGAAAATGTTGGATTTCTGCATTTAATTGGTAAATGCAGACAATTAAACATTTTAGAAGCTTAGGAGATAACCAGGTTGGTAAAAACGATTCCAATACTAGTTGAAATGATCAAATTTATTTTAACCAATTCAATACAACTAACTTGGTTTCATCATAATTCTGACCTACATTTCAATAATAGCATTTTCGTGTCTTTCTCGTTTGACCTTGACTGCATTTCAGTGAGCTTCAATTTTCCAAGTTAAAATGATTCAATTCTATCCTAATTTACGTGTGTATTGTTTTTTTTTGTTACTTTCTCCATGTACACGGTTTTTAGTTCTTGATTTGATTCTTATTTTTTCTTGTTGCTCCTCCCACCAGAGGGCGTGACTTGCTATGACCTTCAGCCAACCACAAACCGTAAATGAAGGTCAGCCTATCCCTTAGCCAATAGTATCATTCCGTGTATAGTATATATTAAACTACTCTGTACTTTAGTTTGTCTGAGATTGATAATGGGATAGCATCCGAAACTAGTATCTCTATATTTTAATAAATGTGGTTGTGACAATTTCGTCTTATTATTCATAATAGTTGAAGTTTCCAATCATTCTCAAGCAAATAGTGTGGTGGTGGGGGAAGGAAGTACCATTTTCAGAAGCTCCAATTATATCTCGTAAACGGTGAGCTTTAGAAACTAATGTTCCAAATAAAAAATAGAATTGGCTAAATTTACTTCGAAATTGTTTTCCTAAATATTTGCCATATGTTCCACGGTTTTCAAAATAGTCTACACTCTATCAAAAATCGATAGTTTTCTAAAATATCCTCCACCCCACTTTTGTTGTTGAACATTTGATTATAGTGGCCATCATGATCGTTTTATGATTTACGCTAAAATTGTCACCACAAAAATTGTAGAATGTCAAATTCCTTCAATTTTATGTAACTTATGCTCATTTATCCCCTACCAATCAGAAGTTATAGAGGTTATAGGGGTACAGCCAATTTCTCCAGCAATGAGTACCCATGTGACGAATGAGGGATTCAAACTAATGAAAAGTAATGTTGAATTGAATTAGCTTGAAGAATTCAAATTCACTTGAAGAATAAATTAAAATTAATATGTAATGTTGAAGATCCATCTTGTTTCCACTAATATAATAAAAACTTAAAAACACTTTTAAGTGGAAATTATGACTCACGTTATGGCCGTTTCACTCTGTTGTCAAGAGCATCGTCAGACGACCCAAAGTACACTGATATGAGTTTGAGGGTTATGGATGTTGGAATGGTGGAGAGGTGGGGTGATGAGTAGGCGGGAGATTTGAAATTGGATTATTTTGTCAAAAAGGGTATGTGAGAAGAAGTGGAGTTGATCATTAAAATGTTGTCAGTTTGCTGCTTTGTGTGTTTGTAAATATCATATTGTTCTAAAATATTGAGTTTCTGGCTTATGTGAGTGAAGTGAAGTGTGTCTAGTGTCAATGTCTGTATAACTGTGGCCTGTTGAAATGCTGTGTTCAGCAAAAGTGGAATGTGTGTTTGGATGTGAGATTGCTCTTGTGTGTTCTTTGAATCTATTAGAAATACCCTTGGGAATTTTGGAAGCCAGTCATTCATAGCACTCCTTAAGCCACATACAATGTCACTCATCGATAGCATTTCAAAACTAGTTTTTTTCTAAAAAAATGTACTTCTCTAACGGTTTATAGTATATTGGATAAAACATTGGACAATATCGAGAATGAGTGATATTATTTCGATTTCATGAAAATACCACCTCAAATGGATCAGATGAAGTCACAATTAGAGGAAGAGCGT